>JANZXP010000002.1:12203649-12235263 GCA_027576715.1 Erythroxylum flavicans
AAATTTATGAAATATCTCAAACACCTACCTTTTTATTTTTAGTATGTATACCTAAGTGTAACATCAACGATAAAAGTAACAAAACACTTATTGCCTCCCAAGGATTCCATCTCAATAAGGCCACTTATGTCGGAGGACATTAGCTCTAACCTAGCCTTCCTTCTGGTAGAATTTTTGTGGAAAAATAATTGATCATGTTTTTAAGCCAAGCAATAAGCACAAAGGTTTAAAGAAATAGTACTTTTGTAGGGATAAGATTTGACAGCTAGCAATTTGATCGTCTTCTCATTAACATGTCTTAATCTATGTTGCCAAAAATATAAAGAAGTTTTCTCTTCAATGACATATAGTTCTTTAGCACACACCTTCAAGTGTACCTTGTAAAGGGTGTACCACAATTCACCATGGGCAACTGACATTACTCTTTTAGACAACTTCCACTTCCCATCCCCAAAAGTGCAATGATTTCATTATTCGTCAAGCACATTTGCAGACAAAAAATTAAGGCTCAAGTTAGGAATGTGTCAAACATATATCAAAATCATTATGCACCCAACATGGATCTGAACATAGATGTCACTCATGCCAAGGATGCTAGCAGAACTATGATTACCCATCTTCACACTTCCAAAATCATCACTCCCGTAATTTTTGAACTATTCTCTCTTTGGAACACAATGGTAGGAAGCCCTAATATCAACAAGCTAATTGAAATTTGATTAAATAATATAAAGCCATTCACTGGTTGCATAAATTAATGACACCTCATCATCCTATTACTTTAGTGTTATTTTCATCTCTGTCTGTCTAATTATCTTGCTTTTTCTAGTCTCTCTTCCAAGGGTAGTAGAACTTCTTTATATGACCAAACTTAGTGCAGTAATGACATTTCTTAGTCTCCTTGCCATCTCTAGATTTATACTTGTTCTTAGCCTTGCCTTATCCTTTCCCTTTGGGACCTCTACTTTTGTTTTTTCCTCTATTCTCTTACCATAAGAGCTTGTACGTTGTCAACACCGACCTCCTTCCTCCTAATCTCTTCATTAAACATGCTCTCTTTGATCACATATAAAGAAAGAACACCATCCGAAGTAAAGTTGCATGCTAATGGTCTCCCCTAAAGTTTCTTACCTATCTGGCAAAGAACTCAACAAAAGCAGAACTTGTAGCTCATCATCAAATATGATCTTCATATTGGTCACCTTATTGATGGTATCCTAAAAATCACTAAAATGCTCAGACTAATGTTATGAATACTGTACCTGATTTTATTTCGGTATGATACGGTACTGGTACTCATCCATAGCAAGTACCATTTTGGATATCTTTTAAAATTACAAAATAATCTTTAAATTTTATAAAATTGAAAAACAGTCCTTCATTATATTATGTTATATAATTTTTTACTTTACTTCTATCTTATCTAAAAAAATTATAATATTATAAATTTGATATAAAATATTTTATTTTTATTTATATTATTTTCATATATGTCTAATAAATTAAGATAAAAAAACATCATATAACTTTCAAATAAATATAAGATTAAGAATAATACAAAGTAAAAAAATATGCATTTATGAAAAATGAATTTAATTTTAAATGTTATCTTTACAAATTTCAAAAGGTATTATAATAATTTTCACATATATATACATTAAATATATATTATCAATTTAAAATATATATAATATATAAATATTTATTAAAAAGATTTAAATTATGTTAAACTAATATATTTAGTTATAATCTATAATCAGTTTGTATAAGTCTAATTACATAAAAATTATTGGATAAATTCTTATTTGTATCTTTACTATTTCTTAAATAAATTGTACACAATTTCATCATATTTCTTTTTATGTATAGGTAATTATTATTTTACATAGGATAAATTTTACAATTTAGTGCTAGAAAATTTTTAAAATTACAATTCTGATCAATATTTGATCGATTTTTTGGTTACTGGTTAGTATCGAACAAAATAGCCAGTACATACTGGTACTAAAGTCCAGTATGAAGCTTTCTTTTTTGATACAAATTTTTAGTTGATACTATGATGGCCGGTATAGTATCGTATTCAAATTACTAGCTTAGATATTGGTTTTCTAGCCTTCAACTTCAAACTTACAACTTACAAGTTTTTTTATCAAGGAGGCCATGCTGTGAATGGTCTTCCTTTCCTAAAGAACCACCCTTTAAGTTCTTCCATAACTTAAAAGGATCAATCTCTTAGTATTTGTGGTTGAATATGCTGATGTCAATCTATTGTCTAATAGTTTCTAAGTTTTTTCTACGGAATTTGTTGATGTCAATCCATTGTCCAATAGTATCTAAGGTTTTTCATTTCATCTTTTCCCACTCTTTATCTGTCATCTTCTCCAGTTTAGATAGAACATCATATGTTATACTTTTTTTTCACATCGATCAGAACATGGAGATCTTTTCAATACAAAAGATCTTCCATATTGAGTAGTTAGTTGATGTCAACTTAACAATAGAGTTATTGCCACTCTCCATACCTATGGCTTTGATGTCAATTGTTGAAATCTAAGCAATAACCCTCACAAGATTAACAAAACCACTCAACCAAAATCAAACTACTTAAATGATATAGATGAAAATAAGATAAATATACACATGAATTAATGTTAAAAAACCCTTCACTGTAAAGAAAAAAACTGTGGGACAAATTGACAAAAAAGTCCAATAAATTAGATAGCTACTTTACAAACATTATGTTCCAAGCTATTGATCCTAACTCAAAAACACCCTAGAATACAACCATATCTAATCCAATAAGATTCCAAGATTGAGTACAAATTGATATTCAAACATATACTACTCCAAACTAATTTTGATATTCAAACCCCAATCAAACTGTAGTCCAAGAATGCTATTTGGACTAAAAAAATACTCTTCTTTTGTCATGTGTTTATGTCTCGTACAATTGCTACCTCTAAAACTTGCCTTTTGTATCTAAAAGATAGGGTTTTTATATTGGATATTATCGCCCAAATAGCCATATCTAGAGACCATGTTTGACATTAAGCCTTAAAACTCAATGTCGCAAATATACACAATTCTAGTGACTTATACGGTCAGTGAGCATGGTCATGTCTACCAACGACGTGGGCATGTCCAACCTTGATATCATCAAAGAACCCATACACAGTTACAAAAGCTCATATGTTCATCCATATGGTTGTATCCATTGTTGAATCAGGTTTGTTTAACTCAAACATAGGTGTGTCTTCCAGAAATAACTCCAATTCATTAGTTTTTGCCTCAATTTTGCCCAATCTTATTTTTTTGATATATGAAGAAAACTTAGACCTCTAGAGCCTAGATTTAGTACTATTGGTTAAACAAATGTCCCATAAAATGGGGCTAGAACCATAATAATGTATGTATGATAAAAAGGGAAGTTATTAGATCCTAAATCACAAAAAGGTATATGTTTTTAAACGATAGATGTTTGTGAAACAAAGGTTATATAGACTAAAGAGACAAGAGATTATACCTTGGAGTAACGTGTTAATGCTTTCAATCAAATAGTCAGCGACCTTCAAAGACTCGAGGTGTCTATTGAAGACAAGGATAAAGCAATGATCTTGTTATGTTCTTTACCTACTTTTTATGATATATGGTGATTATGATTATATTAGGAAAGGAAACAATTGGTTTAAAAGACATTATAATTGTTTTATTAACTAATAACTAATAGAGACAAAATATTGGTAAAAATTCTTGGAATGATTCTTCAATTATGTTGTTCTGATACTAAGGATTGAATGCTTCAATAAGGACATCTAAAGTAAAAAAAAATTAGAAAACAAGGTTTTGTGATTGTCTTAAGTAATCAACAAGTTGAATTATTTAATAAAAGAAACTGGTGCAATGTTATTATATTATACTTACTTTAATTTGTTTAATAATTTTTTTGCAAGGTTAGGTGTTACAAACTTTTTACTTGGCATGATAGTCCATTCAGTATTAAGGCAATTAATGTCATTCAAAAATTGAGGAAGAAAATTCTAACTTGAAATAAGTTGTTAATAAATAATAACCCTCTGAACATGGCAAAGATGATAAAATTAGAAGAAAAAAGTTAAAAGCTATAACAAGGCTAAAAATGAAGTAACAAATAAGTAAAAACAAAATCTAACATAAGCTAAAGTTGTTGAAGCATGAGATGAATGTTATATTGGATGAGAACATAATGTTGAAGATGAAGTAGTTTACATATTTCATACTCAGAGATGGTAACAGGTCAAGTCAAACACGGGTCCTGTAGCACTCAAGCGTAACCTAAACTTTTTTGGAATCAAAGTTCTACTGGGCTTGAAATATTCGACCTAAGTTGAACTTGATCAAGCTTTACACAACTCAAAACTCGATTAATCCTAAAACCATCGATCCGAAGTCAAGCCTATTCAAGTCTCAACAGTGCTTACAATTGATCCCTTATCTCTAGCAACTATAGCTCTATTTTACGATTTGACTCTCTATGTTCTTCAATTGCTTTTCAAACTTTGGTAACAACTATTGTTCTATATTGTGATTTGACTCTCTATTTTCTTCAATTGCTCTTCAAACTTCAACTGATTTATCAAAAGTACATGATCTCAAAAATGTACATTTATTCTACTACAGCTAGACTGCGTTGAATGAATTAGCAGTTTTGGTATCAAGTGCTCCATAGAAACACACATTACCAGTTGGAGAGAACTTCTTAGCCGATGATTGAAGGAGCAAACATATAAAGTGACTAAGTTTGCTACTTTTGATTTGGAGATCACACCAGGCAATACGTGGCTCAAGGGAAGAGTTTAAGTCGCATGCAGCCATACCCATGTTAAAGGTCACAACCAAAAGCTGAAAAGCATATGAAAAAGAGACCTTTACGGGTCTGTTTCTGTCTGGGATTGATGAATAAGATTAATATGAGAAAAGATGCTTTTTTTATTTATGAATAGAGAAATTTCCATACGTAAAAGGTGAGCATGTGAACCGACCCAGTCGTTCAATATCAAGACAAGGATATTCGTTTTTCGCCAATTTCAGTCCTGTTTAAGGCTCTAACGCTGTGTTTGGTTAGTGTCCTCGTAGGTGAGGACAGTGGACAAGGACATAAAAGTCCTGTCCTTCGCACCGTTTGCTTACTGTCCTCACCCATTTTCGTTCCGTCCTCGAAGGATAAAGATACAAATTTTTTGTACCTCCCAATTCTGTGGTACAAAAATTCTTGTTCTATAGACAAAAACAAAATACACAAGGAAATGTCCAAAATACCTTCTCATACTTACTCCGAAACTTAATTCACTCTCAAATTTTCGCATCTCTCTTGTATATTTTAGTCAAATATAACGTAATGTAATTAAATACTAATAATAATTTAATTAATTATATTGTAATTAATTAATTAATTACAATATTTTTAATTAATTAAGCAATAATAATAATTTAATTAATTAATTATAATATTTCAATTAATGAATAATAATATTTTAATTAATTAATATTTTAATTAATGAATAGTTACACTTTAATTAGTTATATTTTAATTAATAATAATATTTTAATTAAATATAATGTAATTAATGATGTAATAATAATAATTTAATTAATTAATTATAATATTTTAATTAATGAATAATAATATTTTAATTAATGAATAGTTATATTTTAATTAGTTATATTTTAATTAATAATAATATTTTAATTAAATATAATTAATTAATTAAGTAATAATAATAATTTAATTAATTATATTGTAATTAATTAATTAATAATAATATTTTAATTAATTAATAATTATATTTTAATTAATTGATTAATAATAATATTTTAATTAATGAATAGTTATATTTTAATTAGTTATATTTTAATTAATAATACACTTCATATAAATATACTTCATATAAATATTGATACAATTATGAAATAACCAATGAAATACATCTTTCCAATATATTATACTGTAGGGGCATTTTTGTCATTAAACACTGTTTTTTGTTCTGTCCACTGCAACTAAATATATTTCTATCCTGAGGACAGAGACATTTTCCTCTGTTCTGTCCATCGCTACCAAACACCTTATTGTCTCCAATTTTTGTTCTGTTTCGTCTTCAGATTTCTGTCTCGTCCCATCTCTACATATTGAAGTCGCTAACCAAACAGACAGTTAACCTTATTTGTCACAGTGAGATGAAAACTCATCCCGCACTTATAATTTCTTCGATCTGACGTTTCACGGTAAATCTGCGAGGAGTTTCCATCTATCAGATATTCGGAGAGACCAAGTCCTCTGGAAACTGGTTGGTGGGCAAAGGTTTTTAACAAGATTTTAAGTGTGTTTCAATTACAGGAAGCCTCAAAAGACTTAATAACAAATTCATTGTAGATATTAAAGAGGTAGATACTTCCTTTTATATCGCGGATCGACTTTCCAAGATCTTCTTTCCATCGTGATTCATGACCTAATCACCAGACATTTTCGATTTCCAAGGTCTTCTTTCCATCGTGATTCATGCGCCATTTGGGTTTTTGAGAGTCCATCATGCATACTACCCCTTTGACACACACAAGGAAATCATCCGTTTCCTACCAAAGATTTAATTATCCACATATTGGATTAGATTAATATAACTCCATCCTTTCTCCTTTCCAAGTCTCTCTACAGGTTGAATTCATACAATCTAAAGGCATAAATTCAAACTTCAAGTTATCATTTTTTGAAAAAAATTTGATGCATAGCCCCTGCTCCTGGAATAATTAAGCACATTGCAAGCATATAATGAAAAATGAGTCTTGTATACACTACCATCTTTACTTTGACTAGGTTCTCCTAAGATCACATTATTATGTATGGGGGAATAAAGTGTCTCATGGGCTGTAAAGTTGTATGCTGCTTCTTCCGTGAGACACCACTTAATTCATGGTCATTATAATAAGGAAAAAAAATGAATTTACTGATACGTATAAAACTAAGATGTGCCTGATTGAACTTGTACTTATTTCATTTGATCCGGTCAATCACCCCTGCTTCTTGTATTATATACATCACATAGGGAAGAGCAACCCGATTCTATCTTATAAATTTCACCATACAGTGGTGCTGTCAAATCCAGGTGCAGATATATTGATTTCTTTTGGATAGAATAGTTCATTGTTAAACTTCGTGAATGGAAAAGAAAATTGACATTTTATTTTCATAAAGCCAACAAGATTCAATCGAATATTTGCACTCTCTAAATATGGGGATTGAATTCCGGCTGAACTAAACCGATCAAGAACGAGGAAAAACAATAAACAACCGCTCTAATGAAGGGATTCAAAAAAATAAAAAAGCGGGTGGGTCAGTGGCTAACGTTGATGGAGAGCGATTCGCCATGGAATAATATCCTATGATACTACTTTAAATGATGACAAGAGAACATCCACCAAAATTTACTGTACAATCCGACGTTCCGAGTAAGTGATGGGTTTGTTTGTAATCAAAATTCATGGTACGCAATTAGTCAACGCTGTAAATTCCAAAAGACGTAAGATTGCACTCGGTTATTGGGGGGGCTCTAGGCACAATTGCTAGGTGGTCCACATTCTTTCTTAATATTTGAATGGAAAATGACAGATAGAGTCCATGTACGTATCCAGATTCATGCATGGTTTTTGGAAAGAATAGAACGAGGGTGCTTCCCACGCCTTTCCTCTCATTTTCTCTTTTTCAGGACACGACGCGCATGACCTGCGTAAGATAGCTTCTAACCCATTGTACGGAAACTACTACCACTACAAGTTGCAACTTAATTGCTACTCTTTTTCAAGCGAACTGCTGATACTGAATGCCATATGTCTTGTCTCACATTGTTCCACAGATTCAGTTTCTTCTAGTCGCACCAAGAACACAAATCGGCAGCAAATTACCGTTAATAACAAATTCTACGTCCTGATGTTAAATGAGATCATCTATATATATATATATGGGGAGTATTATTCCCCTCTTTTTCTTTTGTTCTTCGGGAGCGTAGAATGTTCTTTCACTACGATAAATGAAGTAGCTAATTCTTTATACCAACTGGAATGTTAATGTGTTTGTGAACATTTCTATGCTAAACAGTTGGCGGATTATGTGTAAGGTCAAAGATTCCTGCTGGAAGTTTTTTCTTTCCTGAGACGCCACAAGCTGCTGTGAAGATTGAATACTACTGCACCGACTACCAACTCCGGGCTCGTCAAACAACTTTGTTTGCCTGCAGGACTCTTCGCATCTCGCTGGCAATTCCTTCCATGATAACCGGTTTCCTAATGACTCCATTTATTCCAATTTGCAAGCATCTTTCCCGCACATTTTCATCAACATTGGCTGTCAAAGCAATGATTAGTGGCCAAGTACGGCTGCGGAACTTCCGAATTCGTGCTGCTACTTCAAACCCATCTAGCTCTGACATCTGAAGATCCAAGAGAACAATTTGAAAAGAATATGCAGAAGGACCAATAGCACCAAGACATTCAAATCCAGATGAAACAGCAACAACACTGCAGCCCAACTTCTCAAGTAGCTTCCTGGTTACTGCTCGATTCAAATTATCAGCATCAGCTAACAAAACTTGCAAGCCTCTGAAAAGGGAATTGGAATGTGGATGGTCCGAAGATTCTCCAGATTCAGAGACGGCTATAGAAATGGAGGAAGGTACTTGAAACCGGAGAACAAGCCCCATTTTTTGAGGAAAGCCTTGAGAACTGGGTTCTATCCATATTTTTCCGTGCATCAACTATCAAACATAGCAAAGTTAGCAAATATCTAAGCCAAAATAACAAAGTTGAATAAAAAGATCCTCGCATCTTCTCAAGGGACTTAAAAAATAAAACTTCACCATACTTTGCATTTAGGGGTAATTTATTCAAGATGTGTAGTAAAATAAGTGCAGTAAGTGTTCACCATATTGAAGGAAAAGTACTTAATCTGTCACCCAAGAGATATGCATGTTATAACACTAAGGAAAAGCATAAGGGAAGATTAGTTAGTATACGATACGGGATATCCAAAGGAAGACCTAACATCGTGCATGCCTAATCACCATGCTGCTTCAGGGACAACGTACCATATCAAAATCGACTACATACAATAACAAAGAACTTCTACTAAATTCTAATAATTTTGGTAAATCAGCTATAGTAGACAAAGATTTGTTAAAATCATAAGCATTCAGTCATGCAAAATTCTAGTATATAGTCATCTAACGTGGCAAATAGATTGCTGCACTTATACGAGAATAGAGTATGTACAAGATTTTACCTGGACCAGCTTTTCGCAAAGGCTGAAGCTCAAACCCTCCTCAGCTCCACTGCTTGCATACTTTGCACAACTAAGCTGTCCTGTTGAGATTGAGCCTTCTGATTCAAAAATGCTAGTAATTGCGATTTCAAACCTAACATACACATCCCCTTCAGAAGTGTTTTGCCTCCAGACTGCCCATTTCTGATCATTCCTTTCCTGCTTTCCATTCTCAGACAGCACCCGAACTAGTACAGATCCTCCATTATTGTTGCCATTCAGCAGATTCCCAACCATATGCAAAATAACTTGAAAGACTCGCCTCTCATCACCCATTACATGGCCAGGTAATGACTTGTCAACAACAATTGAAAAACCAAAACCCCTGCATACACACAAGCACTTGAAAAGGCAAGCTGCTTCTTTGATCAATGAATGTAAATCGAAATATCTTATCTCCAGTGGAATCCTTCCACTATCTTTTGCTGACATTTCCATCACATCATTTATTAAAGTTGAAAGGACATTGCTAGTCTTCATCATTGTACAGACAATAATCCGTTGCTCACTACTCAGAATGTCATCCTGCATCATTGAAATCAGGCCTAAAATTGAGTGCATTGGCCTCTTCATCCCTTCACTCATGACCTTTTGAAATGCAGTCCGGGCCTGGCTTGCCATCATTGCATTCATTTTTTCCTGTTGCAAGTCTCGATTTTGCTGCTCCAACCTTTCCCTCATGAGTTGAGACTCTTCAAGAACTGCCGCATGAGACAGTGCCACGGCCACTTGATCTGCTACCACCTTAATTATCTCCAGTTCCTGGTTAGTCCAAGATCTGGGCTCCCCACCAGGAAGGACAAGAACAAGTATTGCATAACAAGCCTGAATCATCTCAGGAGTTCCACCTTTGAAATTATTAACAAGAAGCATTGGCATTCTAATTGCCGACACAGGCCCTGGCTCACCAGATTCTCTAATGCTTGCAGCAGCAAGTGCCGAGTCAGGCTCCAGGATATTCACTCCATCGCTCCTTTTGATCCTTGTGACATCAGGATCAGTAATTGGTATTCTGCCAGCATCCAAACTTGAGTAATCAACTCGATTCAACTCATGTGTTAAGATCATCTCCGTTTTTATCTCATTAGGCATCCAGACAGCACAATTCTGTAATCCCAGAGTCTTAGACAACTCAATGAGCGTTGTATATAGAATTGTATGTCTATCAAGAGACTTTCGAATTTCTCGAGTAAGCATACGAACATGCAAAGCAGCTTCTTTCTGTTTCATTATCATTCCAACTTCACGACCAAGATCCCATGCCTTTTTCTTCAGCATGAACTCTCTCACCTTCACTTTTAGGAGCAAAGGAATTAAAGTGACAAGGGTAATGGCAGTGGCACATGAAACCAGAGCAGTTAGAATCTTGAAGACTGTGAGAGCAAGCATCAGCTCAAAGTGGTGGGGCCTATAGGTCCAGCCATTAAGAAAGTGGGTCAATCCACAAAGGACAATGAAAGCAATGAACTCAAAGAGGACCCATTTGAAGGGAACGTTTGAGCAGCTAACAAAGTATAGCAGCTCAATGGGGATTGAAAAGTAGGCCACAGCTATGAAGAAATCACTCACTTTTTGGGAATACAGAATGCTCTCTATGCTCCAAAAAGTGCCCTCATCATCACAATTACATCTGGGAAAATTACCATCATCCGCGGATGTTGATACACTGACCAAAACAATAAGCAGCAGACCAGAAGTAAATGCTTTCAACATTGTGGCCGAAATGAAGTGCAGATTCTGTTTCAATCCATCAAAGTCCGAGATTCCAGCTATTCCAAAAACCAGGTAAAGTTGCAGCTGTCATTTAACTGAAAATCAATAATCCCCATTTCCAATCCAATTTCCCGTTAGGGACAAAGTAGATGATGCGGAAACAATTTAAATGCCTTAAACTATCGAAGGAGGTGATATGAATAGTAACTTGGGGATCTAGCAAAGAGTCAGGACAGACGGGCGGCAATTACTCGCATTATCGAATACGTGTATACTTTTCAGTTACCCGTGCTTGCCTTTCATTTTCAAAAGTATTGTCGTATTATTTATTAGAAACTTAGGGTAACTTAAAACACGATATATTCCCCGGTCAATATTCAAACCATCAAAGGAGAATAATAGATTTAAGGAGAGTGCTCAAAAGACAAACGCCAACTGACCACTCTCCATCAGACAGCAAAGAGGTCATTCCAGAAAAACAAACCAACAATAAAGACGGGGAAAAAAAGAACTACTTTCTGATCTGAACAGAAAAATAAGTCCAAAAACACAAGAAATAAAAGTTGAACAAGAAACAGAAAAATGTTTAAGGAAAAAGAAGCAAATGGGAAATCTAAATTCCACCTGAAAAACTTGAACTCTAATCAAGGCGCACCATCCAGATCTTCGTCATCCTGCAGCAGGCGGATGCAACAAGACGATAACAAGCTACACAAATAAAGTTGGAATGGATAAATGGACATTCAAACCTATGAATCCAGTCTCTACAATAACATATTTATACAGAGCAGCATAGCAGAGAGCAATCTAGGTGCAACCCCCCTCGTGTATGCTTCCATCCCATGTTACAAAGAACCAAAACACTGTTCCAAGTCCCAATACTTTCCTCTTTCTTTCTTTTTCTTTAAAATATTTGTTCTCTCAAATACAGACTTGAGTGTTTCCGAAACAGAAAACCACTCACTGGTTTTATTTTTATTATAGATAGTAGAGTAGAATGAAAGTTGGTAGTCTTTACCTATATATATTGTCATGTAAAGCCTCTCCCCCTCTTTTGATATAGCAACCCAAAAGACAAAAGCAATCAACACACGGAAACTGAAGGCTTCCTCCTATAAGACACCGGTTTTACCTGTACATTTGATCTTACAAAAATCTTAAGAATTTTGAAACCAGAAGGAAGAGTGGTAATGTTAATGTTAATGTTAATGTCCGCGCCGTTGGTTTTGTAGAAGAGAGAGACAGGAGTAGGACCCACAAGTGGTGGGGATTGTTACATGAGGAGAACTTAGACGCAGTTTTGAACCAAAGCGTCTCCGTCAGACTCCCAATTTTACAAATATCTCTCCCTTCTTTCTACTTAAGACGCCTCTCTCTCTCTTTCCTTTTCTTTTTAATAATAACTATGTGAAATAAATCAAATGGGTAATGGGTTGCTTCTATTCTTACTGGACATCGCCTGGGGAACTTTCCTTCCACGTGGCACTTAGAAGAAAATTCCTATCTGTCCCATTCTCAATGGTGGCGCGTGCTTTCACCCATTATTTGTAACTGGACGAGGTTTTCAGCATAGTTGTTAGATTTTGGAAGTTGTTGGCTTTACGTCAAGAAACAAAGTCATTGGTGAAGACGACGGTGAAAACAATCACTCGTTAGGAGTTTGGGTTGCAACACAAAGAGTTACTATAGCACGCAATCTTATTCCTGAAAGTTGTTTGCTGGGAAAAACTCGCCGACCAATAGCAAGGAGCAATTTTTTTTATGGAAACAGTGGTACAGTGCATATTTATTGATTTTTTTTCTCTTGAAATGGACAATAAAAACTAATATATGGAACTCATTTAAATAAATAGTTATACAATTACCTTTGTATAAAACTCCTGGAAACAAAGTTAATGTAAAAGGTACAATCATAAAATTATATTTTGTAAAGTGAACCGTAATGTAAAATAATAAAGGAATTCCTGGCCATCTGTTAAATAAGAAGCGAGAGTGAAATAGTTCTTGTCTCATAAGTCAAAACAAATAAATAGAGCAGTTATGACGTGGTAAATGAAATTCAAGGACCTGCTCGTCTTCACCTAGACAACTAAGTAATCCGGCGGTGTCCAACATGAAGACTACAAACTGTTCTGAATTTCAATCTTCTACCATTTTTAAAAAAAAATCATAATTTAAACTAAAATGAGCCGAAAAGAAGCTGTTAACTATTAAAATTAATAATTACTAATATAAGCTGTTGATTAAATAATGACAAACGTATGGAAACGTCATTTCTAACAAACATAAACCAAAACTTTTGTTTTGCTTCAAAAATAGCAAGCTTTTACCTTCCACTCAAAATGTATTTTGGTTTATTGATATAAGATTCACAAATTTTAATATTAAATTAAACTCCACACTCAAAAGACATGCATTAGTATTTAACACAACATATAACAATATGTTATATTACAAGTAAATTTTTAATAAATATTACTCAATATATTAATTTATTTTGAATAATATATTTTTACTTTTTGGATACGATTTAATTTAATTATAAAATCACAAGTAAAGTTTTTAATTGTGCTTAAGTTAGGTGGGTGGGTTAGAAAAATATTTTTGTACACTAGCGTCCCACCTAGATTTAGCACTTATTTAGTTTTTTATTTTTAATTCAGGTTCATATATCTAAAGAATGAAATACTAATTCTGTTATTGTGAACTTCAGTTTAATAAAGACAAATGATATAGTCCAAAAGCAATTAATCTCAACAAACAAGATGATGTACAAAAACAATGAATTAAGAAAATTATCACCAGATATCTTTATGTAGATATGTATGGTTTTGAGGAATAAAAGATTCCATTCTTGATTAAATAGGTGCAATCAATTTACAAAGCATGTCTATATTAGTGATGTTAGCTTGCCGAAGCTGAGATTGAACGGGGGAGAATATTTGTTTCAACATTTCTACTTTATTAGCTTTATCTTGTTGTAATTGCATTTTCATTTATAAGCATTCAACTATCTCTTGTTCTAATTCCTTTCTCATTCTCCTTTTCAACTTCTACTTTTTGGTTCATGTCTTCTTCCAATTCATTCTTAATGGACTACAAATACTCATTAGGAACTTTGTACAAGGCTTCACTCGCCATATTATTTTCCTTCATGCTAGATGCTTTCACATCCCTTCTCAAAAGTTTATTAACTACAGGCCTTATCATTCCAATATTAGTCACAACTTCATCAAGCTTTTGACTATCATTTTCCTTCTGCACTTCTTCAATGCGAGCTTACGAAAGAAAATTTGCAGTCACACTAATGAATGCAAGCACCATATATGATTAAAAAAACTACTATAATTCCAGTTATATTATAAATAATTGATTTTGATAAGAAAAACAAATCAACAATATAAAAAAGCAAAAAAAGGATAAAAAACACATGAAATAAGCAATAAATTTGAGCATCTTAATAAAGTAACAAAAACTATGGAAATTTATTATAAGATCAACATTACTCATAATTTTCTCCCTTGTAGCTTCAGTAGATTGCTTGTAAACTTTTCCAGGCTTTCTTTTATAAGTTGCAAGATACTTTTTAGCATTACATAGTGGAGTTTTATTTTCTCTTTCATTATGCTATCCATGAAAACAATTTTTAATTATAATTTAGAAAATTTAAGTAGTTTCTTAATAGATTATAACTCATTGAGGAACTTACCGTCTTAGCATAAATACTTGCAAAGCTTTTAGGACCAAATGTTTGCATTTCAGTTTGTTTTTTCTATTTTGAATTTGTTCAGGAATTTGTTACACATTAAAGTATCATATTAATTAGATATCATGTAACTAATTTGTAAAAATTACTAATAATTATCACAACTTCACATCTGGGTGATTCCAATAAGAAATGAGCTCCTCAACGACTTCTTTGCCTATGTAGTTGGGATGATTGGCCATTCTTTCTGCATTTGTAGTAAACTATTTGAAATGTTTTTACTTCACTCTAAACTTATAACTTCTCCATGCATGTTCAACAGTTTTCAAAGTCCATTCTTCTCCTTCTAATGATAGAATATATCTCTTATGCAAATAAATACTCATTCAAATTTCATAAATCAAAATTGAAATGAGAATTAAGATAATGACTTCTTTCATTAACATATTCCCAATAAGTTCATTGGGAATCTTTCACCAATTAACATGGTTTAGAGGGGTAAGATTTTGTTTAGGAGCTATGATACCTAAGAAAAATGTGAATTCAATAAGTCTTTTCTCATCAAGACCAATTATATGATAAGCATTGAAAAAAATTCGTTTGCATTGTTCCATAGATCTTGTATGAATCTCCTTAAGCAAAGTTAGACCTCTCCCCTTCTTCTTCACAAATTCTATATTCAAACTAATTATTAATGTTAGTATACATAAGAGAACCTTTTTAAATAATAGTATAATATATGATTACGTTTGCATTCAGCAGTAGTAATTTCTACCATATCTATGCTTATATAATATCCATTTTCTTCTACTACACCTTCGTGTAGTCCAGATTATTGTTCCATTATTTTAGTTATTATTTCTTGCCACTTTAGAAAAATAGACTCTTTTTGAACAATCACTTCCCTTGCTTCACCTTCGAATACATTTTCACATATTTCTTGTCCTCAGTAGTTATAAAACAATTTTTTTTGTTTTAAGAAAACAAAGGTCAAGGTGTTCCGCTGGATGCAGAATGAGAACACCTTAAATTGACACTTTTAGATTTTCATAATGAACATATCAACAAAGGAACTCTAGTTTCCTAAGCTAGATTACATCCTGAACCCTAGTTATTGTTAGCTCAAGGTTTATTATTTAACGATTTTGATGATAACAACATAGTATTTCAAAATTCAAATTGGATTTATTTCCTTTTATTGTTAATGGGTTAATTCTCAAAAGGAAATAAAATAATAAGAAATACGCTTCCTTTCTTAAAATAACCTTCTTTATAAACTTACCTTATTAGAACTGGTTTATCCGAAAGGATCCTACTAATTATAAAGGTCGCATATTAGCTCCGTGATCATTGAAAGAATTTTAGCAAAAACAAACGTCAAAATTATTCATATTCAAATCGATCCACTTTACTAAGGATGCAAGTGAAGCAACGACTAGTTGAAGGAAATGCTTATTTAAGGAAGAGTCAATACAACTATGAACAAGCAGAACTAAATGATATAAAAGCTTACAAAGCTATATTGTCAAAATTCATCAAAAGTATACACATTCTTAAAAGTGATATTTTTGTAAAAATTCTCTTGCGTGTTAGAAAGCGAAATTATGTTGAGAGAGATTACTAAAGCTCATATCGAGCAAACCTCATTTTTATTTGAGAGCTTGTAGAGTTAGTAAAATACTTCTAGTGTAAATGGTTGAAGAACCTTGAAAATATTAAATTGTGAGCTTGAAGAGGCTCTTCAAATTACTAATTGATTTTATAGTAAAACACTCAAGTTGGATACTTGGGGACTGGACGTAGGCTTGGGTTGTAAGCCGAACTAGAATAAATTAACTGCGTCCTTCTCTGTTTTCTCTTAAATTTCTGCATTATATTTTATGTGTGTTTATTTTAGCAAGAGGCTGCTTCTATTTTCAACTTGCAAGAGGTTCTTTTCAATTTTAATAAGCACCTTTTATTTTAAATTGTTTTTAACAAAACTCTTCGTTTAGTAGGGCCTGTCATTTGACGAGCTTTTTATCGCTTAACAAGCTCCTTTCGTTTAAATAGGATTCTATTGCACAACAAGCTCCTACTGTTTTAATTATAGACAAATTCCTACCATTTCTTTTCGAATTAAAAGTAACCCGAAATTTTTTTTTATTCAAACACAATTCACCCCTCTTGTGTGTGATTGCTTTATTATTTGGTATCAGTTCACATTTTTGAGTGTTTACAGTACATGATAGATCATTAAAAACAATCTGAGAAGTTTTGAAGGACAATTTGTCTCAAAGTGTCCTTACTTCAATGGAAACAACTACTCATACTAGAAAGAGAGAATGACCATATATCTCCAATATGTAAATATCAAAGTATGGCAAGCAATTTTAGTTAAAGCTACAATTCCCACTTCAGATAACGTAGAAGTATGAACTAGGAGAAATGCACAACTAGACGCTAAGGCAAATCATCACCTGATATGTGCATTTTCCCCATAAGAATATGAAAAGATATCCTACTACTCTACAGTAAAAGAAATGTGGGTCAAACTACGAGTCATGTTTAAAGGAAAGAGTGAGGTAAAGAAGCATAGAATAAGTCTTTCAGTTCATCAATACGAAACTATTGGCATGAAACAGGGAGAGACCATAGGCGAATTCTTCGAATGTTTCAGCAACATCATCACAACCTTAAAGAACTTAGGAAAGATATAACCCAATGACAAGCTCGTAACGAAGATTCTGAGGTCACTACTAAAGGAATGGAGACCTAAGGTGACAACTCTAGAAATTTCAAAGGATTTAGACACTACAAGCAAAAGGTTTTTGAAAAAAAGCTCTGAAAAAAAGAGTAGCTAAATTGGAAAATACGCTACTAAAAAATGATTATGATAAGGTAAGACAGTTAGAAGAAAAAGTCGCCACCTTAGATCTTGAAAAGGAGAAAAGTGCTGGAAAGATCTTATCTCTAGAAAAAGATCTGGAAAATTTTGTTGATGGAAGGAAGAAAAAGGGTACTGCATCACTTGAATTTGAAGTGATCATAGAGGAGAATTTGATAATAAAAAGTTTGAAGAATTCTGTGACAATAATGATATAAATCACAACTTCTCTTGTCTAATGATGCCTCAACAAAATGGAGTTGTAGAGAGAAAGAACAAAATTTTCGTTGATATGGCAAGGGTCATGCTATGTGAAAGTGGACTACCTCATGGATACTGGGCAGAAGCAGTATCCAAGGTATGTCATGTATTTAACAGATGTTTTATAAGACCTATTCTAAAAAGGCCCCTTTATGAGTTGTGGAAAGGAAGAAAACTAAATGTTGCTTACTTTCAAGCATTTGGCTACAAGTGTTTCATTCTAAATAATAGAAAAGAAAACCTTGGAAAGTTCAATGCGAGATCAAATGAAGCTATTTTCTTGGGTGACACTACTGCTAGTAAAGGATTCAGAGTATATAATAAAAGAATAAAGAAAATAGAATAATCGATACATATGGTATTTGATGAAGCACTACCTTCGACAATAGTGACTGACTCAAATGATGAAGAGCATCCATTGGTATCTAAAAATACATTGAAGAATCAAACTACTCCTATAATACCTTCAGAATTACAAAATCAAGAAGGCCCCTCTGAAGCTAGAACAGAGCAGGCTCCTTCATCTTAGCAGGAGCTTATGCAACGAAAATCACCAAGAGAATGGAGAGTTCTTGATACACATCAATATATTCTGGGAGATTCCTCTTAAAGTTTAAGAACAAGATCATCGTTTAAGAACAACTTTGTTACTCTCATCTCACAAATAGAACCAAAGACAGTTGAATAGGCCCTTACTGATGAAAACTGGGTTTAAACCATGAAAGACAAACTGAATCAATTTAACAAAAACAAAGTCTGGAATCTAGTACCTTGTCCTTAAAACAAGTCAATCATTGGGACTCAGTAGGTATTTCGAAACAAGCTTGACGAAAATGGTAAGGTCGTAAGAAACAAAGCTAGACTTGTATCTCAAGGTTACAATCAATAAGAAGATTATGTAGGTAATAAAGTCGATCGAAAAGGCACAAGTGGTCACTGTCAATTTCTTAGAGGATGTCTAGTATCTTGGTCCTGCAAGAAGCAAAATTGTACAACACTTTCAACGACTGAAGTAGAATACATAACTGCTGTCAGCTGTTGTGCTCAAATCTTATAGATGAAGCATCAATTGCAGGATTTTTCTCTAAACTTTTATCATATTCCTATATTATGTGATAATACTAGTACTATAAATTTTTCTAAAAATCCTGTGCATCATTCGAGGACTAAGCATATATAAATTAAACATTATTTTTTTAGAGATCATGTTTTAGAAGGAACCATTGATCTTTTTCATGTTAATACTGAGAATTAACTAACTAACATTTTCACCAAGTCAATATGTGAAGATAGATTATGCATGTTAAGAAAAGAGCTTGGCATGTGAAAATTCTCTGATATTATTTCTGCATGAATATTCTCTGCTATTTGTCTTTACATTTCATTTAACAGGTTCCTTTTGTTCTGATTCCTTGGAACTCTCTCTTAGTTTAGTAGGCTCCTTAGAGTTTAGAAGGCCCCTTTTAGTTTAAAAGCCTCTTTTTAGGTTAGTAGGTTTCTTCTAGTTTAGAAGACTCCTCTTCTTTTTAGAAGGTTTCTCTCGGGTTAACATTCTAGGTGACACGAGTCCTAAAAATATAGAGTTATTAATGGTGTTGTTTTAGCCTTTTAAAAAATACACGCACAGTTTGACAACTTTACGTACACATCTGTCAAAAGATACGCAACCAATTATGCCTCCTCTTCTAGATTATATGTCTACGCATCCTCTCACGAGATCAATGCTCAGGAATCACTTAGTATACCCTAAGCAAATTTCTCTCGTCTCTGTCATTCTCATTTGTGCCTCTTATTCTCTCTACATCCTAATTCTCTGCATTCTTATTGCCTCTTGTTTGCTTCAAACTTCACCAAACTCTTTTACAATGGCATGAACTAGATCATAAGGACAAAAGAAAACTCTAACTTCTATTAATAGTCATGGTGAAACTCATGTTACTAAACCCATCTCCATTAAGACCCAAGTATTAGAAGTGTACTGGGTTATAATCATTCATGATTTAGATGAAGAACATTCTCAATTGATTAGATAACCATGAACTAGAGGAAGTCTTGCAAAGCAAGCCAAGAAAATTTCTGAACACCCTGATGTTGAAAAGAAAGAGGAAGAAAAATCTAGAAAAAGAAAAAGAGAAGAAATAAAGAAGGGAAAAGCACATATGACTGAAGAAACTATTGATAGAAATAAGATGTTTTATGAAGAGATGATTCCTAAAGAAAAAAAGGGCAAAGAAGATAAAAATATAGTTGCACAAAAAGGAAAGACATTAATACCACCAAACATGTTTCAATCAACGAAGGCTGAAGTTCACTATAAAATGTAGTACAAGAAAAGAAAGGTGGTTGATGGGCAGATTTTGCCTCCCATGATGTATGATGACATAGGTATAGCTATCTCTACTTACATTGTTATACCTATCTCTCCTTACTTTGTTGCCATTGGATGGGAAAATTTTTTCAAATTAGATGAGACAGTGTGTGATGAGCTAGTCAGGATATTCTACACACATATGAAAAAGGAAAATTTTAATTGAAAGCTAACCATTGTCTTATAGGTGCATGAATGTGAAATTCTAATTTCTAAAGAAATCTTAAGAGATATACTGGAAGTAGCTCCTATAGGGAGAACTAATTTTCCTTGTCACAAGTGGGATGTTGATGATTTGGAGTTAGTTGAAGTTGTCAAATCTATTTGCCTTTATGGTGAGAACACCCAAGATGGGTGACCCTGGAATAGGGAATTAGACTTAATACCACGATGCCTTACATTGCTTTCAACTACTTCAATTTTTCCTAGAAGTAGTTTAGTTGAAAGCTGCAGTCTACTAGACACTTATGTGGTGTATAATTTGCTGAAAGAAGATAGAATGAATCTTCCAGCTATGATATTGAGATTTATGGTGGATAAAAGGAATCATAAGAATATCACCAGTTGCTTACCTTATGGGATGTTGCTTACTAAGATTTTTAACCATTATGGAGTTCCTTTTGCAAATCTGAATTGGTATGCACTGGCTAAGTTTCATCCTTCCATTCCCTATCAATTTGGATACAGATTGCAAAACAATCTCTGGGTACAAAAGATCTGAAAGAGTAGCAGAAAATTTAGATCCTGCTCCAGACCAGCAAACTCTTGTCCCTTCTTAAGATGAAAATAGTGTAAATCTTCAACAACAACTAAAGGATATTCAAAATAATCAAGCACAGATGTGAGAACAAATAGATAGCATGCAAAATCAGCTTCTTGACATACAAATTCTAATAAGAAAAATCTTTGAATCCTTCATTAACTCTGTTGCTATTCTTCTTTGCCTGGCTTATTAAACTTGTTTTATTTCACTTCCTCCCTATACTCTTTTATTATTTTTGATAATGACAAAGGGGAGAGTTTATATTGATATCTATATTTTTGCATATATGATGATATATTTCTCAATGTTACTCAATGCATATTTCTCAAAGCTACCTCGATTATATATGTGATTAATTCCGTTGTTGACCTTGTGAAAATCTATGATATATAAATGATAGGTTCCTTTCTTAAGAGACAGGTTCCTTCTAATTATGTCTGAACATATAAAAGTCACAAGTATCTTTCAAAATAATCTATTATCTCTTTGAATTTTGAAAAATATATCTATTATTGCTTGTCATCATCAAAAAGGGGGAGATTGTTAGCTCAAGTTTTATTATTTAACGATTTTGATGAAAACGACATAATATTTCAAAATTCAAACTGGATTTATTTCCTTTTATTTTTAAAAGGTTAATTCTTAAAAGAAAATAAAATCATAAGTATGCTTCCTTTTTTATTGGAACCTTCTTTATAAACTTACCTTATTAGAAATGGTTTATCCGAAAGGATCCTACTAATTATAAATGTCGCATATTAGCTTCGTGATCATTGGAAGAATTTTAGCAATGACAAATATCAAAATTATTCATATTCAAATAGATCCAATTGACTAGGGATGCAAATGAAGCAACGACTAGTTGAAGGAAATGCCTATTTAAGGAAGAGCCAATGTAACTGTGAACAAGCATAACTAAATGATATAGAAGCTTACGAAGCTATATTGTCAAAATTCATCAAAAGCATATACATTCTTGAAAGTGATATCTTTGTAAAAATTCTCTTGTGCTTTAGAAAGTGAAATAATGTTACGAGAGATTATTATTAAAGTTCATATTGAGCAATCCTCATTTTTATTTGAGAGCTTGTAGAGGCTAGTGAAATACTACTAGTGTGGAAGGATGAAATACCTAAAAAAAATTAACTTGTGAGCCTAGAGAGACTCGTCAAATTACTGCTTGGTTTAATAGTGAAACACTTAAGTTGGATATTTGAGGACTGGATGTAGGCTTGGGTTGTAAGCCGAACCAATATAAATTGACTATGGCATTCTCTATCTTCTCTTGACCTTTAAATTTCTAGATTATATTATACATGTGTTTATTTCAACAAGAGGTTCCTTCACTTTATAACAGGCTCTTTCTGTTTTCAACTTGTAAGAGGTTCTTTTCATTTTTAACAGGTGCCTTCTATTTTAAATTGTTTTTAACAGAACTCTTCGTTTAGTAGAGTCCTGTCGTTTGACAAGCTTTTTATCGCTCAACAGACTCTTTTCGTTTAAATAAGAATCTATCGCACAATAGGCTCCTACTGTTTTAATTATAGACAGGCTCTTGTCATTTCTTTGTAAACCGAAAGTAACTTAAAAAAATTTTTAGTCACACACAATTTAGCCTCCTTTTGCATGTGTTTGTTTTATCAGTTATAACCCAAACAAAAACACATGAAAAGTAGGTTTTATGAATATCAAAAGAAAGAAAGAAGAACGATGTTTGTAAGACTAGTTACTTGAACAAAGAATGATGTTCAAGACAAATCATACACTTCCAATACATGATCGTAGAACAAACTCCTTGGACCTCAGGTCCGGAATTCAGAAATAGCATATAGACAGTTCATTCATATTGGAAGTTAATAAATCAAGTACATCCAATCAAACAATCCTAAGAAAACTGTCGTCCGATGTGCTCCTCTAAAATAGACAGAACACATTCACAATTATCATTTTTGCACAGGCGTACCAAAATATCAAAGTATAGAAAGTATGCACGATGCATGTTCAATGGCAATTTCTAGGGTTTCTTCATAACTTCTCTTTCTCTCATCAAGACTTATTGAAAACCATTAACATTACGATTCAATTCTTATTGGCCTCTTTTCATGGCACTCTTTCAGGTCTCACGTAAACTTAGGGAAGGGTGCAATGGATATAGGTTTATTTACAGAAGATGCATCTTTACAGACGATGCATCCTTACAGAAGAAGATGAGTTACAGAAGAAGACGATTTACAGAAGAAGATGACGTCACCCAGAGGAAGCTGACGTCATCACAGAAGAAGTTTTCCTCTTAGCATAACTTTTTCTACAGAGATCGGATTCAATTGTTCTTTACATGATTCAAAAGAGGGCATCAAGATATACAAATGTCATGAAGACTTCAAAGACTAATTTTATCTTCTAAAGGGTAAAAAATGAGACAGAAAATATTCGATGAACAGTGACCCAGAAGAAGTTTGGGAACAGTGACATAGACGATGTTTTACAATTGCCATAACTTTCTCTAGAGGGATCGGATCAAGATGTTCTTTATATGGTTTGAAAGAGAATCCCAAGCTCTACAACTTTTATGAAGACCTCAAAGGTCAATTTTATCTTCTGAATGATCGAAATTAGGACAGAAGATAGATATAGACAAAAATAGAAGAAGCAAAACATAGAAGGAGATGATTTTCAGAAGAAGATGATGTCACCCAGAAGAAGCTGACGTCATCACATAAGAAGTTCGTAATTGGTAACGCAAAGGAAGTCTGTGAACAGAATCACAGACGATAAGTGTGAACAGTGACATAGACAAAGTTTATGAGTCAATAACATAGACGAAGTTCATTCGTCTGTGAACAGTAATACAGATGAAGTGCATGAACAGTAACATAGACGAATTCATTCGTCTGTGAATAGTAACACAGACAAAGTTCATAAACAGTAACATAGACGAATTCATTCGTCTGTGAACAGTAACACAGATGAAGTTCATAAACAGTAACAGAGACGGAGCAATATAGAGGGAGATGAGGTCACCCAGAGGAAGCTGACGTCATCACAGACTAAGTAATACAGAAAGAGTTTATTCACAGAGGAATCAAAACACAGACGAAGTCTTGCTCATAGAGAAATGCATCTTGACAACGATGCATCCTCACAGAAGAAAATAACTTACGACCGAGAATAACTCATAGAGGATGCATTTGAATCTGTAAGATAACTTATAATAGAGACTGACTCGTAGAGGATGCATTCGCATCTTTACAAAGAAAGATGACGTCACCTAGAGGAAATTGACGTCATCACAGAGGATATAATATAGAAGACGGGAGGAGCAGAACACATTATCTCTCGTGCCTATGCGACTTCTATACATCATTTCCATTGCTATTACACTTCCAAACATGCAAGTATTATCTATACTACTCCCTCCTTAGTTCCAGAACTCCAAATAACTCAAAAAGCGAGAACTCACATATATATACCAAAATCGCATACTACTATTTATGCTTACATGTTCTTTCTGCATTTTCTTTCTTTTGTGGTTACTTTTTAACTTAACTACCATTCAGAACCCTCATATCTATTCTCTCCACTGTGAACCCCTTTTTATGCAGATATGTATATCCAACATGCATATGCTTATTTACACAGTGGAATCAATCACTTACTTGCTTAACAAATGCTCTAACACTGAAATGGCAGTCAACACCCCAAGAAGCTGCTAAATTACTATTCAGTGATGAAGATTAGGGAAGAGAATTACAATGTGGAGTGTTTCAGTGAAGAATGAAAATTATAGTGGATTATTTCTAACTTAGACAATATAATACGTGGGTACATTGCATGTCCCTCACGTGTATCGTTTATCTCAACTGATTCACCATATGTCCAAATCACAATTAGCCATATGTAATTCTACTTACTCGGAATTGCCAATGAAAGCATGTACAATCTTATGAATGTGCCAAACCGTATGTCATAACTTATGTCTAATATTCATTTAGCTTAAGTCATATAAATGTCTCACAATTATGTGTTCTAACTGTATATATAAGTGACGGGATGTTACATCAATCTTGCTAAACCAAAACAAATATAATTATGTTAATTTGAATAGATGTATATTGGTTTCATTTAAGTTGAGATATAACATTTTTAAGTAATTGCTTAGAAACTAACAACATTAAACATCAATTAAATTGATTGCATATTTATGGTTACAACTCTTGTCAAAAGTACAAAAACCCGAACTAAACTACCTTTCCAAATATGATTCGTGGAAAGAAAATTTAAGTTTTAAATTAGACTTCTCAATAAATAGGGTATGTAGGTATATGTAGTCTAACCCGATGCAATTATTGTGCAAAAGGGTAAAAAATCACAGGTTGACAAATTGGATGGATTTTGTGGTAATTTAGACATATTTTTATGGAAGCTCCTGACAATGCATAGTCAGATTTTAAACAATTACCTTTTCAAACTCTTCAGTGAGCTGAGGAATGAGGATTGGCGTTTATGCCCGGCAGTAGCAGACCGCAGGCGCAACCAGTAGAAGGAAGGAGGCGCAGCAGAAGGACGCAGAAGAAAAATACAGTAGCAGCCAGTAGTAGAAAAACGCAGTAGCAGCCAATAGGAGAGGAACGCAGAAGAGGAATAAAGAAAATGCATTAGAAGAGGATCGTAAAAGAAGACTGCAATAGTGAGAGATTGGGATGCTTATAACCTAGCGTAAAACGGAAAACTGCGGTCCGTTTTAGGTGTAGCGTAAAGCATTGGGTGTAGTGTAAAGCATTGTCATTTTACACAATAATAAAAGCGGTCCTTGACTATGTAAAGGACATCAATTTATATACTAGGTGTAAAACGTAGTTGTTTTATACTATATAAGCGTTCGCTTCACAATGTAAAACAACATCGTTTTATCTTAGTCTGACGTTTTATACTGTAAAAAGTAGTCGGGCACGAATCTAATTTAAAGCTTAAAATTAAAAACAAAAAGGCCTGAGTTAACCTTAAAGCTCGGTTAAATTGGCCTGGGCCATGCCTTCATACTAAGCCTACATTTAGGTCTTGTTTAGCTAAATAATACAATCAAGTCCTTGTAACTCTTAAAAATTCTTTTGTTTTCTGCCTCATTTCGATTTGGTACCACAGTTCATAAGCTAATAAACCTTGATCAATAATAATAATATAGTAAAGACGGTATTAAAGAAATGGAGAATTTGAACATATAGAATAATATTAATAATATTATAATAATAAAAAATAATATATACATCAAAATAAAAAAATTGATCATATAATTTATATTCCTCTTATGGTAAAATGTTACGAATTATAAATATAAATCGATCTAAATATTAATTATCAAAAAATCAAAATAAAAGTCAGAATAAAATATGATAACTAAAAATATTTTTTCTCTCCAAAGTCCAAACCCACTAGCATTGATTGAAGAAGTTTTTCTTCAAACAAAGCCTTGCTCTAACTCATAGTTACTTCCTTGAGATCCAACCACCACAGTTCACTTCTTAATATTATGGAAATAGTTATTGAGTTTCAAACATAAAAAATGATTAATGCCAAGCTCCTAAAATTTCATTAATAAAATGTATTATTCGTGCTAATTAAGATAGAGTTAGCACAAATTAGATTGTTAAGAAATCAAGTATAAGAAGTATGAAGTTGTATTAAAAATAATAAGAACACGAGAATATTTTTAACGTAGTTTAGTCAATAAGGTATAATTATGTCCTTAAGATTTAAGAATAATTGATTTCACTATTTAATCAAATATCATATTGAAAATTATAAATTTTCTCTTTTTATAGAAGTAGATTTATAATAAGGATATCCATATGTAAAGTCTAGCTAGTACAATTCTATACAAATTGCTAATTATCAAATTCAACCTAGTTTAAACATGACTCAATAAATCCTAGAATCCTTTTAAAGTTTGAAATTTAATAAAAATTGCATTTCTAGATTAGACAACCTATTGTTCGCACATGGATATGAGGTCTGACACAATCTCAGCTTGTGTAATTCACTTCCGTTATCTATATATGTATACAGGCTCTAACATGTTCATGTCCTCCTTTAGAAAAATCTCCACCACACCGATACGCTCGGGTGAGGATCCTTTGTATAATTTTATGGTGTCGTATTCTGTTCTATGAATCTCAGCCATTCACTTATGCGGGTCTCGTATTTATTTATATGAGACCCACGCAGGACTCACATAAATAAATGGCTGAGATTCAGAGGACAGAGTAAGACACCATAAAATTGAACAGAGGATCCAGACTCGATATGCTCATGCCTTGAGTTGTTTCCTTACCTGTATCTTCATTTTGCATTTCAGAGAAGAAACACACCCTGACATGTGGTCGTGTTCACCTACAGACTTCTAAGAGACTCCTGTTTTATTCTCAAAACACTCTGAGCTTGTCACTCATATATATGAGCTATACATAACAATCTTTGCCTTCATGACTGTACTATGAGCTATACATAAAAATCTTTGCCTTCATGACTGTACTATGTTTAGCCAACACACTTTAAGAATCACTTTTAAGATTTTACATTCTTATATATTAGTTATACAAAATAATCTCTATTTTGGTGAAAATAGTCTACATAAGTTAGGTTATAGCCAGCTCTAAAATCTTGAGAGATTAATCAAGTTTAAGAAATGCTTGAACTTTTCCATAGTATCAAGTTTTTTCAGTTATATTATCTAAAATATGAACCTTTTCCAACAAAATCTGCTAGATGTAATCAGTCTCTTGAGCTTATGAAACCTTACATATTTCACCATAATACCTATCTCTCTATCCTTCTTTTGACTATCCATAGTCTCATGAAAGGTAGTTGGATCACCATCGCCGATGTTAAGAGCATATGAGACTAAATCTTCTTAACTGCATCTAATTGATGATCTAATTGTACGTTTCACTCTATCTGTGAATACTGTATTGATGTTCTTCTCTTAACATTGTTCTTTCATCTCCTAAAACAAAATTTCCATCACCTTTTGCATTTGTTATAGGTTATTCTAGTTCCAATTGTACCACATTTGAATCAATACTGCTCTTTACTAACTCTAACAGGTCCTCCTATATATTTGCCTCAATATATACTACTCTTTAAACACTTCATCCTTAAAGGTTACCCAGGTTTATTACTAAGCATATGAAACTTTCAAAAGTCTAAATTTTAGTGTTTGTCACCCTTTAATAAGCTCCTCTTACAAAGATATGTCATTCCTTGCTCATTGAGACGACCTATTTACATGTTTCATAATACAGTAGTATCTTCCATTAACTCTATTGCTACAACTTCTCCATCTATAACTATATCCCCTATCAACCTATAGATATTTCTCATAGTTTTGGCCCTTTCTTCATAATTATCTCATCCTTTACCATCTTAATATTATCTCTATCGACTTTGATATTCAAAATCATTTTAATATGAATTATTAAAAGAAATCAAGTTCTTTCGTCACTCTACTCCTTATTTGAATAGTCCCTCCTAACAACTCATACTTGTAGCATTAGGCCATCATTTTACCTTTGAGTTTAGATATGTAACTTCTTTGAGATGAGTCATCCTTGTTCTGCTTCCTCCTATGATCTTATTTTCCCTTCGTATATAATCTTTCACCTTGAGAGCTTTTACCGTTATTTAGTCTTTGTTAATTGTGAACTAATAGTTGAATGTTATGTCTTTTATACCAACTGTTTCCTTACCAATGTGAGAATGGTAACTAAATATTCGTAAGAAATATATGAAGAACAAAGCAAAATCATCACTTTATTCTCATATATAATAATCACCTTAAGCTTTAGCAGGTGTGACTATTTAGTTGAACACATTGATGTACTATTTTATATACATTCCCTCCTACATTTGCAACCTTTTGTAGTCTCTACTTAAGATATAACTTGTTTGTGGGAGACTTTGAATGTATTAACTTTCTAGCTTCTTCTATATCTCTATAAAAGATGTATATGTTAGTTTATGCTCTTGCAGCCAATTGGTTGGGCGCAATTTAATGTTTGACATTATTATTTAATTAATGAAAAAGGCATTCTTTATTTTTGTGTATTAATTTAATTACATTTGATGTTTTAATACCAAAGGTAAAATCTTTGGAATAATTATTATGTAATTGAAATTGTGATAAGATCATAATTGTGAGATTCAATCTATATGTACGTATTGTTCCTAAATGTTCCTATAGTTGTATTTTTATCAGGATGGGATATTATTGAAATGGTAAAACTAGAACACATTATGTTTCTTTTTTATGAAGAAAGTAATTGATCTCATGAATTAAAGTATGGAGATACTTAAACTAATGTGTGGGTGATTATTAGAGAATAAGTCAATGAATTGACTCACCTATGAGAATCCCGAATGGAATATTACTTATGTGTCTGTGGATTTTCTGATAATGATGGTTGTATAATTGATCCGTAGATTTGAAATTACCAAGGTATCTCATGTGAGATTTACTGTGTTTTGATGCTAGTAATGATCCATCCTAGGATAATTCAGTTAGTAGTAATTGGATGCAATATGAACCATAAGGAGACAGTTGAGTAAGTTAATAAAGGATTCGTAAACCTAAAGTAATTAGAGAGAATGTTCCATTGTTCTTGATTAGTCACAATTTATGAAATTGTCTGGTCAGAGTGAATTGACATTTGAAAAAGACATTTTCAAATATCAATTATAAATCAATTACTCATTAGCAAGAACAAACATAATTGAATGAAAAGAGTAGGCATTGTATCCATACTCTGTCTAATTGGAACATGAAATAACGAAAGGATTAAACTATACATCATACCATGCATGGGTAGGTTAAGTCAACCAATTTGACATTCTTGATATTTAGGTGGTTATGACATGTTGCTAAATGTCAATCTTGATCTATGATTATAAATTGTTTAATTCGATAATTAAAGATAAATTAAAAGGAGTTTTAATTTATCTAATTCTAATTTTAAATTAGAATTATAATTCATAATCATTGCTAATATATTAAGAACCTAATGGATCATACAATAAAAAGCATCTTGTTAAGAAAAATCAATTTTAATTAAGTTGGACTTAATTAAATAGTTGAGAAAATTTAAGGGTCAAATATAAGATATTTGATTTATTAAAATTAAGTTAATTATAATTAGAGTATGACTTTAATTATAATTAAGGAAATTTAATTTTAATAAAATTACAATTATAATTAAGGAAATTTAATTTAATAAAATTACAAAACTACCCTAATGATTTTCTATTAATAGGAAAAAAAATAAATGAGTTAGCACTCTTACATTCTTCCTCTCAAAAGTGTTGAGAAGTTGTTCCGTAGATATCATTAGAAGCTAGACAATTAAACAACTCGTGGTTGACAAATCAGAAAAAGTTTCAAAGAATTTTCCACAAGAACGTGAACAAGGTATGATATTTTACCAATTGATTCGTTTGTTCAAGTTATTCAATTATTAGGGTCCGAATGGAAACTGTAAAAGTTTTATTTTTGCTGCGTCTGTGATTAGATCACGGTTGGTTTCCTACAATGGTATCAGACCCTATGTTAATTGTTTAACTTGGATTTGGTGCATGATTGTTATTGATTTTGAAAAAATATTAAACTTTTTATGTTTTCTTTTTCTTTTTCACGACTATTCTTGTTTATGCTTCTGGAATTGTGTTTTTCACATGCGCATATTCTGGCTTTGAAAATTTGATTTTCATCTTGATCATGCGTGTATGATTATGTTTTTGCCATAGTGTTGTTAAGTATGGAAAATCAAATGCTCGAATATAACCTCTGTTTTTATTTATGGCTTATAAAATAAAAGGATGTATTGCTTGTTCTACGTTTACGTACTGGCTGGCTTTATGCATAATAGCACCCGAAATTTTGTTTTGCGTTTTATGTTTTTAGATGCCCACATATGGATTCTGAAACAAGATAATTTGCATCTCCCCTTGTGATTTCTGCATTGTGTTTACTGTTTTGAGATGGGCGATTATAGCCCATCTTTGCGAACATGCATCACTGGCGACACCAGGCGTCACTTGCGATGCTAATGAGTGGTTGGCGTCACTTGACACCAACGGTTGGCATCGTTGGGGTGATTAACGCCAATGGATAACTGACGCAGTGGTTGGCGGTGAGAAGCAGAAACATGGGAAGATGGGTTACTGTTAAACAGACGAGGGAAAGTGGTAGGCGATTGCAGAAACATGGCTATTTTCTGGAGAAGACTATGGGTGCATGTGAGTCAAGCGCCCACCGTCCTTGAGGACATGCCTAAACAGACATGCCGTGTGTCACAAAGGTTTACTTTGGACCCAAACTTTTGTCACAAGTCGTGCCCACCTTCGTGCGGCAATCCCGCTTCGGTCCGCTTAAGCAAGATTTAGCCTCCTCACGTGAATGTCGTCGAGCAAAATCCGTTAGCCCTCGCACACCTCACGCACACACAAGTGTTTAAGTGTTTCCCTCACACACAAAAAGAACACAAGTGTAATAGAGTAAAGAAAGCAACAAGAGATTTTTAAATGTAGCCGAAGCTACCTCTTTCATTAA
>JANZXP010000002.1:12241051-12255416 GCA_027576715.1 Erythroxylum flavicans
TCCACGTTAATGGCAAATTACAAATTAATTATAACATATTCAAATATTTAACAAGCTAAAAATACATTAAAAAATCAGAAACTTTATTTTATCTTTAAATTACACTCGGAACTTAGAAAATAGAATCATGAAAATTTTTTGTTGTTAATTTTTAAGTTGAAGCACTGTAGATGCATATGTTGATAAAAAAATTAGAGGGTAAAAATATATCTAAATTCTTCAAAACTATTTATAACTATCGTAAATAATAATTAACGTTAACTTATAATAACGTTATAAGTTAGTTAACGTCAACTTATTCAAAATGAGGGAGGCCAATCACTGGCTTCCAAGGGGCCCCTTTTGTCAACCACCTCAAGAGGCAGCTTTAGATATTAAATTCGCCATTCAAAATCTTAAAACACCAAAAGTTTCTCAAAATAACACAAGATTGGATGGGCCCCTTTTATTGATGGGCCCTGGGTAGGTGCCCTGCCTGCCCCTGCACAGGGCCGGCACTGCACAGTGGGCAGAATATACAGGTATAGATCATCGCACAAAACTTTTAAGAGCAGAGAAGATGAATATGCATTCAGCTTTCATTTGACTGGGTTCATGCACTGGGATAAGAAGCTTGCATGGCAATGCCACATAGACCTTCCTTAGCATCAATATCTCTTTGCATTCTTATGTATCCATTTTCACCCCAGCTACTTCCCCATGAATTCTTGACCAGCCAATACTTGGTACCAGCATCACTAGCTCCATACCCTATAGCAGAAACACCATGATCTAGGTCACTCCCACAATCTCCTATAAAAACCCCACTTTTATAGAATTGGAAAGCAAAGCCACCAGCATCAATGGCCTGTTGAAGGTTATGCAATTAAGTAACAAGTTATGCAATTAAGTAAACATGACTTTTTGTCTTCAACAGAATTAAATGTAGGAGACGTTTTGGGATGACAAACAGATTTTTTTGTTGGTCAAATAAATATGAATTTAAAGCTTAATAAGTCTAGTTTTAAATAGTGGAAGTTTCAAGTTCATTGGAGGTTTCTAAAAAAAGTTATAGCTATTTCATTAAAAGTTGTTCAGCTGGAAAGTCTTTTGTTTCTTTTCATTACTTGTTGATATTTAGCCTATAAAAAGACTTGTCATAAGATGTTATGTGATTGAGATAAGAAGTTGAAAGATAGAAATAAAAATTTGCACTTATCCCTTTTTTTCTTGTTCTTCTATAGCTTCCAACAAAGTGGTAATAGTGCCTTGTTCAAATGACGACCAAAATTAATATCACCTTCCAATACCCACAACTCACCAAAACAAACTATGATCGAACGGTGCTATGCATGAAGGCCATAATTGGGTCTCATGACTTATAGATCCTTGTCAAGAAGGGATATTACAATCCCAAAGACGAGGATATTGCAATCGTGGCTAAATTAGAAACTTTGCAGTGAGCAAAGAAGATAGATCAAAGTGCACTCTCAATTATTCATCAAGGGATAGATGATGACATGTTTGAGAAGATAGCCAATGCAACAAGAGTCAAGGATGTTTAGGAAATTTTAAAGACTTTTGTGGTTAGAGTTGATAGGGTGAAGAAGGTGCAACTCCAAACTCTAAGGGCTAAGTTTGAGTTAATTTTGATGAAGAAGAATGAGTTCATAGCAAATTATTTTACTCAAGTATTGATGGTGGTGAATCAAATTAAGTGGCTCAATAAAAAGATGGAAGATGTATCAATTGTAGAGAAGATTTTGCACTATCTCAATGTGAAGTTCAATCATATGGTAGTGGCAATTAAAGAATTAAAGGACATAGAGTCTATGACCATAGACATGTTAAATGGATCGTTGTTAGCTCATAAAGAAAGAACCAGTGGAGTACTTTTTGCAAACAAAATTTTCCTTTAATTATAAGGGAAATGATAGAGGAGGAAGAGGTCAAGGTCGTGGTAAAGGCCAAGGTTATGTAGAGACTCTGGTTGCGGTAAATAAAAAGGCAAGAAAAATTTAGTTTATGAAGGTGAAAACAGGAGTTCTCAAAAAGGTCAGGGATAAAGAAGACATAATACTTGGAGAAAGGATAAAAGCCAAGTAGAATGTTATGCACATGGGAAGAACGACCACTATTATTGGGAATGTCAAACTAAGAGTAGTGATGAGGAGACGAACTTTATCTATCATAAAGAGGTAGGACGTAATACTCTTTTGTTTTCTTAAAAGGAAGACGCCATCGAAAAAGACATTACGTGGTATTTTAACAACGACGCAAGAAACCATATGATAGAAGACAAGTAAATTTGTGGAGTTGGATATAAAAGGGACCTAGAATGTTTGTTTTAGAGATGATACAAAGGTAGAGATTAAAGACAAAGGCTCGATGATTTTGGTAACAAAAGATGAAGATCATAAACTTCTCTACAATATCTTCTACATCCTGAAAATGAAAGCAATATTTTAAGCATTGGCCAACTTTTAGAGAGTGGATACAAAGTACAAATGGAGAACAATTATTTGTGGCTTCGAAATCAAGATGATAGACTTGTTGCTAAAGTTGCTATGAAAAAGATCTGAATGTTCATGTTAAATTTGAAAACTGCAAACGCGAAGTGTTTAGAAGTTTATGTCAAGGATACTTTATGGATTTGACATATGAGAATCGAGGACCTCAAATTTGAAGGGCTTAAAATGCTAGGATAAAAAATATGGTGAAAGGATTTTCCAAAATCAACCACCTCAATTAATTGTGTGAGACATATTTATTTAGAAAACATGTAAGAAAGAGCTTTCCAAAGGCGTCACTTTCGTGAGCATCCAAACCTCTATAACTTGTGCATTTGGATGTGTGTGATCCTATCAAACCACAATCTTTCAGTAAGTGCTCACATTTTGTGCTCTTCATCGATGATTACACGAGAAAGACATGGGCTTATTTTTTTTGAAGAATAAAAGAGAATTTTTTAAGACATTTTAAAAATTTAAGCTTCTTGTTGAAAAAGAAAGTGGACAAAAAATTAAAGCTCTAAGAATCGATAGAGGTGGTGAGTTCACTTCTAATAAATTCAAGATTTTTTGTAAGAAAAAAGATATTAGACATCCTATGAAGGTCCCAAGAGCACTACAACAAAATGAGGTTACAGATAGGAAGAATAGAACAATTTTTAAGGTGGCAAGGACGATGCTAAAAAGTAAGAATATGCCTTGGGAGTTTTAGGAAAAGGCAGTTGCATTTGCGGTTTATCTCTTGAATGGTTCACCTACAAAGAGTTTGGAGACAATAATCTTTCAAGAGGGATGGAGAGGATGGAAGCCAAGTGTGAGGCACTTAAGAGTTTTCAGATCTATTGGTTATGTTCATGTCTCCGAATAAGAAAGGACAAAACTTGATGATAAAAGCAAGAAGATGGTATTTAATAGCTATGCTAAGAGCACCAAAGGGTACAAATGTTTTAACCTTGTTAATAAAAAAGTTGTCATTAGTAGAAATGTGAAGTTTGAGGAAGATGCTTCATAGGATTGGAGTGTTCAAGAAGAAGAGACGTATAGTTGTCTTCCATATTTGGGAGAAGACGAGAATGAGGACTAAGAAACTGAAGGGGAGAGTTCAACTCCTTCCATACCTTCCTTTACAAGCTCAAGTGAACAACCTCAAAGATTTTGAAGCATAGGAGATATCTATGATGCTACTTAAAGAATAAATGGTGAGAATCTTTTTTACCTATTTATAAATGATGAATCTTTTAGTTTTGAAGAGACAAGAAATGGGTGCAAGCTATGGAGGTAGAAATTTGTTCTATTGAGAGAAATGACACTTAGGAGTTTGCCATAGTACTAAGTGGTTGTCAAGCAATTGGGGTTAAGCGGATTTATAAGCTAAAGAAAAATGAGAAAAGAGAAATTGAAAGGCATAAGGCAAGACTAGTAGCAAAGGGGTATAAACAAAAGCATGGTGTGAATTATAAAGAAGTATTTGCTCCCATTGCTCATTTAGAGACAATACTGTTATTGGTTACTCTTGCGGCCCTAAATCAGTGGACAATTTATCAAATGGATGTGAAGTCAATCTTTCTAAATGGTGCTTTTAAAGAAGAAGTATATGTGAAACAATTGAAAGGATTTATGGTTAAAGGTCATTTAGATAAGGTGCTAAGGTTGAAAAGGGCATTGTATAACCTTAAACAAGCGTCATGAGCTTAGTATAGTCACCTCAAAAAATATCTTCATACGATTGGTTTTTCAAGGTGCATTCATGAATATGCAATTTATATTAAAAAAGATAAATATGATATTTTGCTTGTGTGCATTTATGTAGATGACCTCATTCTTACGGAAATAATCTATAAGCGTATGATGATTTTAAGAAGGTGATGGCCCAAAAATTTGAGATGAGTGATATGGGGCTTATGTCATATTATTTGGGGATAGAATTAAAACAATGGAGTAATGATCTTTCAAGAGTCATACGCAAGAGAGACTATAAAAAAGTTTAAGATGATAAATTGTAATCCCATGAATACTCTGATAAAGTACGGAGTAAAACTCTCCAAGGAGGAAAGAGTATAGACTGTTGATCTAACCACATTTCAAAGCCTTGTGGGAAGCCTAAGGTACTTGACATATACTAGACCTGATATACTATTTTTCGTGGGATTAGTGAGTCAGTTCAAGGAAAATCCAAGTAAAGAAAACATGAGGGTCGCAAAGAGAATTCTTTGATATTTGAAAGCTACTTTTGATTATGGAAATTTTCACACTTCTTCAAATGAGGCTTAATTAAAAGGATATTATGATAGTGATTATGTTGGTGATATTGATGATCGAAAGAGTACAAATGGGTTTATATTTTTCTTTGAAGAAAATGCAATTTCATAGTGTTAAAAAAAATCAGTTGTGACACTCTCAACATGTCAATCGGAGTATGTCATCAAAACTTTTAGAGCACATCATGTGATATGGCTAAGGAGATTGCTAGGGGAACTTCATTTTGCTTAAAAAGAAGTGACTAAAATTATGATGGAATAAATCGGCCATTTCTCTTGCAATATCTAGTGTTTCATGATCAAAGCAAGCATATAGATGTAAGGTTTCATTTTGTTTAGGATTGCATTACTAACAATGAGGTTGATGTAGAATACAAAAAAAAAACTTGATCAAATAGCCGATATTTTTACAAAACCCCCAAGAAAGATAGATTTCAGCAACTTAGAGAGATAGTTGGAGTTGTGAAGAAGTCAAGTTTACAAGGTGGCGGGTGTTGAGAATTATACAATTAAGTTAACGTGACTTTTTCTCTTCAACAGTATTGAATGTAAGAGACATTTTGGGATGGAAAACATACGTTTTTGTTTATGAAATAAATATGTATTTGAATCTTGTTAAGTCTAGTTTTAAATAGTGGAAGTTTCAAGTTCATTAGAGTTTTTTTTAAAAAAGTGATAACTATTTTATTAAAGATTGTTCAGTTGGAAAGTTTGCTGTTACTAATTGATATTTAGCCTATAAAAAGACTTGTAATAATATTTTATATGATTGAGATAAGAAGTTGAAAGATATAAATAAAAGTTTTCACTTATCCCTTTCTTTTCTTCTTCCTTTATAGCGACCGACATAGCCGCCGACATTGGTTAGCTGGAAACTACTTTTAGTAGCGCTTCCTCATTATTGACAGGCACATCTTCATAGGATGTGATAGTGGCCGCACTATTTATTGCCTTGTTAGTGTTGCAAGTTTCATTGGCTCCTTGATAAGGGTAACTGGCTTTAGTGGTAAGACCTTAGTTTTGGATGATGAAGTCGAATGCATTGTCTATAAGACCACCCTCACTGCCCTGGTCATTGCCACTTGTATCACAATCAGCTGGTTCTTGCTTAGATAGAGAAATCAACCTTCCAGTTGAGAGCTTTATGATTCCTTCCATTGTTGCTATGGCAAAAATGTTTAGCAACATCCTACATTGTTGCAGCAACATGAAATTGATGCTTAACTTGTAGGGCTTAATCCCAGTCTTGACGAAAGATTCAATAAATTTAAGATTTTCCTTGAAAATCTTAAAGCATTTCTCTTTCTTTTCACTATCCTTGTACACACGTCTATAATGAGCCATACATATTTCATGCCTCTCTTTCATGGAAGCATCATACAGTAGTGAGCGAGACCAGGCTTGTGGTGCCCAAATCCCCGAGACCATTAATGCCATAAAGTTCACTCTTTTTCCAGATAGTACTAAAGCCATTATTATAAATAACCAATTCCCTAGACTAAAGATGTTTGTTGTGTAATGCGTACAAATGGCGACACTAGCCACTGAGGGGTATAGGTATTTATAAAACAAACTCAAAGGTGTTTTTCTTTTAAATTATAACAGATAATTGCTTGGTTAGTCAGGCAAGTTGTATGTTCTACTATACATAAATATAAATGGTCAAAGTTTGGGTCCGTGAAGCCACTGCATTATGCTTATTTCATATAGTCCTTTCATTGCAATTCATTTGATTTATGATCACTTGAGCTATCAAAAGGATCGTATACACTTACTTTAGCCAATAATTTCTTACAATGTCTTTGAATGTATTAGGCATTGGGTGAAAGTTGGTATTTGTTCCATCTCCAACAAATAATTTTTTTCTCAAAAGATAATAACTTTCATTCATAAATAAAGTTTGTGTACAAGCCTATAATGCTAAAAAATAAGGAAATACAACATGGTTTCTATATTAATAAGTATAGTTCCTCGTGATCTGGAAAGCAAAGTAGTTTAACTAAAGTTCTATTTCTCTATTAGAAATGTTGATAGGCTGGTAGGTACTCCTCTAGCTATCAAGCCCATCTTATATTGGTGGATGATTTCCTGATATAATGTCTCCAAACATCTGCTCACTTGTTTAAATATTCTGCTATTTCTCTCCTTCCAAACATAGTATATCATTGTGACCTAGGTTATCTTTAAAGCTTTGCAATCTGCCTGGTTTAATGTTTTGAAACTCCATAACCAATTGACAATATCCTTCCAAGTGTGTACCTGAGAGTTTATGCTTAATTTAGCTTGAATTTTGCTCCATATCTCTTTAATGTAGTTGTATTCAATCATTAGATGATCCAGATTCTCCACCACTATATTGCAAAGTTCGCAGTTAAGGAACTTCAATCTGTCTTTAGTGAGTAGTCCACCATTCATGCACATCCAGAGAATGAAGGAGTGAGCGGGTTTAATGCCGATGTCCCAATTCAATTTGTCCCATTCAACTCTCGTGCTTAGATCTTCTTATAGTAGTTCTTTACATTTCCTTGTGCTAAAATGGCCAAAATTGTCGACTATCCACTGTATTTGATCCTCATCATTTTGCTAGCAGTTTAACATTTGATTAAAGATGAGAAGAGTATCTATTATTATGGAATGGCCAAAACCATTGGTTGTCTCTTATGAATATGCTAACCTTAGTTTCTGCACTCACCATCCACCTTAAGTGTTGAAGTTCTTCCACTTTAAAGAGAGGTCCTTTGTAGTTCTAATTTTTCATACCAAAAAAGAATGTTTTCACCATTTTCAATCTTATGGAGAACCAGATTATGCATCCAACTTCTTATTTCTAGAATTTCCTTAAATGTACCAGACATACCTTGCTTCTGTTTCAGTACCCATATGCTACTATTTTTTAAGAAGGTGCTATGAATCCACTTCACTCATAACCTTCTTTTTTTCTACATAACCACCATAAGCTTTTTTCCATACTTACTTTGATAATTAGTCTCAATGTACTTAATCCTAATCCACCCTGATGCTTTGGTTTGCAAATTTTTCTCTAGTTTATTTTAGTTTTGCTTTTTCCTTGGACCAATCCATTCCATAGGAATAATTTGAGCTTTCTATCTACCTCCTTAAGGATGCTCTTTGGTAAAGAGAGATGATTGAACCAGTAAGTAGATAAATTGTTTTAAATCCACTAAATAAGTTGAAGTCTCCCTCTATAACTTAGATATCTATTTGTCTATTGATAAATTTTTGTATTAAGTGACTCCATCAAACGTTGGCTTTCTATTACTGTAAGCTTTCTTTAAGTTAGGTATTTAAATAGCAAGTTCTCTTGCTTAATCCCTTTCTCTATGAGCTTAGTTGCAACTTCACTGCTAGAATTAGTTAATAAGTGGAAGCAACTTTTCAAAGGATTGCTTCTCAATCCTGAGACCTCTTGGACCTCCTCGATTATATTGAATCGTAAGTTTATTGAAAGCCTTTCAGCATCGTGAAAAAGCAATAGATCGTTAATGAAACTGGAACTCAGTGTAAATCCTTGCATTACTAGCAAGAAGAGAGGACAAAGCCTCCATTTATAGAACAAATAGGTAAGGGGATAATGGATCCCCCTGCCTTAGGTCCCTCCTTATTTTTATGAGTTTGGTAAGTTCCTCATTAATAAGAATAGTTAATGTGGCTATTGTAACACAATATTTTCTCCATCCTCTAAATTCCTCCGGGTATCCTACAACTTTGAGGATTTTGAATAGGAAACTCTAATTAATTGAATCAAATGCCTTGTCCAGGTCTAATTTAATATTGTAAATCTTCTTTTTTCTTTTCAATTGATATCCTGCCAATAGTTCTTGACATAATAGAAAGTTTGTAGCCATCGATCTTCCATTAAGAAAAGCATTTTGTTCAAAGCTGATTATCTTCCACAAACTCCTTTTGATAACGTTTGTTAAAATCTTGATGATAGTTTTGTAAAAGATGTTGCAATAAGCAACTAGTTTAAAGTGCTCTAGTTTTGTTGCATTATTTTGTTTAGGGACAAGGCATACAAATGGTTTATTCCATTCCTTGAGTAGTGAACTCTTTTAGAAAAATTCTTGCGATGCTCCAATTACTCATTCACCCATAATATCCAATTTTTTTGGAAGAACTTATTATTGTAGCCATATGGCCCTAGAGATTTATTAAGGTTTAGAGAAAAAACAACATCATTGATCTCCTTTCTGATAACTGATCGTAATAACTCTTCTTTATCCTAGATTGATTTCTTTTTAATTTCTGCTAATAGCTCTTTTGGTATTTCCTTGATACTAGATGTTGTTTAGAGAAGTATTCAAATGCTAATCTTTTTTTGTCTTTTTAGCTATCATCCAAGAAATTTATTTCATTTTTGCTTTTTCTAGATAAAAGAATACTCATGTAGAATTTAGTGCATCGCTCACCCTCTTTCAACCACACCATCTTATTGCCTGGGATTACCATCTCCATTCTCTATCTAAGTACCACCTTAAAATTGGAGTGATCCATTAAGTGATTGAAGATCCTCAATGGTGCACACCTCTTCGCCTCACTAGATTATAGGTCCACTATCACTGGACTTGGCATAGCTCAGAGGGAAGTATGCCAACCACTGTGCATTCACTATATATGTACCCAATTTTTTCAGAAGATACCAGTACCTATATTGTTTATTGTTTCGAGTATACTCAACTTCATACCATTTTAGGTCAATATATGTAATATCTAGTTTTCGGAACATGTTTAGGGTTAGAACCCTAGATTATTGTGAATGAGTAATAGCATTGAGAGCATTTCATTTACATAGCATATACACACAAATATTGATATTTATACACATTACAAAGATAACATATGCACTCAATTGACATGTCCCGGGGTATGAAAGATTTTAAAATGACTATGATGTAAATTGTGAATTGTTATGTTTTGAATTTTGGTATGATTGGATTACAATCGATAATTTGGAACTAACTGTGATTAATTGGGATATTGTTGAATTAAAATGTACATTTAGATTAGGAAAAATGCCAAGTGGTAGGATAAATTGATACATGAAAAATTGGGGTTATTAAGCCTATAATTGAGTGGCATTTGACAGTTAAATGAGTGATAAATTGACTAGTAATTAATTGATAAATGGACCAATCTTGGAGTGACATGTGGACTAATTAATTGGTGACAAATGACAACTTATGGAGTGGATTAGTGGCAGCTTATGAAGTAGGCAAATGTATTCCATGCTTTAAGACATATGACTTTGAAAAATTAGTGAGATCTTGCACCTTGTTTAGCTAAGCAAAGGCAGCAAAGTTTCTGCTGCCTTCCTCAATTCTCACCAGTAAAAATTTCTCCTACCTTTTCTCTGTAATTTGTTTGAACCTTAGCTCAAATTACTACATGAAATCCACATTTTAATTCCTTACAAAATAGCCAAGAAACTAATTTAAAGTGATCTTCATATTGCTGTCCAAAATCAACCTGTTTTCACCTTAAGTTGTGATGAATCTTGCATGATTGGAGGGCTAGTTGAATATAAAATGTTATAGTTAAATTGAAAGCTTAAAAATTAAGTAGCAATATGATCTTTATGTTATGTTTAGTAGTATGAGAATGATGCTTGAATTGTAATGAAATGCATATGATGTTGGTGATGAGATGTGTTAGAAATATGTCGAATGAATTTGGAAGTTTTATACTTGTTTTTGGTGTGGGAAAATTGTGGATTATATATGTTGGGCCCGGGTCTCGATTCGGACATAAAATTTTAATAAATAATTTACAGAAAAAATAAAATTGATGAATTCATGGTGGGACTTCTTTTTTCTTTAGCAGCTAACTAATAATAAGAATAAATAGCACAAGGCTATGATAGCAATAGTAAACATATTTATAAATTTTTTTAATGAAATCTCACAAAAGTCACGGGTGTGAGTTTTAAGTCTCACACCCGTGAGACTATAATAATAAAATGCACGGGCGTGAGAGAAAGTTCTCACACCCGTGAGAGTCAAAAACAATGTACGGGCATGAGAGAAAATTCTCACGCACGTGAGAATCAAGACATCTCAGCTCGTCACGATCGAGACTTTACATGGATTGTCGCAATCGCAATTCTTTGTGATCGCGACTTTCCTGCAACTCCACAGTCGCACACCCTCACTTCAAATTACCATAACTTTCAATCTAGAAATTCAAAAATTACAAATTTTATGTCATTAGAAAGCTAAGAAAAAGATCTACAACTGTCATGAAGACAATTTTGTCTAATTTTGCCTAGGTCAGTGCATTTTATTCCTCAAAGTTTTTAGATGACATTTTAACCCTTAATCACTGTTTACATTCATTTGCTATCAACATATATATATATATATACAAAACCAGAAACTTCAACTACAAGAGCCGAATCCAATTTTCAATTCCATACATACAACTTCTAATCTAAACAATTTTATTTAAAGAAAATCCATCCCAAAAGCCATCAAACAAACTACATTAACATTTGACAAAACATAACATTTTACATATACATATGAAAGTCTCTGCAACTTTTCTCTAAACTTTTACTAACAGAGTTTTTGCACCACTCCAGGTTACAAATCTCAAAAACACATCAGTAGAAAAATGTAAAACACATTCATGAATGTTTATGCTTAATACACTTCTAGAATGCCAATAATTTCTGAACTACCTAAATAAGTTATAAATGATAAAAATCTTTGAAGTTTGCCGAAGTTTTGCAAAGTTTATTGCTGATATGCTTTTTCTTCACTTGAGGGGTGGAAAAATAGTGGGGTGAGCTAGGAAACTTAGTGGCTAATACGTTTATAGCTAGTGAAAATGAACCACATACAATCAAGTATATATATATATCACATGCTAAACTTAGTAAATCGCATTCAAAATTTAAAACTTTCACCTATATTTGAAACACATTTTCATACAATTCAGCTTATATTTTTCATTCAATCATCACAAAATATCATTCAAATATCTTCCATGTCTAACAATTTAGGATGTAATGCACAAACAAAATAGCTCGAGAGAATCCCATAGACTGAAATGGCAAAATCGAAGTTTACACCATGAATGAAATGAGTCCATTTTTCAAAGCTCATATGCCATAAATGGGTAGCCGGGAGAAGGCTTTGAGTCGACGTGCACGTGACGAAAGAAATGGTATCTCTCTTACCCACATAAAAAGATTTCAGATACATACATATCAAAATCATATTTTTGCACGCTTCTAAATTTTTCTGTTTTTCCTTAGTATAAAGCAACACAATTAAACAAACAAACATGATATAAATTCAGGGAATATTTTTCCCACATTCACAATGAGTCAAGACAAACATTTATACGTTTTCCCACATTCACAATGAATCAAGACAAATATTTATAGCATTTATGCACATAAATATTTTTTGCTTATCAACACAAAACTATAAACATATTACCCACCTATTTTACTTGACACTTCCAAGATCAAGCTTGCTCTTCTCCTTGCTCTTGACTTCGATTAGCTTGATTCCCTTTAAACACACATATATATTTTCATTTAATCAACATACACAAATGAGCTTCCTTAAACCTAACTATCCATGAATGAACTTAAGCTTGATCTATTCTTGATTTATCTAACTCAAAGAACTAAAATCTAACTAAAGTTATAAAAATCTAAGAATATAAAGCTCTTGTTCTTCTTCTTTCTCTCTCTTCATTTTCATCACATAAAAACTACTTTCTCTACTTCCTTCATCTATCAAAACAAAAAGAATAGACAAAGAATACCTAAAAACTCACCTAAACTTTTCCTTCTTATTCTTTCTTCTTTTTCTCTCTTTCCTTCTTCTTCCCTTTCTTTCTCCTTCTCTCCTTCTAGTCTATTCCACGACACTCTCTTTTTCTTTTGTTTTCCTTAACTCTCACGACTCCTTTGCTTCTTTGTCTTATTAACTTAAGACAAAATTTTTGATTTTCCAATTTTACCCTTCTTTATTAAATCAAATTCCTACTAATTCCACTTAATTTTTAATTCTTTCTTTTGAATTCATGCCACCATATAAAATTCATAATATACCATATTAAACTCCAAAATTTTTCTAATTCATAAATTCTAATTTATTTTCATGCTTGACAATTTAATAAAATAAATTCTAAGAAAATCAGGACCTAACATTTCTCCCCTCCTTAACAAAATTTCATCCTCGAAATTCTTACCTGAGTCCACGAATAGGTATGGATACTTCTCCTTCATGGCTTCCAAAGATTTCCATATTGCTTCCTCTTTTGCATGGCTCTTCCACAAAACTTTTGCCAGTGTCACAGTCATTTTCCGCAAAACCTTTTCCTTTGAATCCATGATCGCCACTGGTTGTTCTTCGTAAGTTAAATCCTCCCTTAATTGAACTTCTGAAGGTTAGACTATGTGTGACGGATCCGATCTATATTTCCGTAGCATTGATACATGGAACACATTATGAATTTTGGATAACTTTGGTGGCAAAGCTAACTTGTAGGTGAGAGGTCCAATCTTCTCAATAATCTCATAAGGACCTATATATCTTAGACTGAGTTTACCCTCTTTACCAAATCTTAAAACTCCTTTCCATGGCGAAGCTCTAAGAAATACTTTGTCCCCAATTTCCTATTCCATCTCCTTCCTATGTGCATCTGTATAGCTCTTCATCCTGTTTTGAGCTACTTTGAGCCTCTGTTTCACCAATTTAATCTTGTCGACTGTAGCTTGTACCAGCTCAGGCCCTAATAGTTTTCTTTCACCTTCCTCGTCCAACAAATAGGGGTTTTGCACCTCCTACCATACAAAGCTTCATAAGGTGCCATTTGAATTCCGGAGTGATAAGAATTATTATAGGCAAACTCAATCAAAGGTAGGTGCTCATCCCATGAACCTTTAAAGTCCATCACACAAGCTCTTAACATTACCTCCAATGTCCTGATTGTCCTTTCTGATTGACTATCTGTCTGCGGATGGAAAGTTGTGCTAAAATGTAACTTGGTTCCTTAAGCCTCTTGCAAACTTTCCCAAAATATGGAAATGAATCTAGGATCTCTATCTGAGACTATGGAACTGGGAATCCCATGAAGTCTAATTACTTCATCTATGTATTTCTTGGCTCAAGAATTCAAAGAATCTATCTGTCTAATTGGCAAGAAATGTGCAGACTTGGTTAGCCTATCAACAATCACCCATATTGCATCATGTTTCCTACTAGTCCTCGATAATCCCATTAAGAAATTCATAGTAATCTTTTCCTATTTCCATTTAGGAATAGATAAGGGCTTAAGCTTACCAGCGGGTGCTTGATGTTCTGCTTTGACTTGTTGACATACCAAGCATTTCCCAACATACTCAGCAACATCTTTCTTTATTCCTTTCCACAAAAAATGTTCTTTTAAATCTCTATACATTCTTATACTTCCCGAATGCATTGCATATGGAGCATTGTGCGCCTAATCCAAAATTTCATCTTTTAACTCTTGCATACTAGAATACACAGTCTATTTCCTACTACCATCAGTCCATCTTCTCTTACTTCTATTTTCGAAGGCTTACCATTTTTAATTTCTTCTTTGAGTCTGCTCAAATAT
>JANZXP010000002.1:12255516-12280704 GCA_027576715.1 Erythroxylum flavicans
TTATGACTTGGTCATAGTTGGTATTACGAAAAATTATTGAGGGTATATTAGGTAGTATACATTTATTAGTTTACGTTTCATCCTAAACCCTCCAAATCGGAAGTTTCTTATTTTCACTGTTTAGGATGGAATGCAATGTAACATGAAACCCTCCGCTTCCATCCCATTCCATTTCATTCCATTATGAAACCTTCAACCAAACGATAGAAGCGTGTTAGATTCCATCCCCTTCCCTCCTCAATCCCTCAACCAAACAAAGCCTTAGTTTCTGCACTTACCGTCCACCTTAAGTGATGAAATTCTTGCTCCTTAAAGAGGGGTCCTTTGCAGTGCCAATTGATATACAAGAACAGAGTGTTTTTACCATTTTCGATCTTATGGATGACCATATTTTCCATCCAACTTCTTGTTTCTAGAATTTCCTTCAGTGTACCTGACATAGTTTGCTTCTATTTTAGTAACCATATGCTACCATTTTTTATGAAGGTGTTATTAGTCCACTTTACCCATTAGTCTTCTTGTTTGCTATAGAACCACCACAAACTTTTTTCTATACTTACTTTGCTAATCAGTCCTTATGAACTTAATCCTAACCCACCCTGGTGCTTTGGTTTACAATTTTGCCCTAGATTATTTTATCTTTGCTTATGCCTTAGCTCGATCCATTCTACAAGAATAATTAGAGCTTTCTATTTACTTTATTGAGGATGCTCTTTGGCAAAGAGAGATGATTGAACCAGTAAGTAGATAAGTTGTTTACAATCGACTGGCTAGGTAGCAGTCTTCCTTTATAGCTTCAGTACCTATTTGTCTATTGATATATTCTAGCATTCAATGATTCCATCAAAGGTTGACATTCTACTATTGTGAGCTTCCTTTTAGATATTGGTACTCTTAGGTATTTAAATGACAACTTCCCTTGCTTAATCCCTATCTCTATGGCCTTAGTTGCAACTTCATTGATGGAATTAGTTGATAAGTAGAAGAAACTTTTCATAGGATTGCTTCTCAATCCTGAGACCTCCTGGAACTCCTTGATTGTATTTAAAAGTAAGTTTATAGAAAGCCTTTTAGCCCTAAAAAAAGCAATAGATCGTCAGCAAAAACTAGGTGGGTGATTTTTAGGCCCCTGCATCTGTGGTGAAACTAGAACTTAGGGTGAATCCTTGCATTCCTAGCAAGAAGAGTGGACATAACCCCCATACATAGAACACATAGTTAGGGGATAATAGAACACCCTGCCTGACTTTTATAAGTTTGGTAGGTTCCCTATTAACGAGAATAACTGATGTAGATGTTGTAACACAATCTGTTATCCATCATCTAAATTCCTTGGAGTATCCTACAATTTTGAGAATTTTGAAGAGAAAGCTCCAATTAATCGAATCAAATGCCTTGGCCAGGTCTAATTTAATAGTGTAATTCTTCATTTTTCTTTTTGATTAGTATCCTTCCAATAGTTCCTGGTATAGTAGAATGTTCGTAGCCACTGATCTTCCATTAAGGAAGCCATTTTGTTTAGGACTGATTTTGTTCCCCAGACTTCTCTTAATACAGTTGGCTAAAACCTTGGTGATGATTTTGTAGAGGGTGTTGCAACACATAATTAGATTGAAGTGCTCTAGCTTTTTTGCTTATTATGTTTAGGGACAAGGCACATAAATGTTTCGTTCCATTCTTTGAGTAGGGACCTATTTTGGAAGAATTCTTGCACTACTCCAATTACCTCTTCACCCATAATAGCCCAATTTTTTTGAAAAAAATCAAGCCCTGGAGATTTATCAGGGTTTAGAGAAACAATAAAATCCTTTATCTCCTCTCTGGTAACTATTCTTTATTTTGGTCTAAGATCTTGCTAATTTTTTCTAATACCTCTTCTATTATTTCCTTGATACTAGATGTTGTCCCATATTGTTTGGATAAAGGTTGTATTTCTTCCATAGTCCATAAGTTAATAAACTTGAAACGACAATAATAATATAGTAAAGAGTGTATTAAAGAAATGGAGAATTTGAACATAAAGAATAACATTAGTAATCTAATAATAATAAAAAACTATAAATACATCAAAATGGAAAATTGAACATATAATTCATATTCCTCTTATGGTTAAAATTACTTGAGAATTATAAATATAAATCAATCTAAATATAATTATTAAAAAAGAAAATAAAATAAAAATTAGAATAAAATATGATAACCAAAAATATTTTTCTCGTTTAACACCCTTGTATTGTTTGAAGAAGCTTTTTCTCTAAACAGAGCTTTGCTCTAACTCAGAGTTACTTCCTTAAGGTCTAACTACCAACGTTCACTTGTTAATATTATTGAAATAGTTATTGAGTTTCAAACATAAAAAATGATTAATATCAAGCTTATAAAAGTTTATTCATAGAAATGCATTATTTATGCTAAGTAAGATAGAATAATTAAAGATTGTTGAGAAATCAAGTATAAGATGTATTATAAACAATAAGAACACAAGAATATTTTTAACACAGTTTAGTCAATAAGATATAACTATGACCTCATGATTTAAGAATAATTGATTTCACTATTCAATTTAATATGATATTGAAAATTGAAAAATTTTCTTTTTATAAAAGTAGGTTTATAATAAGGAAATTGATACGTAAAGTCTAGCTAGTACAATTATGTACAAATTGGTAATTATCATATTCAATCTAATCCAAACATGACTTTAATATATCCTGGAATCCTTTTAGAGTTTACAATTTACTAAAAATGTATTTCAAGATTAGACAACCTATTGGTCACATATGGATATGAGGTCTAGTACAATCATATGTTGTATAATTCGCTTCCTTTATTTGTATATGTATACGGGCTTTAACATGTTCATATCCTCTTTTAAAAAAACCTTAACCATACCAATATGCTCATGCCTTGAGTAGTTTCCTTACTTGTATCCTCATTTTGTATTTCAGAGAAGAACATGCCCTGATAAATGGTCATGTTCACCTAAAGACTTATAAGAGACTCCTGTTTTATTGTCAAAACACTCCAAGCTTGCACATTCATATATATGAGCTATACATAACAATCTTTGCCTTAGTGATTCAGCCAACACACTTTAAGAAACACTTTTAAGTATATTCTTATATATGAGTTATACAAAATAATCTCCATTTTGGCGAAAATAATCTACATAAGTTAGGTTGTATCTAGGTCTAACACCTCGAGAGATTAATCAAGTTCAAGACATTCTTGAACTTCTCCATAGTATCAAGTTTTGTCAGTTAAATTCTCTGAAATATAAACCTTTTCCAACAAGGTCTTCTAGATGTAATATGTCTCCTGAGCTTATGAAACCTTACATGTTTCACCAAAATACCCATCTCTCTATCCTTCTCTTGACTATCCATAGTCTCATGAAAGGTAGTTAGATCATCCTTAATGATGTTAAGTGCATACGAGACTAACTCTTCTGAATTACATCTAATTGGTGATTTAATAATGCGCTTCACTCTATCTGTGAATACTGTACTAATGTTCTTCTCTTAACATTTTTCTTTCATCCCTAAACAAAAATTTCTAGCACCTTTTGCATATGTTACAAGTTATTCTAGTTCCACTTATACCACATTTGAACTAATACTACCATTTATTAACTCTAACACGTCCTCTCTATATGTTTGCCTCAATATATACTACTCTTTCAATACTACATCCTTAAAGGTTACCCTAGATTTTTTACTAAGCATATGAAACTTACAAAGTCTAACTTTTGGTGTTTGTCACCCTTTAATAAGCTCCCCTTATAAAGATATGTCATTCCTTGCTCATTGAGATGACCCATTTGCATGTTTCATAATATAATAATATCTTCTATTAACTCTATTGCTATAACTTCTCCATCTATATACTCCCTATTAACCTATGGATTTTTCACATAGTTCTAGCCCTTTCATCATAATTATCTCACCTTTTACCACCTTAATATTATCTTTATTGATTTTATATTCAAAATCATTTGCATGTTAGGTATTCAAAGAAATCAGGTTCTTTTGTCACCCTACTCCTTCTTATTTGAACAGTCCCTCCTAACAGCTTGTACTTGTATCGTTAGGTTGTCATTTTACCTTTGAGTTTAGATATATAACTCTTTTTAGATGAACCATCCTTGTTCTATTCATCCTATGATCTTTTCATATATAACCTCTCACCTTGAGAGCTTTCACTATTATTTAGTCTCTGTTAGTTGTGAACTAATAATGCAATATTATGTCTTTATACCAACTGTTTCCTTACCAATATGAGAATGGTAACTAAATGTTCATAGGAAATAGCTAAAGAAAAAAAAAACAAAATGATTTCTTTATCCTCATCTATAATAGTCACCTTAAGCTTTAGCTGGTTTGACTATTTAGTTGAATACATTGATATACTATTTTAGATATATTCCCTCTTGCATTTGTAACCTTTTGTAAACTCTAGTTCATATATAACTTGTATGTGAGAGACTTTAACATATATCAACTTTCTAGCTTCTTCTATATCTCCATAAAGGATGTATATCCATGACATAGTACATGATCTTGTCTATCAGACATAGTCGTATAGTTCCAACTAATCACACATGTAACTGGTCCTAGCTAAATGAATCCATATATTTTAGCTTATTCTTTTGCAACCCTTTTAACATATCGTACTGCATTAACAAATCCTTTACTCTTTGTTTTCATAGTTCAAAATTTCTTGTTTTATCGAACTTTTTGACTTCAAACCTTGCAATTGAAGCACTATTGCCTTAATAATGCTTTGATACTACTTATTGAGACATAATATGCAATAAGAATATACTAGCATGACAGAAAAAAGTAAAGACAAGAAGATTTTTAACAAGGTTTAGCCAACTAGGTGTATCTACGTCATCGAAAGCTGAGAACTACTAATTTTACTATTTAATTGAATCCCACATTGAAGACTATAAATTTCTTCTCCTTCTATAAAACTAGGTTTATAAAAAGTATTTAAAATGTAAACTCTAATTTGTAAATTTTTATATAACTTATCCCTTACAAAATTTAACCTAATTGAAACATGATTATAATAATTAATATAATACGTTCATAGTTTGAAATCCACCAAAAATATGTTTTCAGGTAAGACAACCTATTACAAATATGATCACAATCTTTGTTCACACATAGACATGAATTTTGACACACTCGTATACCAAGCCGTATAACTTTATGCCTTTGTTTGCACATAGGCACAAACATTAAAATGTTCATGTTCGAAGTTGTGTTTTTCTTCCAAAAAATCTTCCACCGTACTAATATGCCTATGTCCTGGTTGTGTCCTTGCTCGTATCTTTAACTTTGCTTTCTAAAGGGTCGTGTTTCAGGTTAAATTCACTTAAAGATCTCCAAAAATACCTACTTTTGTTCTCAAAACACTTCAAAATTATACACCTATATATGTTTCATACAGGCCAAAAGGGCTAATTAGCCCCTAACGTATTCATAGATATACAAAATAGCCCTTTATGTTTCAGAGTGTTCAAATTGAACCCTAACATTTATCAAACGTTCAAATTAGACCCCAAGGTTTGGAAAACATTCAGATTGAATCTTGTGCATTGACGCCGTTAGGGAACAGTCAGTCATCTGCTGACGTGGCCCATTAAATGTTGGCATGGATTATTTTTTAAAATTTCATCGATGTAGGACCTATTTGATGCTGATGTGTCATAAAGGTGGGTCCTACATCAATGGAAAAACTAAGCTTCTCCCTCCTCCCTCACATGCAGAGTTTTAGGATATACATGGACACACACCATTTTGCTCAATCCCGTCCCTTACATGCAACATTTTCGGACAAATATGGAGACACACCGTTTTATTCTTCCTAATCCTTAATCTACCATCATTTTCCCACAAAATCCCTCATCTCACACTTTTTCCCTCTTCTTTCCTGTGTGTTCTTCCTCATCCTTAATCCCTGTGTGTTCTTCCTCAGATGACTGGACTGTAATTAATTGTTATTTTCATCGCATACACCAAGCATCTCAACTCACACGCTCATCAAGTGTCTATATCTAGAGGTCAACATTTCATCGTGGTAGGTCCATTGTTGTCTGCCTTTTATGTTTTGTGTGTTCCCCTAAATCTGCTTATTTTTGTGCTTATTATCTTCCTCAGCTTATGCTTGTTTGATTATGATTGTAAGTTGTGGTCCCTTATGTTGTTGTGTTTTTGGATGTAAGTTATGGTCCCCTATGCTTGTTGTAGTGTTGTATGTAAGTCGTGGTCCCCTACAGTTGTTGTTGAAGTTAGTGTACTATTTTAGGCCTCAATAAATGCTAACAATGGTGTCTTTAATTTTTGATCAATGCATCCACTTATGTTGAATTATTGGGTTCTAGCTCAATATAGATCTCATTTATGTAGGCTTACAATTTTTCTTTTAACAGTATGGCTAGTGGAACTTTCTAAAGGATGTCTATGGCTCCATTAACTCTCCTTGGATAATTTTAGGTGACTTTGATAGTATACTCCATGCATTTGAACCTGAAGGGGATAGATGCACTAGGATTGGAATGTGTTTAGATCCTGTATCTATAGTATCGAAGTCTCTAAACTTAAATTAGAGAGATGTTTCTTCACCTAGAGTAATTGACATATTCGGTCTCCTTTGTCGATTAAGATTCAGAGATTGAAGGTGTTGGTATTACAGTTATTAGAATTTTTTACTGGTACTTATGTATTATTTCGTACATATAATTTCACTTATTATAAAGCACTTCCATTTTTAGTATTACTTTTAGTACATCTATCTAATGTTCACTTCACATACTTTCTGTCATAATTGTTCATCTAAAGAGAATATTCTAAAACAAATGTTCGTCATTCTTTGTCTACTTGGATTTACAAAAAGTTCTAATTTATCAATAGATAAGCCTTTTAACGTCAATGGATTTTGTCTAAATAAGGTCTAAAGATTTAGTTTGAATTTGTTAATTTTATTTCATGCCTACCAATAACATCTTTGACCTTTCTTCTTCTTGTTAATATATATAGATAGATGATATGTTATATATTCTAAAAACCTTTCATTTTATAAATATAGTGAAAATGGTTTTAGCTAAACTAATTACGAGTAATATAATTACAAGTTCTTCATTTGTAACTGAGCATTTCCTTAAAAAATTGAATTATCTTGTTATGGATAATGTATTACAATAATAATGATGGATGTGTTATATGGAAATATTACAATAAAACATAAGTTTAAAAATGGATATGTTATATGTTGTTGGAATAAAATTTGTATGTTGTATATTGTTGTATTAGGGTTATGAAATGAATAATGGGTAAAAAAATGTTAACACATTGCTCACTTATGAACCAAAATTCAAAAGTTTTATGGCTTAAAGAAGATAATAGTAATTATAAGTTTTGCCGTTAAGTGATTTAGGCATGAGGAATAATAACATACTCACCTCACTAAGGCTAGAGGATGGTAGTGCTATTTGTAACCAACCTCAGCTTCTGGAACATGTATTGGAATATTTAAATGTATGCTTTTCGGTGAAGTATCCATTATATTGTTGATAATATCATTTAAATGTATGCCTTTTGGTGATACACTTGACTTTATAAATTTTTGTGAACAGTTATAAGATGGATGAACATAGATGTATAAGGTTGTTTTATGGTGGAAAGTTTGTTGTAGAGCCAGAGTTGATATACGTTGATAGTGAATCAAGTATTTTTGATAAAGTAGACCTAGATTTTGTTAGCTATAGGCAAATACGTGACATGAGGAAGTAGTTAGGATACCTTTAAGTCAATAAGGCCTATTACAAAGAACCTGATTTTGAGTTTTGTGAGTCTTTGAAGTTGATTGAGTCAAATAAAAGTTATCTACGGCTTATCAATTTGATGAAAATTAATGAAAGGATTGACATATATGTAACTCATATGTTAGACACCCCATCATTTGTACCTAACATATTGCCTATATCTAGAGGAGAGGATGGAAATGGGGAGGATGAGGAGGAAAATTGTGGAGCTATAAGAGGTGTTAGTACTGAAGGTGTTGGTTTAGGAGTTGACGCAGAGGTGGATGATGAAGATGATGATGATGAGCATGACGATGGTTTTATACATGTTTAAATTCTCGATGATCATGAAACAGTTGAAATTGAGTTGACAGATTTTGGTAATTCTATTAGTAGTAATCAATATCCTACAGAAGAAGAGCCTAGTGAGGTGTTCCGAAGGCCAAGTAGTACTATTAGGCATAATCCATCTGATGCTGAACCAAATTGGAGATTGAGAATGGAGTTTGACTCTGAAAAATAGTTTAGAGAGTCTGTTATGAATTATACAGTGCAGACAGGCCATAATGTCAAGTTTAAGAAAAGTGAAAGACATTGGATGAGAGTGAGATGTATTGAGGGATGCCTATGGGAGTTGTATTTCATTTGTGACAAGAATGAAGGGTGCTTTAAATTGCTGACATACAATGATGAGCATGGGTGTTTTACGACTAACAAACCCAAATTAGTTTCCGCTAAGTTCCTAATAAGACATTTTAGGGACAAAATACTTGAGAATGATAATTAAATGTTATTGACAATGATAATTAAAACATTTAGATGTCTATGAAGTTTATTCATTAATTTATGCATCTTTATCTCTTTTCTGTAGTTCAAAAGATTATAAATATGCTTTGATGCGATGAAAAGAGGATGAAGGCATTTGAGGCCCATCTTTGGTGTTGATGGTTGTTTTTTGAAGACTGAATTCCAAGGTCAACTGGTGACTGCAGTTAGGAGGGATGGGGATAGAGATATGTATCCTTTGGCATAGGCAGTTATTGAGGTAGAGAACATTGAATTATAGACTTGGTTTATGAGTTTGCTAGCTATGGACTTGGAGTTGGGAAATGGTGAAGGACTAACAATTATATCAGATATGCAGAAGGTTTCTTTTATTTGTTGATTAATGAGCATATTATATTGTTTCAACTATATATTAACTTTATATATTCTATTGTTATATGGATTGATTAGAGTAGTGGAAGACACAACATCATATGCCACTCATCGTATATGTGCAGAGCACAAATACCATAATGGGCATATGAAATTTAAAGGAAAAGACTGGCGAAATCAATTTTGGAATTGTTCTTGATCAACATACGTAAAAGATTTTAACGAGTAGTTGAAAAGATTGGTCAAAATCACACCTATATGTGCATCATCATTGCTCAAATATCCGAAGGAGAGATAGGCACGATGTTACTAGTCTTTTGAATCCAAATATCCGGTTGTTGATATCAATATGAATGAAACATTCAATGGATGGATATTTCTAGCTAGATATAGGCCAACTATAAGCATGCTAAAAACAATCAGAATAATGGTGATGAAGAGGCATACAGAGAGGAGACAATTTGTACATGGATGGAAATCAAAAGTTGCACCTACTGTTATGAAGAAATTAGAAAACTATAAAAAAGAAGCTATACAATGGAGAATTGTTTGGAATGGTGATAGAGCATATGAAATTACCAAAAGTGATGCCAAGCATATTATAAGGATTGGTAGAAACTAATCATTTAGTTTTCGGGCATGGGAGCTGTATTGATATCCTTGCAAGCATGCTGTAAGTGCTACTTGCCATTCGAAATAAAGACTGGAGGAATATGTGGATGAGTGCTACAAGAAGTCTAAATTCATTGCAGTGTATGAGTATGATTGACAACCTATTAGAAGATCAATTTTTTGGTTTATAGTTGATGATGAAGATCTAGTAAACCCCCCAACCAAAAGAGCCATGCTTGGAAGACCTAAAGCAGCTAGAAGGAGAGGAGTAAATGAGCTTGCTAAGTTAAGAAATCCAAACAAATCTCATAAAAAGGGTTAAGTAAAAAAATGTGGAAAATATGGCAATTCTAGTCACAATGCCAAAAATTGTAACAATCATTCATCAACTTAACCAGCTTAGCAATCTCCACAGGGATGACAAATTCTTTGTTTGTATTGCTTTAAATATTTAATGATTTTTAACATTATTTGATTCATATTTATTAGGTCATTCCTGATGTCCCCTCACACCCTGAACATATTGTTGCGGCAATTCAATAAAGCAATATTGTGAGTATAATTACTAGGAATGTCAACAGGCTCAACCGCAGGCTAGGGTGGCCCGTGGCCCGACAGGCTAGGATAGGTCTACCTGTGGCCTGGCCTGACCATAGGCTAACTAGCCAGTGGCCCAGTCCATGGTCCAATGAGTCATAAACGGGCTAGGATAGGTTAACCTGTGGCCTGGCCTGACCACGAAATAACTAGCCAGTGGCCCAGCCCATGATCCAACGAGTCATAGATGGGTCGAACCAACTCAGTCCACCATATATTTTTTAAAAAAATGTCAAAAATGACGTCGTTTTTGCAGTAATGGTTGGGCCTAGGGCCTATGCTCAGTCTGTGACTCGATTAGGCTGACTATGGTTAGTCCAACGCTAAATTTACCGACAGTAAGTTCCTTAATCGTATGTAAATTTAGCATCGAAATGTTTAATACCGTCGGTAAATAAGCTTAACAATTACTAACGAAATTCGTAAATGGAAGTCTGGAGAAGTTGATCCATATTCGTTCAAACTGTCTTTCGAACCAAGAGGTCTGAGGTTCAAAGACAACCTAGAATAATTTCTCAACGGTTGCAAATTGAACCAATGAGGTGGAGATCATGAAGAAATCAACCATTACATGATCAACCTTCTCAGTCAAGTGCAAATGAGGGAAGCAATGTGGTTGACTCATAGAATTTACATCGATGTTGTCTATATGGATGGATAAATAACATAACTTTTGTATATAAACAAATTGTGATGTAATCACTTTACTGATATTATCACTTTTATATATAGTCATAATTAGACATGCTACTCCAATTGTTTATTCTGTTATCATTTTTATATTTAATTATTTATGATGAGGCCGTATAAACAATTAATTCTTTAAAAGATTATAAACTATTAATTACGGTCATTAAAGCAACTTCATGAATAACAAAAAAATAAAGAAAAAGCATAGTGCATAATATATAAGTTTAAATGATGAGTTTTCATTCTCATAACTCAATTTTTTTAAAATTAGTATAATTTACTTTTACTTGTCTAGAACAAACCTATTTTTAAACTCATCATAAGTACAAACAATAATAATTCGTACAATAAATCTCAACTCATTTTTTCTTTTGTCAGTAAAACAATGTCTTCTTTAATTAGCTTTATTTGTTCCTCAATTTTGAACATCGAATGTGATTTAATTGTGCTTCGTTCAGCCTCCTGCTTCAAACTATCAACTTTTTTCTTCATGTCATGAATTACTTCAATAGCTCTGTCGTTAAATTTATCTTCGTATCACTTAAAAAATTCACATTTTCCAACATGAAAGACCATTAACAATTATTAGGCAAAAACATTAAACATATATACAAACAAATTTAACTTATCAACAAAAATTAAGCTTACAAGATATTTAGGGCATCCATAAAATATTATTCTTAGGTTTTTTTTTCACTCCATGAGGTTCTTAACGGAGCTGTTAAACCACTATAACAATCCACATTATCATTATTTGAATTTAATGTAGTGTTAGTTGAAGACGCCATGTCTATATCTTTGGATGGTTATTGCAAATTTATATAAGCACTCTTACTTCTTCTAATCAAAGGTCAAAACAACAGGTCAACAATATCAAATAACTCCATACAAAATCATTCATATATGTCATATATATTCAAACAATGTGTTAGGAGTAAAAAGCATCAACTGGTTTCACCAAATTCATTAAAATTTTCCTAGACCCCATTCCATTAATTTTCTTTAGTAAAAATGTAACAAATTTTACATATGATGAACTTTCTCCACATAAAAGAAACAAGACTTTAGCCTTTAGTCTTATGTCTACCATAGAACATACAGAAATCTCTCATGTTTCCATCAATGTTAGTTAAAATTTTCTAAGACATTCACAACCATATTCGGTAAGAGCAAATGGTCCAGATCTAAAATAAGTTCAAAAATCCAATGCAAATTTTAGAAATAAGTCCCTGATTTGATAAAATCCTCCTTTACAATCAGTTTAAACATCCATAGATATCTTCTACCTTCTTGTTGTTATTTGGGAAAGGTACTAGAGGGTGTATTAAAAGACCACTATACACCTGTCACTAGCAACCATATTTAGGCAGTTCATGGTTAGTCAACTATATGCAACCATAGATTACTTAAGGCTATCTATTATTCATCATTGCACAAAAGATTTGGAGTGTACCTTCTTAGACCTATTCTTAAGAGGGTAATGATGCTCAGACCAATAAGATATGAAATAAGTTACATCAGACTAACAGGAACTTATAATAATTTTTTGGCTTATACTTTATGTTTAGGCAATGATAAAGCCAATATTGCAGACGTTTCCTTTCTAAAATAGGTCTTGTTAATTATATTCCTTCCATTAAAATTTCATCAATTCTTCATGTTCCTAATTTTCCTAATAATCTATGGTCTACTAGTTCCCTTACAAATGAACTTAATTGTAAAATTTAATTCTATCCTATATATTTTGCTTTTCGGGAACTGAGTATAGTGAAGATGATTGGCTATACTAAATTGTAAGATGGTTTGTATGTGTTACATAGGAGTAGCCACGTTTTTTTATGTATGTGCTACATAGCAAACGTCACTTATTGCTATCTTCTAAGACTCATGCCAGATAGGAGATTCAATGTCTGCTAACCAATAGTTGATTTAATTATGTAGTCCAGCGTTTAATGTTTTAAAAAGATAACAACCAAAGTTGTTTAAAAAGTGCAATTTTAATTTACTATTTCTTTTAATGCTTATGAATTTTCCAAGCACAGAAGACATTCTTATCCTTTGAATGTCCTGAAAGTCTACTAGGGTGATGCAGTACTTTTAGCTGTATTTTTTATTAATAGAATGCCTTTGACTAGTCGAGCTTATTACTAAAAGTTTGTTTAAACTTTCTAAAATCCCATTATATTTTCATTTCATTCTTATCGTTCCTACTTGTTTCATCAGAGTTATAAACATATTAAATTAACATAGAATATTAATTTACGACCATTGCATTTGTCGTTAACCTTTACTTATAATTCAACCAACAGCTATAGAATTATCAACTATCAGTATACATGATATTGCTTAGCTCTAACTTAATAAAAATTGTTCAGTAGTTATACCATTATAAAGCTCTTTACATAAAACGAAAAGATCTGTATAATCAAATTGGAGCCTTTTTGGGTCAAAGGTTTATTTTGAAAGGTGTTCATCTACCATCAATTGTTTAGGCTCGTTCACATCAGCACCTAGTCGTCAATTATGATTTAACTTAAAAGTGAGAAAAGCTATATATATATAGTGATGTTTTTGAAATAATGTTTCACAATAGATTCAGTATTACTAATTTAATCTTAGTTTATATATATCTTAGAGAACAGATAATTAATCTTAAAAGTTTTATATATTTAATCTTTCCAGTTATATACATTTTTAGAAAGAGAAAAATAAAACAAAAGTCTTGCATAATTCTCCAAATTGTAAGGTTATATGGAGCATGCCGCTACATTTCCCCGGGAGACCAAATTGTAAGGTGGCTCGAGTCAATGGAGGGCTTTTCTCCGGTTATAGATGACAACTCTTGAACAAATGTGAAGCCTTTGCATTTTTCGCAAACACAACTGTCATCTGAGTCCTTGAATTTGCAAGGACGAATATATAATAATTAAAGACGTTATCCAATGACTATTGACTTGACCTAATTCTTGTACACCAAATTAATCGGCATCCTCTTTTATAATGATTTATAATTAATTTAAAATATCATTAATAGTCCAGCTACTACTTTTTCATAAATAAGAAGTGTATTCCTTATTTTTCTATAATCTAAATTTGTTATATTTCTTGTCTTTCTTATTAGTTACAATTATGCTTGTTTGAGGATAGGTTGAGGCTTAAGAATAAAATTTAAAAAACTAAAATAATCACCTCTTCTAAAATCATAATCTGTTGTATCTAAAAAAATCTGTATAACTATTTGAAGCTTCAATCCATACCTCATATCTAACCTTAGTTATTAAACATCTCATATTTAATTCTAAAGTTTTTCAAACTTTACAATCAAATTCAATTTGATTAAAATACTTTTTCTCTTTTCATCTCATTCTTTGTAGTGAACCATTAGGTTCAAAAATATGTTAGCAATAAATAAAAATTATAATCCTAAATCATATTTAGGATTATATAAATTAAAATACTTTAATTTAGCTTTAGTTCTCTAATTAAATAATTTATATCCAAAGATCATGATTGACATCTAACAATGCATCATGACTACCTAAATATTTATGAATGTTAAAGTTGTTTTGTTTAACTTTTCTACACATGATTTTTTTTGTATAATGAATCCTTTTATTATACGATATTTCAATTAGACATAAGTTATGAAATTCAAGTTTACTTTATTTGAGCTTAATCATATTGGTCTTCACCATTAGTAATTAATTCTTTTAATAATATTTGAAAACTATTTTCAAAGTGTCATTCTAGCTTGATAAAGAATTTTTCGAATTAATAGTAATCAAGAACAACAAAATATTCTTCTTAATTACTTTAAGGTGATGAATCTTATATTGATCACTGAACTACCTTCTTATAGTTTATGATGTGTCCAATATTAACCGATTAAGCTACCCTTGACTAGAATATGTCTTAAGTAATATGAAAAGATAATAATTCCTATACAAGTTACTTTAGAGGTCTCAAATAAAGGGACCACTTATACAATTATCGTAATGAGAATTTTTATTAAAATACAAGTCATGTTCTAAATAGAATTCTCATATTGGGACAATTTAGAGAACTTGTTCTCTAAAAAACACTAAAATGTTTGTTTAAGTATCTCCATACTAAAAGTCTATGAGATTAACTACTTTCTTCATATGGAAGAAATATAACATGTGCTAATCTTTTTATGTTCTATTAATGTCTAGTCTTAACAGGACAATGACCAAGAACAATTTATGCATAATATCGTAAATGTAATATGAATCTAACAATTATGATCTCATCATAATTTTGTTTACAATATACATTTATCTCATTGACTTTATCATATACATCTGAATATGTATAAAATAAAGAATATCTTTAAATAATTATGTCATTATAACTATAACCAACCAATTAAATGCAAGGCATACACCAATCCTCTCCCACTTTTACTAAGCCAATCATTTAAGTATGTTATTCTATATCTCCATATGATGATTATAGTACTAATGTGACCGTGGTTTAATGAGAGAATTTTACAAGATTCCTTATAGTTAGAAATTGCTTAAAACTTTCAAATTTTATCTCAGTTATCATTATAATTAAGAGAAATTGTATAAACACATCCTTGGATCTTTGATTAGACCTTAGCTCTTTTTGCAAGCTTAATGGTTTAATATTCCATATTACATTATTGAGTGAACAATGCAAAGAACTATATCAAGTTCATTAGAAGAACTTATTGATTCAGATAATCATTTCAACTTAATGAAAAATGCATTATGGCTTGATTTATAATTATGCTACATTAGAACGATTCAAATCTTAAGATAATATTGTTCTATGTAAAATATATCTTTAGTTAGTATTTACTTATAAAGTTAATATCCATATAACTTTGAACTCGAATATCAACTTATACATAGAATAATAGATATCATAATACTACATCAGTATTGGATACTCAAATACTAAAAACCTTTAGTAATTATCAACATACATGGATTAGAATAGGTAAATAACTTTCAATTCTATATATGTCAAATTCTCATAAATTAAGTTGTTACCTTTTCATATTTAAAAAGAGCTGCTCTTGGACTACCATATCTTCAACAATTGAAAATGTGAATTATCTCTATAAATAATATATCTCTATATACTGTTACTAAATAGTATAACTATATTCTCATTAACCTTTTTGTAGACATGATAAATTCACAATCATCTCTAAAAAATCTCTGAATCTAACATGAAATTGAATCTTTGTGTAGCCCCATAATGACGGAAAACTCTGAATAAATCGTTCAGACCATCTGTCTAGCAGCCAGAATTAAATTGTGTTTGACCGGTCCGGTCCTGTTGTCCTTTCTCCATAAAGAATGTTAAGGAATCTTGAGTGTCAGCTTTCAGTATAAGGGCTCTATTATCTCAAAAAATTAAGACCATGCTCCAAAGTTGATAAGGTCTCAAAACTGCTGGACCAAACTGACATGCCCTAATGCCTCCCAGTGAATGTTGCGACCTGTTACAAAAGTCTTCTTCTTGAGCCATTGATATTGTTGCTCATGTGTTGTAGCATTAAAAAGTAGCATCGGAGCTCGCTTTAGTGGTTAGACTCTGCAAGCTCCCTTTAGGTCTCTAAAGGACCCTTCTCCTCATTGTCGCCTTCTTGGTACTTCTTTTGTTCTTTGTGGTCTCACCATTTTGCTTGGAACTTTAAATATATATGAGAAATTTGTAGATAAATTATGAAAACACCCTTTCCTTACACTTATTTCTTATGCTTACCAATTTGTTAAACGCGAAAACACACTAGAGAAATAAAAATTAAACACATAGCAAAATCACAAACAAATAATCTAACACAAATAAAGGATTAATAAAATAAAATAAAATAAAGTAAAAATAACATTAAATAATTAAAATTAGAAATCTAATTAATAACAAAATTGAAATTTACTAATAAAACTAATATGATTATTTAATTACGAAATTAATCCAAAAATTGAAATTAGCACCCATAATCTAACAATTACAACAAAATGAAACATTGAATTTAACAAAAAATCAAAATTAAACAATAAAACAACTTCAATTAATTCTAAAAACTACTAATTAATCTTAATTTCATACAAATTCATCATAATTTAACAATTAGTGAGAAAAATCACACAAATCACAATTCCAAGTGAAATTTCATCTAAATTTCATGCAATTTATCATATTGAACCAATAATTCATATGTTTATGGATAATATTCAACTATTAAACCAAAATTAACCATAAAATGACACAAAATTTCACAAAATCTCAAAACACTAACCGTAGCATTTTAGGGTGAAAAATCCCTTAAAATCGCAAAACACCTAATTATTCATGCATAAACAAGTTAAATTAATAAGAATACTTACTTGAGTGTTGCTAATTTGCAAGAAAAATGCTAAAAATAGGTTAGAGAGTGAGAGTGGCTATGATGGGAGAGTTAGAGAGAGAAGAGATAATGAGAAAAATGAAAGAGGTGGAGAAAATTTAAAGTTGTCACGGAAAGTAAACCGTGTAAGTCATAGACTTGTAATTTATTGTAGACTTACGTGGTCTATTATACAGGCATGTATCTAACCATGTAAGTCTACACGAGTGTGTTTAGAAAGCATGTCGCTCTCTGTAAACGTGAGCAACATGAAAAATGGTTGGAAAAATTTAAAAATTTTGCACTCAAATTTACATAACTTCAATATGCATACCCTATCACAATAATTATGCACAATCTCTTCAAGATGCTTAAAGTTCTAACCTAAAACACATCAAAACTCGATAAAATCCTATTCTAACATAAAATAGAAACCAAATAACATGGAATTTAAAATAAATCCTATCCTAATTCATAATTTGCCTCCTATGTAGCCTTTGTTTAACGTTGTTAGCTTGACGTACCTTTCATACTCAAGGCGGCTTATAAAGATGGGGTTTTGCAGTTGTACGGTAGGATCCATGACCTCTAAATAAGTTACTTATTATTGATTATTGTCAAGTTTTTCCTTCGATTTACTACCTGGACCTTGCAAAGGTTCTAGTGGACCTTTAAAAGTAGAGTCCTGCAAAATATCCAATAACGAATCATTACATGACTCACTGGATTCAGTTACATCATTAAGTTAAATAGTAAGATTAATGACATTAGATATTTTATCCTCCTCATCCTTTACCCTTAATATTAACTTACCTTCATCAAAATCTATTATTGACTTAGGAGTTGCCAAAAAGGGTCAAAGAAGGACTAAAGATACTTCTACATCTTCCTCTATGTCAAGAATCTCAAAATCAACTGGGAAAAACTTATTAACCTTAATAAGAATATCCTATTCAACTCCCCTAAGATATTGTATTAATATATCTACTAGCTACACATTTATCCTAGTAGGTTTTAATTCACCAAATCCCAGTTTTTAAACAATGAATAAGGAGTCATATTAATTTCGACCCTTAGCTTGAATAAAGCCTTATCTGTTTTTAAACAACCAATTTCATAAGGGATAGTAAAACTCCTTGGATTTGTAAGCTTCTCTGGTAGTTTCCTTTTCAGAATTTGTAAGCTCCTTCAACTCTGTGTTACTACTGAGATCTCCTCTAACTTTCCCTTATTTAATTATAGCTCTTTTAAAAGTTTCATATGATGTGGCATCTATCCAAAAGCTTTAACAAGAGGTAAGTTAAATTGGAGTACCTTAAACATTTCAAGGAACTTACCAAAATGTGCATCCATTCGATCTTTCTTCACTTTAACAGGATAAGGGATGGCAGGTTGATATTCCTTGACTTTGTTAATCACCTTTAGCTTTACATTGATTCTTTCCTCCTTCTTATCTTCTCCTTCTTCTTTTGGAATCTCTTTTCCATTCTTAAGGGTGATTGCCATTACACGTATTTTAGGATTCCTTTCAATTGTAATAAGCAAAATTCCCTGTGGTCTTTTAGATACTAACTTGGTGATTTGACTAATCTAAACCTCCAAGTTATATATAAAAGCCCCCATTTGTTGATGTCTTGCATCGTAATCTTGAGCAATCTTTATCATCATCCCTTCTAAAGTAGCCTTCTTAGTCTGAGGTACTTGTTGTTAAAATCCTGGTACAGGTTTATTCCTTGCTTGGCCTTGATTTTCATAAGAGAAGATAGGGTGATTACTCCATCCTAGATTATATGTGTTGTTGTATGCTACTTTTTGGATCTAGGAGTGTTCCCCATATAATCTACATGCTTGGGCTATAATTTTTTTATAGTTTTGACCTAAATGTTCTAACCTGCACACCTTACACTGCTTAACTTAACCTTATGGATTCATCGTTAATCTATCAATTTTTTTTGCTTAGCGCTTCCACCTGCTTTGCCAGCCATGCCACTGTGTCCACTTTGTACACCCCCACTGGCTTATTAATTTTGGCTAGAGAAGAATACCACTAGTAATTATTTATTAATACGTCTTCAATATGGTCATAGATTGCTTTTGGTGTCTTATTATTGAGATTACCCCTATCTGCTGCATCTACTGACTACCTTGTGTTATGATTTAGCCCATTATAAAAGATTTGGATCTGCATCCAAAGTGGTAGACCTTGATGTGGGAATTTTCTTAACATCTCTTAGAACCTCTCCCATGTATCATATAAAGCTTCTGAATCGAATTAGGAGTAGGCGAGGATATCGTTCCCCAATTTTACAGTCTTCGCTGGTAGGAAATACTTTAATAAGAATTTCTATGCAATTTGATACCATGTAGTGAGTGATGATCTTGGCATTGAATTTAACCATTTCTTTGTCATTCTCCTAAAATAAAATGGGAATAACCATAGTCTTATTATGATATCATTGGCTCCATTGATCTTGAAAGTGTCAGATCTCCAGAAAATTTAAGATATGTATGTTTGGATATTCATCTCGTAGTCCACCAAATTGGACAAACTGTTGTACCTTTTGTACAATACTCAGCTTGGTATCAACGTTATTATCTTTCACAGTAAATCTAAAAATGTTGGATTCTGCTCCTATTAAGTCTGGTCTAGTATAATCAAACATAGTTCTTGGTTGGTTAGCCATGATGTGTGATTCCTCAGTATCAATTCGAACTCCCAAGTCCTCTATTTGTTGATCTGGCTTGAACTCTATCATTTATGTTCTGCAGAGATAGCTACGAGCTATTCTTTCAATTTTTTGATCTTCTTTCACTAAGCTCGTTGGATCACTTAGGGTCATAAATTGAATAAACAGTTAATGTTTGTGAGAATAAGAAAATTAGACAATCAATAAAATAAAATAAACTAGAAACAAAAATAAAATAAAATAAAACAAAAATGTCTAGTTAAATAAAAGCTAGGTTTTCCTAATATTAATAATCCTGGAAAACTTGATTGACTTGTTCTTAATGCTTATAAGAATTTATCAATTTTAAAACCGTAAGTGGACAGTGTAGTTGTTGCTAGTACAAGCAAGTATGATTCAATCCCACAAGGATTGAAAATACTAGTAGTTATCCTTTTCGTATTATCTAACTATCGAGTTAGATTATGGATTTAGTTAAAAATTAAGCTAAACAAATTAAACTACGATTGAAAACAATAATGAACTTAGAATAAGGAAAATATTAAGAAAATTTGGTATTAAATAATAGTAGCTAGGTGATGAATCCCTCTAAAAATTGTTAAATATTAACCCTTTACCATCTAATTGAATTATTAATTATTGGACCATGAAAATTCCTATCGTATGTTAATATCTTTCTCAAAACTATTAAAAACTAATCCATCAGTTGATTAACAGAAATCTTTCTAGTTAAAACCCTTAAGGTTGCATTATTGATTCGTGAATTTCATTATTAGGTTTAACCATAATTTAGAGGATTTAGGTCAACCTATCTTTAGGTTTTTATGCAACTGCTTCCAATTATGGTAGATCTATCCAGATAAAACGATTTCTTAATCTTCATGATATGAAATTAAATCATGAACTAATATTTTGGATATATTAGAACAATAACATAGTGCATAATGGAATCTTAATAAATCAATCAATAAAATTGCATTAAATAAAAGATCAAATTATTTTGTTATCACATCTCACGGTTCATCACACCTAAGCATTAAAGAAATTTAGTTCCTACTCATAGAAGAAAAAACCAGAGACAAATATGCAAAATAATAACTAAAAAATGAAATTATAATTTTAAATTTCCCTTTTTAGTTGACTAGTATGATGGTTAACTAGTCTCGCCTCATCTTATTTTGCCTCCATTCACATCCTTTTATAGTAAAAACTAGGGTTTCAAGAATATATATGATCGTGTAGTGTATCTTCAAAAACACCTGAATTTGTGATTTTATATGCACAAAGGGACTTACACGAGCACTATACACGGCGGTGTATCATTGTACACGGGTGTGTAACTTCACGCCACTAGAAACAATATTCTTCAAATCTCCACACATTCATAGAGACTTATACAATCACTATACACAGACGTGATGTATAAGTTGTTTCAAATCTTCACTCCATCCATGATTTCATTCAAATTCTTCTCTTTTTGGTCCAAGAAGATAGTTATCACCTACAAATGCATTTGGAGTGAATTAAGTACCAAAAATACTATAAAACTATTGAATAATAAGCAAAACACATTTAATATGAGTATATAAATATAGTCAAATAATCATTTATTAGTATGACTTTTAATAGTCTTTAATTACACCCAAGAAGGGAAAGTGAGGTGAATTAGATGTTGATAAAATTTAAATGAAATATTAACTAACTTAGTGTTAATAAGTATAATTTATAAAAGCTGAATATATGAGATAAAATAACAAATTTCAACAGCACAATTAAGTAATGATATAAAAAGACAAAGGAAGTGAAATGCAAATTAATTTATAGTGGTTTGAAAAATAACTTTGCCTATGTCCACTCCTAAAACTCTTCTTGAAATTACACTATAAATCTTTTTTTTAAGGTAAAGAATAACCTTTATACAATCATTTCTTGGTAAAAAAGAACTTTTATACAATCTTTCTTAGTGATGAAGAAGAATCTTAACATCACTTGGAACACCTTTAAGTACAATAAACAAGACCCCAATATAAGTTTACCATTTTAGATATCTTACTTTATCATTTTGATAATATTGAAAGGGCCTACTCGCTCAAAAATGAACAAATGAATGCTTAAATGTTGGATAAACATTTAGAAATATATGTATAAGACAACTAAATACTTTTCAATATAAGAACCAATGAGAAAAATATGTATTTATAGGATTTTGGGACCTTTAATATCTATTAGAATTAAAAAAATAGTTGTTATAATTGCCAGTTATAACATACAAGCAACCAAAATGTATAATATTCACTAACCATTATTTATTGGTTAACCACTAGGACATATTGGATGAATACTTTGAGAGATATATTGGTTGACCACATCACCACACTAGTAATGCTACATATTTAACCTTTATTGGTTAACTACTAACGTATATTGGTCGATCGATCCCCCTCACCAAAATTATTAATTTAATAAATTCAAATGCTCAAATTTAATTTGTTTAATGCAATCATAATTAGAGAAAACTTCCAAAATTTCCCTTAAAGAATGTTTGGAAGATCAAAAGACTTTTCTTTTAAAAATAAAAGCTTTAATAGCTCTTAATGAATGAAAAGACTTATATAATGAAGTAAGATAAAATGTTTATATATAGTGAGCTTTAAGATTCTCAAAGTGACTAAATAAGATTACAACTAATATTACAAAATATAGAATGACCTTAATGTGTGTTGATTCTTTTTGTTATTCACTTGATCTTTACTTCGAAAGTTACAAACTTTAAATTTTCTTTATCAACTTTATGAACTATATTCTTGAGTTATAGCTACATCTTATTCTTGTATTACTTCTCATTAAAATAATAAATTCATTACTAGTACTTGTTTTTTGGTTCAATAACTTCATTTAACCTTTTGAGTTAAAATGCTTCTACAATTTAGAACCCTGCCAACAAGGCTTCATATTTTGGCTTATAATTTAAAATTTTAAATGTGTACCTAATGGATATTGGATAATTAAGTTGGATGGGCCTTCAAGTATCTTTCACTAATGCCTCTTTGTTTTACTGCTTCATTAATGTATATTACCCAAACTTCTGTGTTCTTTTTCATTTTATTCCTCATCACTCTTACAAGGACGTTGCTTCCACCATAAAACAAGTGATGATCTGCGATTGCAATAAGCTTCTAAAGGTGTCTTTGATGTCAAATTCTCTTATTATGATTGCCTTTCTCACTAGTTATCTGAACATGTTAAGTTTGTAAAGAACCTGTCTTAATGTTAAGTCTATTCGTACAAGGATTGTATGAGCCTAAATTATGATATAAGTTTTTTAGCTTAAATAAGGAGCGTGTAAACCACTTTTTAGAGCCTTAAGTACCTTTTTCTAGAATTTAAAAATTCATTAGAGAATAGAGAAGATTACATCAGGAGAGGCTCTCTCCCACGTGAGATACACCCACTTGATACACTGAATACATCTAGGTGAAGCAAAATGGTGACATTCAAAAATAATGTTAAAGGGCAAATTCATTTAACATTTAGGGTATAACGATCTATGACTTTATCGAATCTTCAACTATTACTCAATTTGAGAGGATGAGAGTCAACGCTTTGACATCAAGGATAGCTGTGGCTCCATGGAGTTTCTCCTACTTGATTCTTCGCACAAGTAAGAACTCAACTCAGGTAGCAAACTCAACTTTAGAAGACTTTGGTGATTAGGGCATGACTATTTTGTGTTTCAACTATTAAGATCTTTCTTTATTTTCAGAGGAGGGAGGAGACTTTCTAGGGGCTCAGCTCTTCAGAGACAAACCGGTAAGGGAGATCTCGACTTAGGTAAATGTATTCAGCTCAGTGTGATTCCATTGTTTATGTCTATGAATCTCCACAAAATAACCAACTACAAGTTGATGATAGGGATCTGGAGGGACAACGGTGATCCTTCAAGCATGACGTGACCAAGGAAGAAGCAAATATGAGAAAGCCCTTTCCTTTACAATAGGTGAGTCTAGATTTACCAATACTTCAGTCGCTTTTAGTGAGTAGGTGAATGAATAATCTGCTAGATTCTAAGAATTTTTATGCATGAGAAATCACTTCTTTTCTATTCTATTATAACCCCGATTGTATGAAACATTTGTTGAGTAGCATGAATTAGGAATAGTCAGTGAGGACTATATTCTCCATGTGATAGCCATTTCTCTGGTACATTGTAGGTTCAACTGATTTATAATCAGTTGTTCCCTTATGCTGGCAATAGTGAGTTCTATAAGAGATAGTAGAGAATGAGATTTGTCTTTTAACCTTCTACTATTCCTTTCATTCCAAACTACTTGAAAACATATAGCTATCGAGACCATTATAATAGCCCTATCATATTTAGAAATATGCAGATGAGGTATCTCCAGTAGGATATCCGAGAGTCTGCAATAGTTAAACCCAAGAGCAAATAGACACGAGATTTTAGCCCAAACCTCTTTAGAGAAGATACACTTAAAGAAGAGGTAGTCTCTAGTTTCATCCTCTAAGTTGCTAAGAATACATATCTCAGAGGTGGAGAGGAATTTCAGGCTATACAAAGTGCTGAGCCTGTTCAACATAGCTAGCCAGAGAAGAAAACTAACATTAGGTCTAAAAATCTTGTTACAGATTAGGGTGTTGGACCCCGATTTTTCTTCTTACTATATGTTGGGGATTAATTTTATTTTTGTTGCGATTAGGTATAAATCATGATGTTTTTGAGGGATAGAATTTTTTTTTTAAGATTGAAGTTATTAAATGGAGAAAATTGAGATTAAATTTTGGAAGCATAGGGTGTTAATTGAAATTGGAAGAACATGTTCTTGTAGGGTTATTTTTGGAAGTTCACTAAAGAGGTTAGGACTTAAGTCTTGCAAGGAGGGGCATTTTGGTCCTTTGGGTTCTAGTTAAGTGAAAGAATGAAAGAAGAAGGGTGAGTGTCGTGAATGAGTTAGAGAGGAAGAACAAAAATAACAAGAAGAGAGGGAGAGCTTCGGTGAAGAGAAGGAGAAGAAAAGAAGAAGAGAAAAATTAGGGATTTTGCTTTCTTTGCCTTTAGGAAGGTGCTTTGAGTGTAAATCAAATAGGAAAGTGAAGGAAGAGGGTTTCATCTTCCATTGGAGAGAAGAAGAAAAATCCGTGGGTGAGTCCAAAGGTAAGATTTTCGGATTTTTCTTGAGGGTTTAGGTTTAAATGCCTAAGGGAAAGGCATAAGTATGCTTATTGTAGAGTTAAAT
>JANZXP010000002.1:12285252-12295268 GCA_027576715.1 Erythroxylum flavicans
TTAGCTATCTCACCCTTATTAATTTTTCATGATATAGAGTCCTTTATTTACTTCAATGTAGTTATATCATGAAAAAATTAAAAACTCTAAAGTTACCGAGTTATGGGGTATTACAATATCACACCTAGCTCAAGCGATATTAGTTATTGTCCTCAAGGCTCATTACTCAATTGGATATGTCACTTAAGACTATCTTTATGATGTTTCTACTCTGGCCAAAGATTCCCGAGCAATGACTCCGATAAGAGATCATGGGTATCATCTTCTTCTATTAGCAGTGGTAAAGCTTTTATTGGCTACTCAATTACCTTTGAATACATTAAGCTATACCCAATCACCACCCTCTGAGCAACCTCTGAGAGGTAATGAGGAATGGAGTCTAAGTACAAGATAGTATCCAAGATATCCTTGGCCTCAAGTTTAAAGATATTTGCACCATTGCTAGGATGAGACTATCATTGACACTAGAATACATTATCCATATGATTGTCTTATAGTAGGTCATCCAATTTACTTACTACTCTTAATAAGCATCCACATGTTAACTCTAAACAACTTATGTTTATAGCTTATGAGATCACTACTTGATCCAATCAAGGACCATATTATATGCTAGTTTATAGGTGTAGATTGCATTATATTTTTATAGGTAATTTGATATGTGTTTAGCAGTTAAGTTGATTGTTTAGTGTGTGTTTAACTTAAGATTTATGTTAGGTCGTAAACATTTGTGTTTTAATTCTTTGGGTGAGAACATATTTTTGAGCTTCAATTTTATATATATGAGGTGTCGTGATGAGATTGTTGGTGTTTCAGATAATTCAGAAGAGTTTCAGAGGAGAACTGAACTAAAACACACAGCCATAATCGTGGGGGACCTGCCACAATCGTGATGGAAGCTTAAGCATAGGGCCACGATCGTAACAGAGAGCAAATCATTAGGACATAATCTTGGCCTACGCGTAGACATATATGGAGTCACTTTCAGATTTGAGTTTTCTTTGGACATTTCGAACCACGGAAAGATATTAAGATTACCTTAATTGGTAAAGACTATAAAAGGATTATGATGGAACCCTAGAGGGAGCCAGCATTCTGCCTACATTTGGAAACCTAAAAGAGAGAGAAAGAAGAGAGATTGAAAAAAAGAGGAGGTAGAAGAAGAGGGTTCCGACTCCGAGGCTTCTTAGAATAGGTGATCTCTCAATGCCACCACTCTCTTGAGTCATCCTAACTGTGTTTGGTTCCCCCCCCCCCCAATAACTTCTTTATTCATTTAAATGTTTAAGATTGAGATTGGTTGTATGGTTATGGATTTTGGGTTGATAATGATGTTCTAACTTTACCTTCAAGATTTTGTTTATCTTTAATGTTAATCTTATTGATTTGTGTTTACTTGAGTTGGGTGCTGTGATTGATTGATGTATGTGCATATTTCGGTAACAAATCGAGAGGGTGAACTAAATAAAAATGATTAAATTGGATTAACGAGAGTTAGACGATCTAATTGAACACTTAATCAATCTAGTCAGTAATTTTATAGAGAGAGATCTCGTGCAAGACCCGATTGTTTATTAGAGAGCTTTAGAACTAATTAGAATTATGGGTAATTTGTGAATTGAGAGATTGCAAGTCCATAACTTGATTAGGGTTTATAATTTAGGGAATAATTATAACTCGAGAGAAAGTAATCAACCCTACGATTGTCTAAAATTGACAGCTCGTAAACACATAATTGGCTAGGTTAGCATTAATAATAGGTAAAATCCCCTCTTTCATAACTGGATTTTTTCTCTTGACAGATTTCCATTGTTGCATTGTTTGTTCATTATTAGTTTGTTTGATTTAGTTTACTTTTCAGTTCAATATTCGAATTTAAGTCTTAACAAAGAGTAACCTAAATTAAGTGATGCCAAAGCATAATCTCTGTGGGACGATATCTACTTTTTACTACAAGTAACAACCCATATACTTACAGTTTTTAGTGTAAAACAAATAAGTAGTTTTGCAATTCAATAAGTTTTTGGTATCTTTGTAGGGGATTTTTTTTGTTTAACATCTTATTTAGTTTAGGTAACTTCGATTTAAGAGTGTTTGATAAATTTCCTTGAGTTTTTTTTAGTGCATGAACACAAGGAACACGAGAAGGTCCAACGAGCTTAGTAAGAAAGAGCGTTCAGATATTACAAGGCACGAAAGAGAGCTAAGAAGAGTTAGATGCCAAGAACGAATACAAAGGAATATGGCAGAAGATGAAGCACAAGGAAGAGTTAAGAGGACATTGATGGAATTTATGAGGCCAGGTTTTAGTCCTCAAGGAGTTGCAAGGCCAGTAATTCAAATCAATAATTTCGAGATCAAGTTGGCACTCCTCAACATGCTTCATAGCAATTTGCAATTTTATAGGCTATCCAATGAAGATCCCAACGCCCATCTTGCAAATTTCTTGGAAATTTGTGATACATTCAGGTTTAATGGAATGTTAGATGATGCCGTGAGGTTGCAATTTATTTCTCTCACTTGAGAGATCAGGCAAAGGCATGGTAAATTTTACTTAATGGAAGCCAAATCACTATTTGTGAGCAACTAGTCCAAGCCTTCCTAGCGAAGTACTTTCCTTTGACTAAGATAACAAGAATCATTAAAGAGATCACTAACTTTCAACAAGGTGATGGCGAGTCATTGTATGAAGCTTGGGAGAGATTCAAGGAGTTACAAAGGAGTTGCCCCCATCATAACCTTTAGAGGGAATTTCTTTTGCATACATTCTACAATGGTGTAACTCATAGCACAAGGGGAATAATAGATGCAGCTGCAAGAGGATCTTTGATAAGGAAAAACATTGATGCAGCTCATGATCTCTTGGAATAATTGGCGTGTAATAGTTATATATGGTCAAATGAAAGGAGCAGACAAGGGTCCAACGAGTAAAAAGGAATTATTCTATTTAACTCAGTGACAGCTTTACAAGCACAAATTGCGACCCTCACCAAGAAGTTGAGCAATATACAAGGAGCTTCTTCATCCACAGCCAAGACCAAACAGTCACAATGTGAATTATATGGTAAAGACAAACATGGCACAGCTGAATGTTTCTTGCTAGGAGTGAGTGGTGCAGAACAAGTGAATTACTTGGTTCATCCGCAAAGAGGTAACAACTATCCATACTCTAATACTTACAATCCTGGGTGAAAAAACCACCCAAATTTTTCGTGGAGTACTAACAATGTAGGTGTCCAAGTGAAAACACATAGACCTGCCAGATTTCAACAAAACCGTCTTAGATCTTTGGAGAAAAAAAATGGACAAGTTAATGGATGTGTTTAGGTTCAAAGTTCTCGAGCCAAGAAGAAGGTCAAAGAAGACAAGAAGAGAGACAGAAAATAATGGAAGCAAAGTTTAACCAGATTGTGGAGAACTACACTTCATCCATCCACAATTTAGAAGTACAAGTAGTTCAACTTGCTAATGCTTTGTCTTCTAGAAATACAAGAAGCTTACCAAGCAACACTAAGGCCAATCCAAAAAATCATCATGGAGGTATTTATGGATGACTTCTTAGTTTTTAAAGACTCTTTTGATCATTGTTTGTTTAATTTAGATGGAGTATTACAAAGATGTGAGGAGTCTCATTTAGTCTTGAATTAAGAGAAGTGTCATTTCATGGTCCATGAGGGAATTATTTTGGGCCATAAGATCTCATGTAGGGGGATTGAGGTACATCGAGCTAAGATTGAAGTGATCAAAAAGCTTCCACCTCCTACCAACATTAAGGGCAGCATTCCTTGGTCACGCAGGGTTCTCCTGGTGGTTCATCAAGGACTTTTTTCTTATTGCTAGATCATTAACTAACTTTTTAGTTAAAGATGTGTCATTTATGCTTGATGATGATTTTTTTGAATGCTTTTAACAGGTTAAAGATGGCACTTACATCAACACCTATTTTGAAGTCACCAGATTGGTCACTTCCTTTCGAGATCATATGTGATGCAAGTGACCTACCATTGGCTGTGTACTTGGACAGTGGAAGGAGAAGAGGTTACATGCAATTTAATATGCTAGCAAGACCTTGACAAGAGCACAATTAAACTACATCACCACTGAAAAGGAGTTGTTTACAGTAGTATTTGCATGTGAAAAATTTTGTTCTTACCTTTTAGGCTCACAAGTTATTGCTTTTATAGATCATGCAGTATTGCGATATCTCTTTTCAAAGAAGGATGCCAAGGCTAGGTTCATCCGATGGGTACTTCTGCTCTAAGAATTCAATATTAGGATTAGAAAGGAGCATAAAATGTTGTGATGGACCACCTATCGAGACTTGAAGGGGAACAAAAGAAGAAGAAGAGGAAATTAAAGAGCGTTTTCCTGACGAGGCTTTAATGATGGTAGAAAACCCTTTTCTTCCTTGGTTTGCAAATATTGCTAATTATCTATCAGGTAGTATTCTTCCCCCTAATCTCTCGCATCAACAAAGCAGGCGGTTCTTATTTCAGTGTTCTCACTATATTTGGGATGATACTGTGTTATATAAATTATGTGCTGATAGTTTGATTCATAGTTGTGTCCTTGAAGATGAAATGTCTAAAATTTTAACCCAGTGTCATAGCTCAGTTTATGCTAGACACTATGGAGCAAATAAGATTATTGTTCCACTGGCCAAACTTGTTCAACGATGCCTGAGATTTTGTATTACGATGTGATAGGTGCCAAAGAGTGGGCAATATTTTGGAGAGAGATGAGATGTCACTTTCAAACATCATGAAGATGGAGACATTTGATGTGTGAGGCCTGAATTTCATGAGACGATTCCCATCTTCCCTAGGTAACTCTTATATATTTGTTAAAGTTAATTATGTGTCTAGGTGGGTAGAAACAATAGCTACTCCAACAAATGATGGCAAAGTGGTATAAAAGTTCATCAAGAAGATATTTACTAGATTTGGGGTGCCTAAAGCTATCACAAGTGATGGGGGAGGCCGTAAGTGATGGGGGAGGCCACTTCTGCAACAAACCCTTTGAGGCTCTTTTGAGAAGATATAATGTTCATCATCGAGTGGCAACCCCTTACCATCCGCAAACGAGTGGCTAAGTGGAGGTGGTGAATAGAGAGTTGAAGAGGATTTTGGAGAAGGTAGTGAGCACTTCAAGGAAAGATTGAGCTTTAAAGCTGGATGATGCATTATGGGCGTACAGGACAGCTTTCAAAACTCCTATAGGCACAACACCATATCGACTTGTGTATGGAAAGACTTGCCATTTACCATTAAAGTTAGAGCATAGAGCCTATTGGGAAATCAAGAAATTGAACATGGATTGGAAGCTAGCAGGAGAGAAGAGATTGTTACAACTTGATGAATTGGAAGAATTAAGATATGATGCATATGAAAATGCTAAGTTGTACAAAGAAAGTGTGAAAAAGTGGCATGATGGCCATATTAAGAAAAAGGAATTCAAGAGTGGGGACTTGGTGCTTTTATTCAATTCACAACTTCGGTTACTTCGCAAAAAGCTCAAGTCAAGATAGAGTGGCCCATTTAAGGTTAATCAAGTGTTTCCCCATGGAGCATTGGAGTTAGAAAATGAAAAGGGAAAAACTTTTAAGGTTAATAGGCATAGATGCAAGCTTTACTTTGGAGGGCCATTTCCATAAGAAAAGGAAGTACTTTCTTGCCTTTCACTCACTCTTTTATTACTTCATATAGGATGGTCAAGCTAATAACCTTAACTTAGCATGTTTGTCTTTCATTTGTTTGTTTTTGTGCTAGTATGGTGGTTTTTTGATTTGATAATATTTAGTTTAGTTTAACTTGATTCACACTTCACTCTCTTGTTGTTTAGGTCCCTAATGATACATTTTGAGATTACTTTAAGATTTAATGTGCATCATAGCTTGTTGGAGAACAAAAGAACAAAAGGAAAAAAATGTGTCACTTCCATCGAAACCACCACCATAAGCCCATCTTGCCCTTAATCTGTTCTATTATTCTTCTTGTGTTTTTATGTTTTAGTTTTCAATATGTTGTTTGCTAGTTTTGGATGTTCTCTTTTGCACATTGAGGACAATGTTTTGATCAAGTTTGGGGAGGTAGTCTTTGTAATTTTTGCATGCCATTTAGGATGCATGTTAGGTTATCAATATTAGGTGTGTCATTTCCCTTACATTTGAACCTTTGTGATAAATGTGTTGTCATGAGATTGTATTATACTAGTTAGAATGAGATTAAATGCATGCTTGAACTTAAATTAGCTTACCCAATCACTAGTTAATAGAGTGTTAAATGATACTTAAGTGTGGGATCACAAATTAAGAGCACATTGCATATAGTTGTTGTTTTCTATCCATTATTTCTTTTTTATTAAAAAAAAGAAGAATAAAGAGAAAATAACAAAGAACAAAGAGAAAAGAACGAAATCAAAGAAAAAAAGAGAAGAGCAAAAGAAAAATGAATAACATGTAGTAGCTACAATACATGTGAAGAAGTAGTCTTATCTATTTACTTATCTTAGAAGTTTATCTTTGTCATCCTTTGGTACACTTATTAGTTTATAAATGCTTGTGATAAACCACGCAAAATAAAGCCTTTTTAATCTATCCTAGCATGTAATCAATGTGGAGAAGAATTGGTGTATTAGCAAGCCTATGATAGTGTGTTTTCCTATAGGAAGTTTGAGCGAAACACTAACTATCAAACACTTGAGAGAAATGAGTGAAATCTGTAAGGAAGGTCCATTTTGAATATATACTTATCTTTGAGTGATGGTTTAATGGGTTAAGTTTGCTTATGTGCACCAATGAAAATTAGTCATGATGTGTGTAGTAGCTTGACACTTGAGTTGACCAAAGTTTGAGGGATTGCATGCTTTAATCTTTGTGAAAATAAAGTGATACAATTTTATTGATTATATTTGTTCTTTGCTTAAGGACAAGCAAAATTTTAAGTGTGGAGATGTTGATAGGTATATATCGCATTGTATTTTTATAGGTAATTTGATAAGTGTTTAGTAGTTAAGTTGATTATTTAGTGTATGTTTAGCTTAAGATTTGTGTCAATTCATAAACATTTGTGTTTTAATTGTTCTTTAGGTGAGAGCATGTTTTTGAGCTTTAATTTTATATATATGAGGTGTCGTGATGAGTTTGTTGATGTTTCAGGGCATTCGAAAGAGTTTCGGAGGAAAACAAGACCAAAACACATAGCCACAATCGTGGGGGACCTACCACGATCATAACAGAAGCTTGAGCATAGGGACACGATCATGAGGAATTTATCATGATCGTGACAGAGAGCAGATCATCAGGCTATAATCGTAGCCTACATGAAGACATATGCGGAGTCACTTTCAGATTCAAATTTTTGAGGGACATTTCAAACCCCGAAAAGACACTAGGGTTACCTTAATTGGTAAAGACTATAAAAGGATTATGTGCCTACGTTTGGAAACCTAAAAGAGAGAGAGAAAGAAGAGAGAGAAAAGAAGAAGAGGAAGAAGAAGAGGGTTCCAATGCCGAAGCTTCCTAAAATAGGTGATCTCCCAACGACGACGCTCTCCCGAGTCATCCAACCTAAGTTTCATTTCCTCCCTATTTGCTTCTTTATTCATTTAAATGTGTAAGATTGAGATTGTTGTATGGTTATGGATTTTGAGTTGATAATGATGTTCTAACTTTACCTTTGGGATTTTGCTTATCTTTAATATTAATCTAGTTGATTTGTGTTTACTTGAGTTGGGTGTTGTGATTGATTGATGTATGTGCATATTTCGGTAACAAATCGAGAGGGTGAACCAAATAAAATGATTAAACTGGATTAACAAGAGTTAGGCGATCTAATTGACCACTTAATCAATCTAGTTAGTAATTTCATGGAGAGCGATCTCGTCAAGACTCGATTGTTTATTAGAGAGCTTTAGAACTAAATAGAATTGTGGGTAATTTGTGAATTGAGAGATTGTAAGCCCGTCATTCGATTAGGGTTTATAATTTAGGGAGTGGTTATAACTCGAGAGAAAGTAATTAATCCTACGATCATCTAGAACTGACACCTCGTAAACACATAATTGTCTAGGTTAGCCTTAATAATAAGTAAAATCTGCTCTTTCATAACTGGATTATTTCTCTTGACAAATTTCCATTATTGCGTTATTTGTTCATTATTAGTTTGTTTGATTTAGTTTACTTTTCAATTCAATATTCGAATTTAAGTTTTAAATAAAGAGTAACCTGAATTAAGTGGTGCCTAAGCACAATCTCTGTGGAATGATATCTACTTTTTACTACAAGTAACGACCCGTATACTTGAAACGTTTAGCATAAAACAAGTAATTGGTTTTCCAATTCAACACTAATCTGTCCGGATTGACAATGTCTCATCTTATTAATCCTATAACTAAGGATAATTTAGATACTAATATAATTACACATGATAGGAGTCTTATTATTATTATCTCATCATGATTTCCTTCATGCTATGTAATGTATCAAGGGCTTCATTAATTCGATTTAAGATCATTATCAATTCATAAAGAACATGAACATCAAATTAACGAAAATGTCATTTTATTAATCATAAAGATTTGTACACTACGTGCTAAAGGCAGTTGTCTTTATAGCATTTCTCTAACAACCTCCCACTTGCACTAAGATAAGAAATTTCTGGAACTCATTTTTTAAAAGATCATAAGTAACTTTTTTTCCTTCAAAGGTATACATATGTTGCATTCCTCTAGGTAAATTTACAATGAGACTAATCACACTTACGTGTGAATCTAAATAATCATACATCTGATCACTTAAGAAGCATACAGGTAGCATTTTAATCAAAACCAAAGATTAAAAAATTTGAGCCAAGATATTTCCAAACCTTAAGGGGTACTACAAATTTACCATTAATTTATTCACTTCTCCACTACTATAACCTTTGAATACTACCTTACAACTTGTACCTTATCATTGTGATGGCTTAAACTTTGAGCCCATTGAAGCCTACAATGCAGAGACTTAGCTAATAAACAGTAACAATACTATTACGAGCTAGACCACCTACATTTGAAGCATGCCTCTCTCATTTAATTCCAATCTTCCTTCTATGATGATAATCATCACACATATACCAAATTTTCAATGTCCTTTATATATAAACCACATACCGAAGTTTCTACTTGTTTGAGAGTTTATATTGGCACCGATTATAAGAACTAGACTTTGAATCACATATTTATAACATATACAACAACGTAGACATTCTGAAATAGCTACAAAGAGCTGCAACAACATAATGATAATCGACATTGTAACACCTCCTATACGAAACCTGCAACCACCCATATACATGACAACCAAATTCATGTACAAATAGTGACGACATACATTTCTATTCATTTATAAGGACTATCTTCACACATTTTTTCTATTCAATGTTACACATATACATATTACAAAATTTCATATCATTTAACATTATCATTGAAAAGTTAGTATTACATCTTTACATTAACATGATAATCCAAAAGGAAAACATACAATTTCCTTTATTACATATACAACCATTCTATAATCGAAAGACATATGCAAAGGTACTTTTACTCCTAGCTGTTGGCCTTGGTTCCTGTAAATGTTCCCTATACCCCACTCCTATGTCCTGGACCTACACGAATTAACACGCATGCTAAGCTTGAAAGCTTAGTAGAGAAAACACTTAGTTTGTATGACCACTCACAATAGTCATCTGCCAAGCACACTCATTCAGACATATCACAACTCACATACCATAAATTCACATTCATGTACCAAACATTGATATTCAACGCTTATAAAAACAATGATGGTATACTTAAGCAAAATATATATTGCAAATATGCTTTAACATATTATCCATATACCGAAAATGCACATTTATAAGCTAAATATTGATATTCATCACTCATTGATACAAATTATGTAACACCCCACTCCCGCAAAACCCGAACCCGATATCGACAGTGATACTCGGATCCGTGCCCCGCGAGGGTGGCGT
>JANZXP010000002.1:12295368-12307497 GCA_027576715.1 Erythroxylum flavicans
TCCTCCCCCGTGGGCCACAGGTCCAGATGTCACATAGGACGTCAGGCCGTGGACCCGCCCGGGGAGGGGTTCCAGCATAGGGGGGACCATCCTACTCTATTAGTTATCCCATCCCTCAACTTTTTAGCTTCCTTTATAGTAATTTCTGAAATAGGAATCCCAGTCCATAGGCAAATATCTCTCCCTGAGGCTTTTAAATTGTGGATGAAGATAGCATCCAATTTTCATTTCTTAATAATTTTATGAAGCTTAGTATTCTTAGGGAACATCTCAAATAGAGATCTTACCAAATGATTATGAATTCAAGCTCCTTGCCTTGTCTAGTTGTCATACTATAAGGAAATTCTTTTCCCTGTCCAATCTGTCAAGTTATGTACTGCTGAACTTCTGCCCTCATTCTAAGAATTTGGTTGAAGAACCAAAAGTAACTGTCTTTGATTCTTACAGCCCAAAGACTCTCACTTTTTAATATATAAAAGTGGATCCATTTGATCCACATAGATTGTTTTTCATTTAGGATTCTCCAAATCCTCTTGGTTATAAGTAATATGTTTTTCTTGGAGATTGACTCCAAGCCTAATCCTCCTTCCTCCCTCGGTTGACAGATTTTCTTCTAACTAACTTTTGATATTCGTTTCTCACCATTCCCTTTTCCCTATAGAAACCTACTTCATCAATTTTTCTACTGTTTTAATTAGCCTTTTAGAGAGAAATACGTAGGAACAACTTGGCATCATAACTGACTTCAAAAGTTGAAGTTTCCCTCTATAAGATAAGGCTCTATTAGTCTATAACCCCATTCTTTTCTGGATTTTTTCAATTAATGGGATACATTCAAAATACCTAAGCCTCCTTGATGAGATAGGAATTGATTTCCATACCCATAGCTAGAGACAAGGCATTAGAAAGGTGAAAAGCACTTTTGGAGAGTATCAAATAGCTTTTGTGAAGATTGATACACAGACCCAACATCTCCTTAAAATTATTGAGAGTACTTATTAGAAGAGAGACCGAGTGGACATTAGCCTTACTTAAAAGAATGAGATCATTTGCAAAACATAAGCTAGTTAGAGAAAGTTTCTTACATTTGGAATGGTATTTGAATCTGGAGTCCTTTGAAATGTTATGCTTCAGTAATTGAGTGAAGACCTCCATATAAATTAGGAAAAGGTAAGGGGAAAGAGGATCCCCTTGCCTAAGTCCTTTTTTGCCTTTAAACACCTCCGTAGGGCTCCCATTTATCAATATTCCAAAGAAAGCAGTAGTAATGCATTCTTGAATCTACTTTATAAACCTATGGGGAAATTTCATGACCTCTATAGTTTGTAGTAGAAAGCTCCAATTCACACTATCAAAGGCTTTCTGTAAATCCATACAATTTTGGGGGCTTTTGCTGCGATTATACCCTTTCAAAAATTCTTACACTAGAAGAATATTATCCCCAATATCCTCACTACTCATAAAAGCTCCTTAATTCTAACCGATGAGTAAGTGTAGAACCTCCTTCAACTTATTTGCCAAAATCTTAGCAATGATCTTATAGAGAAAATTTATACAAGAGATAGGTCTAAATTCACTCCAGGTAGATGGGTTGGAATTTTTAGGGACCAGACAAAGAAATGTCTTGTTTATTTTCTTGAGTAGTACACCTTTTAGGAAAAACTCATGCACAGCCTCCATAATTACCCCCAAGCTACTTTAAGTTTTTTGATAGAAAACCCCATTCAAACCATTAGGACTCGGAGCCTTAGAGCCATTCATATCAAAAACTACCCTTTCTATTTCCTTATCTATTACTGGCCTTATTAACAAAGAAACCTTATGTTCAGGAATTTTTGTTGAAACAAATTGCCGAAGATCATATCCCAATCCCGATGGGGAAACTTCTAAGCCTAAACGGTTTTTGTAAAAATTCATGGCTTCTTTAGTAATACCATCTTGTCCAAATAGAACCTCACCAGCTTCAGTTTTAATGGAAGTGATTATGTTAACATTCCTGTGAGCTAACACTGAATTAAAAAAGAACTTTGTGCATCTGTCCCCATCCTTTAACCAATTTATTCTGGCTCTTTGCTTCAATAAAGAACATTGATTATCCACCAATTACAAGTAGTTATTAAGGGCTTCCTTTTTAGCTATAGCTAGAGTCTCATCTGTGGGATTATCTGCTAATGATTTCTGAATAGCTGAAAGTTTATCTCTAGTTGTTTCTATCTCCTTTGAGAAGTTCTGACCTCTCTTTAAGTTGAGTGTCTTCAATTCCTATTTAATAGCCTTGAGCTTTTGGATGCAGATGTACTGTTTACTCCTATAGAACTCATACTCTAAACCCTTCATTATTGCTTCTTGAAACCCCTCCATATTTACCAAAAAGTTGTTAAACCTGAAAGGATGGTGGATTCTGGTAGTAGTGAAAAAGTTATCAATCTTTATAGGAGTATGATCGGAAATTACAAGGTTTAGGAATTTAGCATAGCTTCCTGAGAAAGTATTAAGCCATTCCACATTAACCATAGCCCTATCTAACTTTTTCCTGATGTGCCAAATAGAGCTTGGTTTGTTTGACCAAGTGAACTTATGGCCTTCAGATTTTACATCTATAAGTTCCACCTCCTTCATACAATCGACCATATCAGAAGAATAGTTGAGTAGTTACAATTTCCTTCTGCCTCTGATCTGAATAGAGTGGTGTTAAAGTCACCACTAAATAACCATGGAGCCTTAACCAAAGCCTTAATTCTTCGAAGAGAATTCTAGAGCTCTGTTCTTTGAAACACTATGTTAAAACCATAAACAGATGTGGCTAAAACACAAGAATTTTTCATTTTGAAGTAAAGCTTAGTATGAATAAGCTGCGGACTTGTTTCCAGAACCTTTACTTTGTAAGCAATCACCATCATAAGCAATAATAATCCTTTTATAGGCATGACTTTGGTGGTTTGTAAGAGACTGTCATTTGCTACCTAGACAACATAGTTCACTCAGATTAACTTCTCTAATTTTAGTTTCCGAAAGACAAAAAACCATAGGCTTTTCCTTTAGAACAAAATTCCTTATTGCATTAAGCTTCGAAGGGTTATTTATTCCACGTACATTCTATATAATCAGAGTCATAGGAGATTACTTTTCCTTTTAGAGCCTTTCCTACTACTCCTGTTACTTTTTCGAGAGACAACTTAATCCAACTGCTCCTCTTGAGTACCTCCATTCTACAGTTTAGCCTTCAATAGGCTTTGTTCATTCTGTTGAACATCAAGAGCTCCTTTAGTTGGGTTAATTCCCCTAGTTTCTAGTACATTCTCCCCTTATTTATTTGTGACTGATTTAAGTCACTTGATGGATTCTGAAGAACTCCTTCTTGCTAAGTAGTATCTGGGCTATTCTGCTCATGAATGCTCTCCCTATTTTTAGGAGAATCATTAATAGCCTGAACCAACACATGATTTTCTGATACTTGTTCTGCCTCCTCACATTCTTTGTTGTCTTCAGAAATATTCTTTTCCATACCCATCACCTCCTAATAGTTTCCTCTAGTGAAGACTCTTCCTGTTGGTTTCCATTCTTTACTTTGAGATTTAAGAGACGGTTTCCATTGATATGTTACCATAACTTATCCTCTCTAAGAGAGCATTCGTTAGCCAACCTTAGGATAGGGATGTTATCTTTCATTTCTTCATAAATGTTCATACTCACACTTAGACGAGCAAATCTGACTCTTTTCCTCAACGCAATGTTTCCATCAATACATATTAGTTTCCCTAAGTAACTAGCTAGCATACTCAAACCCTTTGTAGTCCAATATTCAAAAGGAATGTTGTGAATATTCACCTATAGAGGAATGTTTTTCATTCTGATTTTTTCTAATTCCATGTCCAGTTACCAATTTTGAAGAAATAAAGGGAGTTGAGAGATGTGCCAAGGGTCTTCTTTAATTACTTTTTGTGCTTCCATTTTGGAAGAGAAGATAAAGATTATGTTGTCCTCCTCTGTTAGCATTACATCCATTAGACTTCTCCCTTTCTAGTTTCTCTGAGCCCATGCTTGTATCACAGGAAAAGCAAGCCTTTTATCCATAAAAAAGCCAACAAGAGTAGCTTCTTACATCCTAGCTCCTGCCTGCAGAATGTCTAGACTAGGAGCCACCATTAGCTTACCTTCAATCTTCACAGGTGGACTAAAAACTAAGGAAGAATCAGAGTTATCTCCCATGACCTGCTTATATGTCTTCCTAGATGCTATAGCAATGTCATTGATGGTTGGAATCAAAATTTTGGGAGGGATGACAGTGGTTAAGCGAGGGATAGCTGTAGAAAGGGATACGTAAGAGGGATAGGCTGCAGAAGATTGGGAAGGGGAGGAAGGTGTAGGATGAAGATTCGAGGAAGTGGCAATTTTAAAAGTAGAAAGTGATGGTGGAAAACCAATCTCCATTGGAAGCTTTGGAAACTAATTTTTTCTGATGGTTGTTTTACATGTCATCAAAGAATGAAAGAAAAAAGAGCTGGAAAGAAATAGAGGGCTAGGGTATTCGGATGGAGGAACCTTAATTACCTTTGCTATGTCTTATGTGGGATTTTTTTAAGTAATACACAAGCTTGTGCGTACCATTTTCTTAACTGATTAGTAAAGGTAATTTCTTAGTTAAAGAATACCATATAAAGATGAAGGTCTTTTCTTTGAATTAGCATTTATAGTAACTTGTGATTTTTCAAGTATCATTTGAGTTGCTCAAAACTCCACACTCCTTTATCCATTCAAACTATTTTAGCCTATATAATATTTAAAAAACGCAAGATAATGGTCAACTGGCTTAGGCGGGGATTACAATAGGCTTGTAATGTGCCATTTTAGCCTTGGAACTTCCTTGAATATCTTTAGTTCTTCCATTTCTACTACGCCTATATTTTATCATGATTAACCTTCATTCCTTTCGACATCACTATGAGTCCCAAGAACTTCCTTACTTTTACCTTGAATACATACTTATCTTAATTTAACTTTATATGTATTTATGAAATTTGTTGAAATATTCCTTCAAGCCCTCTATATAGCATCCACTTTTTTTATTTTTGATAATCATATTGCCTATATAGGTCTTCATATTTTTATTCAAAAACCAAGTTCACTAACTTTTGATATTTCACATATGCATTCTTGAGGCTGAATGGTATGACATTGTAATAGTAATTATCTTTGTTTGTTATGAATGATGACTCATTTTGATTTAGTTGTAGTATATATATGCATCTATAAATATTAGCATCTGGTGTCGAGATTGCATTAGCTAGCAAATTGATGTGATAAAAATAAAATGAAACATGGATATTCCTATAGTATAATTAAGTGAGTCAAGTATTGATTACACAAGGACTAAAACTACTAATAGTAATCATCTTTTTATCATCTATTCTAAAAAAAGATTAAACTAGAAAAATGATATACTAAACTAAAATAATAATGAGAATTAACTAATTCAAAGTGATAAGCAAGAATAAAGCAACTAGTAGATAAATAAGATTTAGATAAAAATCTCACTAGAACCTTTTTTGTACTTTAAGTTTTTATTGACTTAATGATTAACCCTAGTTCAGTATAAAGGTAAGAATTCTTAAGTTAAAATTATATTCTCTCTCGAGAAGGACGACTCTTTTACTCAAGTTGATTGACTAAAAGCTCTTTCTAATCAAGGCAACTTAAGAATGCATTAACTCACCTTGTGAATTCTCTTGATGTATTCCACTTTATCTTAAAAAGATCATATAATAGGCAACCCATTCAACCCTTATTTTTTATATTGTGATCTATTCATACATGTAATCTCTTAATCCTATTACACAAAAATTTGAAACTGAATCAAAAAGCTAGCATAATTCAATTTAACTCAACCTAATATAAACATGAATAATTCTTAAGAAAACTAAAATCTTAAATGAAATCAAAGAATTCAATCCAAAATAATAAGTCCTTGGGTTCATCTCATTTAAATCAATTATCTCAGCTAATTTATGAAAAGATAAAGAAAACTAACAATAAAAATAAAGAAAAAAAGATAAAATAATGAGCTCTTATAGATCTTAAATGTTGATGTTCCTTGACTAAATTGGAATCCTCTCTTTCCGCCAAAGTTACTCTCTTATACTCTTAAGAAACTTCAAAGTAGTTCAAACTTCCATAATCATTTAAACTTAACCCAATCCAAAAAATTTAACCTAAGGCATAAAGTGTATATATGAGAAAGATGCCTCAAATTTTAAATATTTTCATGTCCCTTATTATATGAAAAATAAAAATAATAACTTTAAAATTGACACAAAAACATTTAGAAGCTTGTTTGAAAAGTGACATAATCTTTTTATGCGATAATAAACACCTTATAGTGAAGACTCTTAGTTATTCAATTAGATCACCATTTTAAATGGCTATTAGCACTACTTTTAACTTCAAAATTTTTCCTTTGCTTGAAAGTAGAAGAACGATTTTTTATGTTCATTTTTTCACTTTTTCATGGGATACTAAAATTTCTTAATAATAATTCATATATAACTTAGTAATATATATAATTCTTAATAAGAATTCATATATAACTCAACAAAATCATTAAAACTACAAGTAATTGCCTAAACAATTTAAACTATAATGATAGCCAAACTTATAATGGATCATCACAATCAATATTCTAAAGAAAACATTTCCATACTTTTTATTATTAATCTAATCATATAAAAATTGACAAGTATAACAATTAATTTCCTCCTTTAAACTTAAATTGTACATTGTCATCAATATAGAAAACATATAAGAAGAAAGAAAATATAATGAAAAGGAGATAAAGATTACTGGTACTTTTTTGAAAAAATAAGGTTTGTTGGTCTTATCCACTGACATCTATAATCATAAGTTTTTAATTTGTCATTGAGGCTCCTTAGTTGCAAGCTCAATATTTAAAGATATATAGGGATGTTCTATAAAGTATAGCAAAAATCTCATTATAGATAATCTAAATATAATAATAAAAGAACATCAAAATAAACATCAACCTACAAGTCTAAAACTAATTACAACTAAAAATATTTGTGAAAAAAATAAACATTAAACAAAATATTATAAAACTAATGCTAAAAATTCCTAATCCTCTAAACTAAAACAAAAGCCTAAATTGTTAAGATGCCTCCTAACAAGTACTTCTTTATGAGTTATTGAGTTAGACTTCACCTTAACCCCTTTTCTCATTTTGAATTTATAATTAAATTCTTGTTTCTACTCTTAATGTTTTTGTATGTGTAGCATTTATACACATCCATAAACATCAACATAACAAGTTAGCACCACGAGCCCTGCAGTGTGTTTTTATTAAGTATGCAACAAACCAAAAGGAGTATCGATGTTATCATCCTCCAACGAAATCTATGTTCATCACAATGGATGTAGCCTTTCATGAAGATACAAAGTATTTCTCTAAGTCTGACTTTTAGAGGGAGTGCCAGAAGGAAATTTAGACTCTCGATTATAAACTTCAGGGGGAGTGCGAAGGTGACTGTCATTTTATAGATGGTAATGATGTTAGTGATGGTGTTAATAATTAGTTGGAACATTAAGAGGAGCAGAAAGGGGCTATCAAACTAAAGGATATTAGATAAGAAGGTACTACTAAAGTGGAGGTTGTTGGTCCATTAGGTGTAGAAATTAAAACTCTCACTAATATGCCACACCAAACGTTTATTGAGGATGTTTCTATTCTTGACCCTGATCCACCTAGAAAACAACTACTAGAGTGTCTTAGTAGAGTTATTCCTAGGTTTTCACATGAACCTAAAATTTTAAGTAGATTTAAATAATCCACAAGTCATTATATGTCAAATAATATTCTGTTGGAATCAAATAGGTCATTTGTAAATCAATTATCTTTTAGAGATATACCTATCAATGTACAAGAGGCTCTAAAGGTTCCAAGGTGGAGAGCTGCAATGAAAAAGGAAAAAAGTCTTTACAAAAAAAAACCTTGGGAGATTATTGAATGCCCACCAGGAAAGAAGCCAGTTAAATATCAATAGGTTTACATTGTAAAGTACAATACAGATCGCACAATTGAAATGTTTAAAGTAAGATTGGTGGAAAAGGGCTATACTCAAACCTATAGGATTGATTACATAGAGACATTTGTTCCTATAGCTAAAATTAATACTGTTAGAGTATTGTTGTCCCTAGTCGCAAACTTTGATTGGCCTTTGTAACAATTTGATGTAGAGAATGCCTTTTTGCATGGTGAATTGTCTGAAGAAATCTATATAGAACTTCCACTAGGTTGTATGGTAGCAGAAAGACAGAGTAAAAAGGTTTGTAGATTAAAGAATTCATTGTACAGGCCGAAGCAATCTCCAAGAGCATGGGTTGGAAGGTTCACAAAGTTTATGATAACTTTTAGATATCATCAAAGCAATTCTGACTGCACTTTATTCTTCAAAAAAAGGCAAGGTAAAATCACTACTCTTATTATATACGTGGATGACATAGTGGTGATAGGAGATGATCCAGAAGAGAGGAAGGCACTACAAGAATACTTGTCTAGAGAATTTGAAATAAAATATTTTTATTTCTTCAAGTATTTTCTTGGGATTAAAGTTTCTAGATCAAAGAAAAGAATTTTTCTATCCGAAAGAAATATGCATTAGACTTATTACAAGGAATTGGTGTGTCAACATTTCAACTAGCTGAAACACTAATTGAGGAAAGCTTGAAGTTATGTATAGAAGCAAACCAAATACCAGTTGATAAAGGAAGATATCAAAGGCTTGTAGGAAGGCTAATGTGCTTGGCTTACACAAGACCTGACCTTGCTTATTCTTTGAGTATTGTTAGTCAATTTATACATAATGTAGTCAATTTATGAATAATCGTAGAGAACAATATATGAAGGCAGTTATGAGAATTTTGAAGTATCTAAAATATGTTTTAGGTAAAAGAATTTTGTTTATTAAAAATACAAATTGGCAAAGTATAGATGTGTACACAGATGCTGATTGGATTGGATCAATAGAAGATAGAAGATCAACTTCTGGTTACTTCACATTTGTAAATGGTAACCTTGTTGCATAAAGAAGTAAAAAGGACATAATGTAGTTGCTCGCTCAAGTGTAGAAGTTGAATTTAGAGGTATAACACTTAGTCTCTATGAAACTTTATGGCTCAGATTACTTTTAGACGATTTAGGCTATCCACTGAAGCAGCCAATTAGTTTATATTGTGACAACAAAGTTGATTGTGATATAGCTCACAATCCTGTCCAATATGATCAAACAAAGCACGTTGAGGTTGACATGTTCTTCATCAAAGAAAGTTGGATGAAAAATTGTGAAATTGCCCAAGATTTAGTTTAAGGATCAATTAGTTGACATTCTTACCAAATTAGTTTCAAATCATGTGCTCTCAAAATTTCATAACAAGTTAGGCATGCATGACAAGATTGTACAGTCGTAAATATGTTCTTAAACTCTTAATTATAACTCCTAACAATAACTGTAAGATAATTATAGCTATGGGATTGATTGTTAAGATTTTTTCCTTTATTATACATTATAACTAGTACATTTTTGAGAAAGTAAAAATATTATTTTCTTCTTCTTTGTCTAATCTTTCAAGTTATTCTTTTTTCTCAAGTACCTTTTCTTCTACACGCCCATTTTACCTCGTAATTTTCCTTTTTTTCTTCTATACGTTGACTGAGATCGTCATCTCAAAGTAACGGGAATAGTGACCAGTGCAACTGTATCATTTAGATGTAACAACAATGAAAACTTGATGCCAAGAATGTTTAATTGGATTTAAAGGATTCGGGGGAGAGGATGAGTGAGAGTAGAGGGTGGAAAAACAAAGAAAACTTGGTTGGTGATTAAACTAAGACAGTCAGTAACCGAATGATTAACACTAAAATTCTAGCAATAGAACAGCAGTTTTGTTTTAATCTTGTGTTTTTTCAGAATACAATTGAGAACATGTAACACTATCCCAAATCATTTTTTTTCATATAGTCCTAATTTAATACACCCATCATTTCATGTTTTAGTTATAATGGAGGGATTGAAAAATGAATGAATGGCGTACACATAAAATTTATTCCGAGGAAACAAACTAAGAAAAGACTACATTTGAGGAATACAAAAAGCGCGATGTCAAAGTGCCAAATGAGTCAACTTAAGAATATTTTACTGCAATAGTAATGTACTTCCAACTACTCCCCTTATTAGCTGTAATTCAGCTAGTTATTGAGCTGTTTGACAGAACATTTATTAATCACGATGGCTTTCCCTGGCAATTAATTAAAAGACTTCAAGTCTTAGCAATAATTAATCTTTTATATGTCACATCTTAACCTTTTATAGCAGTGCAAGGATCAAATAAGATTCTTGTCAAATTGTCACAGTGCGGTCTCATAGAAGTATTCATTCATACAAGCAAGTATTTTTGACACTTATTTACTGTACACTTTATTAGTCAAAAGTGGATTTAATTGTTTTATTAAATTTTATCTATATATTTATATAAAATTTATATAAATATATAAATAAAATATAATAAAAAAATCAAAATTGAAATAGAAGTTCTCGTTCCTTCTATAATGATTCCTCAAACTCAAACAATACTAGAGTAATGGGGTTTTCGTGTCTTCTCAGGCATAACTACTCCCTCCCAGCTATAAACACAAATTATTGAAAACGCTGCCAAGTTGTTCCACTTGTGGTCACCTATTACGTCTAACGTCCACATCTCATGTGCTTATTGCTACATTAAATATCCAGCCAATCCTTATCTGGAATGAAAATAATTAAATAATACTAAGTTTGTTTTGAACGTCATCCCATAATTTAATATACAAGTTGAATAGTTCTAACAACACACCAAAATTTCATAACTAAGAAATCTCAAATTGAAACCACCTTCCCTTATTTACAATGAATTTTTAGTTATTGTTTAATGACATAGTATTTAAACCATTTTTATTTCCATTTCTTGTAAGCAAGCGTGGTATTATAATATCTTTTTTTTTTTTATCAGGAGCGTGACAGGAATAGGAATAGTATTTCGATTATCTTCCGTTAGAATCATTGACAAGAGACTGATACTCGATCTACTCAGTTTAATTAATCATTAGTTGACGAGCATAACTAGCCTGGTCATGAACCTTATTAGCACAAATATTTGAAGTGAGCGAGACTGGAAAGAAACAGACTCCACATAGGAAGATAAGTCCTACGGTAAGTTACTCTTCTTTCTTTCCGCTTTGGAATTTTCCGAGTTCTCATCACTTAGCGACATATTTGCGAACTGAACTCTTTTACTTGTATTGATGATCGAGTTCTGGTGGCTACGTATATCCTTGAGTCAAACGACAACCTATTCTGCATTAATTAGCTCTTCTGATATATCACTGACATGTTTTTGTCTGTTTTTTCAAAATTTTCCTGGTCTGGAACGAGACAAAGAGTATGGGAATTTTTTCCCCCGCACCTATTAGATGATCCTATTTTCTTGCCTTCAAATTTTCTATATTTAAAACCTAAAACTGCGTAATATAGACTGGTGCGATGCCTCCAAGCTTATAAATCCCGTTGGAACTGTATCTGCATCTATATATGCTGCCTTTTGAGAGTTACCATCTTAATCTTATTTTGGCGTCTGACTCTGTAGAAGACAAAGCCATGCCTAGCATCCCCGCGATCATCACTCATGTAGAGAAAGTGCTCGATCACCTTCCTTCGACACCATCAAAGTGAATTTTACTAAGAGCTCCTAATCATCTGCGAAGAGTTAGGTTATGTTTAGATGAGCGGTTAAAGATGGAATGGAATAGAACGTAATACACTTTCATCGTTTGGAAGAAAGTTTTATAATGAAATAGAATAGGATGGGATGAGATGGAAGCGGAGGGTTTCATGTTACGTTCCATTCCATCCTAAACTATGAAAACAAGAAACCTTCGATTTGGGAGGTTTAGGATGAAACGTAAACTAATAAATACAAACTACCTAATATATCCTCAATAATTTTTCATAATACTAATTGTGACCAAGTCATAATATTATATTAAATAGAATTAATATATTAAATAGAATAGAATAATATTTAACATAATAA
>JANZXP010000002.1:12325937-12352158 GCA_027576715.1 Erythroxylum flavicans
TCATGACTTTAAGTGAAGATACATGACTCTTTGCCAAAGGATGTGTCCCTTGGCCAAGAGTCATGATGTTTCGCCAAAAGACATAACTCTTACATGACTCTTTGCCAAAGGATTTGTCCTTTGGCCAATAGTCATGATGTTTTGCCAAGAGACATAACTCTTACATGACTCTTTGCCAAAGGATGTGTCCCTTGGCCAAGAGTCATGATATTTCACTAAGAGACATAACTCTTGGAAGAGTTATGACTCTTCAAAGGCAGCTTTTGGTGGCTATAAAAGGGAATTTTGTAGTTCCTTTGAGTGAGTTTTTTTTTCTTTGGTCAAATATTACACTCTTCTCCCATCTTTGAGTTGAAAACACTCCCTTCTTTCAAGTCTTCATGCATCGAAGCACTCTCTCATAAAATAGTTGTTAAGCTTATTAAGAGCATTGTGGGTGGACCATAAGGATTGCTACTTTTCCAACATTAGTGTGTTGTGACGAGATCAGTTGATGCCATCCATTCCAACCACGACGAGTTTGAGAAGTGGAAGCCATAGTGGATCTCCACAAGGGAGACAGAACATCAAGCATACAAGGAGTTATTTCGCTGCGTTTCAAGTTAGTGTATCATCCTACCCTTAATAGTGACATGCGTAGGATCTTGTATGCTTATAAAATTGTGAGATTTCTTGCTTGAGTTATGATCTAAACTCAACACTATTTGCTCAAAATCTATTAATTCATCCTTTCCTAATATCTAATTTCAATATTTTAAAGAATTATGGATTGTTTTAGAGATAAAATTATATTTTGCTCTTTCCATTGGACGAATACCTAATTTATAATAAATTTTAGGACTGTTGTTTACAAATTTGATGACTTATGACCTATACTCATTTTTTAATGCTATTTATGTATAGAAATTATTAAAATTTAATATTTTTGGCATGCCTTATGGTTATTTATTCATTGTCTTGGTTTTTTGGGATATGAGGATAGGTTATAGATGAATTGAAGTTGAATAAAACTACCTTGTTTTATTTGAATTCACTTGCCATTTACTTTCTCATATATATACACCTGTTTGGTGTGTGGTTTGACGAATGTTTAATTTTTTAGGAATTTAAGGAACTTTAATGGAGGAATTTTAAACGGGATTAATTTTGAAAATGATGTTAAGGAATGAGGAGCTTCATATAGGTCATATATTAAAACTGGAGGAGTATGAATGTGGGGAATGTTAAATTAGTAAGTTAATGGATCCCTTAGTAGTTTAGGTATTTCTTTAATGCTCCTATATGGTGGTATTTAAATGTTTCACTTTTATAGTATAATGACTTGACATCTATATACATTATGTTTGGTTTTCTCTCATATATGTCAAGATCTGATTTTTGAATTGTAAATTTTTACGCTATACAACAATGATCATATGAGTAGGATTAGCATTATCAGCACAATTGAAAGGCCTGAGTGGCCCTATTGCAAGAGACCTAGAGAACCTTTAACAAGATAGAGTTATGTCCGAAAATGGCTAGAATCAAACAAACACACTGAAGTACAAGAAACAAAATTGAAAAGATAGAAAACATAACACAAAGAGAAAAGGGGGTTAGAGAAATGTTAGTCAATGGAAAGAAACCTAAGAGAAATTGTCTCTTAGAACCCTAGCCTTGGGATACCACAAAGGAAGACCACGCCTTTGATAAGTCAAGTATTCTCAAAGAATACAAACAAAGAAAAAAATGCTCTGAATAATACTCAATATTATTTCTAAATCAATATCCTCAAAGTACATAGAGGGTGCCTATTTATGAGAAAAACTTTCCAAATTAATGTCCTAAGGTAGAAACTAAATAAACTGAAACAAATCAACCTTTAAAATAAAAGCAAACAAAATAAACTTAGAACAAATTTTGACTAGATGACTTTATTTCAAGGAAAACAAAAAGGAAACTAATTAAAACATGATCTGAACATATTGGACCTTATGGAGCACGCCCTTCTCCTTATTGTTAAGTAGCATATGGTTGTCACATGATAGTTTAAGTGGGTTTTTCCAATTGGACTCAATGTGGGCCTTTGGACACTTAATGTTGTTAAGAAGTAAGACAATGCCTCTTAGACCTTTATGAGATGCAATTTGACTCAACAACATGGGCTCCATCTCTTGAAGGTCTTGGATCAAACAATTCAATGCTTGCTTCATTGCTTTGGCCCTAGCTGTTGTCATTAGGCCTCCAATATCTTGTAATGGATCTTTAGGAACATTATACTTAAATGTCGGGCCTTTGATATGGGAATTTCGTTCAGCCCCTTGCCTTGAACATTCATACTTCAAATCTGATCCAATTTTAGCTCCTCAGCCTCCTTTTGCCAGCTCATGTCCATGTAAGTCATCTAACAAGCTTCCTTGAGGAGAATCACACCATGTACACTTCTCTTCTTATCTTTCACATACCCATGGTTCTCCATCATTCCCTCCCTCCTCGAAAGGATTCGTTTTCAAATCTGCAACATCAAAGAGGGATAAGTCAAATACATTGAATGTAACACTAACATTACCATAGGAGCTAGGCAAATTAATTTTATAAGAATTATCATGAATCAATTCTAAAACTTGAAAGGGGCATCTCCTCTTGGCTATAGCTTAGATTTCCATTGTTCTGGAACCTCTCCTTTCTCAAGTGCACCGAAACCCAATCACCAAGTTCGAATACAACACACCTTTGGCCTTTGTTGGCTTGATTTGCATATTGTTCATTTCTCCTCTCAATGTTGGCTCTAACTTTAGCATGCAACTCTGGCATAAATTTAGCCTTTTTCACACCATCAAGGTTAGTAAACTCAATAGAAGGCAATGGAAGAATTTCTAAAGGAGCCAAAGGATTAAACCCATAAACAATCTTAAAAGGAGAAAATTAAGTAGAATAATGACTAGCACGATTATAAGCAAACTCAATGTGTGGTAAACACTTTTCTCAATTCTTCAAGCTCTTTTGGATGATTGGACGTAATAATGTAGTCAATGTTCTACTTACCACTTCAATTTGATAGTAGAAAACAAGAGTTCAGTGCCAAGTTTGTTCTATAGAGTTCTTCAAAAGTGACTAAGAAATTTAATATCTCTATTACTTACAATAATCTTTGGCAACCTATGCAATCTTACAACCTCTTTAAAGAACAAGTCAACAACATGAATAACATCATTGGTTTTATAACAAGCAATAAAGTGAGCTATCTTGCTAAATCAATCAACCGCCACAATGATGTTATCCTTTCCACTAGATGATCTAGGCAATCAAAGCACAAAGTCCATAGATATATCAACCCAAGGATGAGAGGGGGCGGGTAAGGAAGAATATAAACCATGTGATTGAACCATAGATTTTACATGCCTACAAGTAATACATTTAGCACAAACAAAAGCAAAATCCTTTCTCATGTGAGGCCAATAAAAATGTTTATGCAAAAGAGCAAAAGTTTTCTCAACACCAAAGTGGACCCATCAATCCACCATTATGCGTCTCTTTAACAAGTAATTCATGCATAGAGCAAGATGGAATGCAAAGTTATCTTTTTTTAATAGAAATCCATCAAATCTATAGAAATTATCAATGCCATGTTTTTCACAAGATTTCCAAATTTATGCAAAGTCACAATCAGATTCATACATGCCTTTCAACTTCTCAAAACTAAGTAATCCAACACGCATAGAGGTAAGAAGAGAGTATCTCCTAGAAAGACCATCAGCCACAATGTTTTTTTTCCCTTGTTTATGTTTAATAACATAAGGAAAAGTTTCAATAAATTCCAACCACCTAGCATGTCTCTTGTTAATTTACCTTGGGACTTTAGAAATTTCAAACCTTCATAATTAGAATGAATGACTTCTTGTGGCCACAAGTAATGTTGCCAAGTCTCAAAAGACCTTTTTAAAGCATACAACTCTTTATCATAAGTGGACTAATTTAAAGCGGCACCACTTAGTTTTTCACTAAAATAAGCAATGGGTTTAGAATCCTACGTTAAAACAGCACCAATGCCTATTCCAAAAGCGTCATATTCAACTTCAAAAACAAAATCAGGAAGAATAAGAAGAGGAGCATTGGTCAATTTTTCTTTCAAGGTGTTAAAAGCAACCTCTTGTGAATCACCCCATTTAAAAATCACATTCTTTTTTACCAATTCATTCGAAGGGATAGCAATAGTAGAGAAAGTCCTTCATAAATCTCTGATAGAAGCTTGCCAAGCCACGGAAGCTTCGAATTTCATTTGCATTCTTGGGAGTTGACCATTTTCTAATTGCCGTCACTTTCTTTTCATCAACTTGGAGTCCTTCAACACCTGCAATAAAACCAAGAAACACAACATTATCCATACCAAAAGGAACATTTTTCTAAATTGGCATAAAGCTTATTTTCCCTTAAAAGTCCAAACACATCATGTAAGTGTTTCACTTGGTCATCTAAACTCCTGAAATGCACTAGAATATCATCAAAATAGACAACCACATACTTTCCAATAAATAGATGAAACACTTGATTCATCAAACTCATGAAAGTACTAGGTGCATTAGTCAAGCCAAAAGGCATAACTAACCACTCATACAACACAAACTTAGTTTTGAAAGCAATTTTCCATTCATCAACCTTTTTCATGCGAATTTGATGGTACTCACTTCTAAGATCAATTTTAGAAAATATACAAGCTCCATGTAACTCATCAAGCATATCATCTAAACGAGGGATAGGGTAACGATATTTCATCGTGATTTTATTGATGGCTCTACAGTCAACACATATTCTCCATTTTCCATCTTTCTTAGGAACAAGTATAACCAGCACAACATATGGGCTCAAGCTTTCTCTCACAAAGCCCTTTTTCACAAACTCTTCAACTTGTCTTTCCATCTCCTTAGTTTCTTCCAGATTGGCTCTATACGTAGGCCTATTTGGAATTGAACCGCCGAGAAGGAAGTCCATATGGTGCTCAATGCCTCTCAAAGGGGGCAATTGATACATTGATATTTTCTTATCCTTTTTGTTCCTCTATACTTGTATTTATTTGCATTTTCTGTCTTAAATGTTACACTTATCTTGTTTTATGCTTTTTAGGTACATTTGGACAGTAGATGTAAAATGAGCTTAAGGAGATGGAATTTATAGAAACAGAGTTCATATTTGGAAAGAGGAGTTTGAAATGAGTAGGAATGGTCAAAGTTGCCAAATCCTAATCCCAGTAGGATTAGGAATCCCAGTTGCACAAGTAATCCTATTGTGACAAGGATTTCCTGTTTTGGCAATTCGAGGAGAAAAATGGAAACGGTGACAAAAAATATGATGGCAAGTAATCCTATTCGTGTTAGGAATCCTACCTCTGCAAGGACGCGCTACCTCCTCTTCCATCTCCAACTTGGATTCCACCTTTTAAAGACTAAATTCAACATGGAATAGAAGTCCTCCTCTATGGATTCTTCTTTTGAATTCTACAAGGATTCAACTTTCTCTTGCACCTCCTTATGACCAATATAAATAGGACATATTAGCTCATTATTTTTACTACTTCTCATTCTCTCTCTTGTACATTACTATTCACGCACACTATTCATGCGAATAGTAATTTTCTCTCTCTTTTTAATTTTAAGAGGCATTAACCTTTAAACCCTAGTTTATTCATGAGAACTTGTGCTTAATATTCTTAAAGTATATGTGTGGTGATTTTGTGTTCTTGGTTTATATGCATGAATGCCGAATTGTGTATACAAGAATTTAATCTAGAATTTGTTCTTGCTAGCATGTTTTATTTGCTAAATTAATCATCTTAGGTTTGAGTTTCCAAGTGGTTAATGCTTGTAGCTTTAACTTGTTAAAATTCATTCGAGTTTTGGTTTTAACTTGTTTAGATCAAGAACTTTGATTTTGTCAATGCACTTAAGTTTTGATTGATAGAATTAAGACATTAAACTATCGATCTTAATGCTTTACTTTGATTCTTGATGCATTCGAGTTTTGGTCAAGTCTTTGAAGTAAAAGTGTTATCTTGCATTCGAGTTTTAGAGATAAACTAGACAAGATTGGTGTCCTTAATCACACACATCACAATTGAATAATCTTTATGTTCTATGATTGAATTTACTAGGTGTTTATTGGTGAACTCTCTTGCCATTGAATCTTGATAAATCTTGATTTTCTTGAAATTGTTGAATTACTCTCTTTAATCTAGCTTTTGATTTTAATTGTTTTCTTAGTTGAATTTTGCATAAAATCCCCCCAAGAATAGTGTGTGTGTGAGTTTCTTTTCGTGATTTGTTCTTTTATTTTTAGCTTAGTTTTGCATCTAGTTAATTCACTTGTATTCTTGCTTTTAAACACTCTTACTTGTTTGAAAAAAAATAGTTCTTATTTTATAGTTCTTTGTTGAATCGATACCTTATTTGCCTATACGACGTGTGTAGAATTTTAAGGTTTAATTTGTAGGACTAAACCACATCCTGTCAATATGAGAATCATATTACCACTCTCCTTTACAAGCCCTTTCTCCATTAACTTATCCACTTGCTTTTGAATCCCCTTGACTACCTCTAGATTAGTTCTATAAGCTGGTCTATTAGGGAATGTTGAACCTAGAATGAACTTAATTTGATGTTCATTTCCTCTTAATGGTGGTAATCCTTGCAGTAACTCCTAAGGAAATAAATCGGCAAATTTCTATAATAAAGGCACAACAACACTAGGTAAAGAAGGACTAATTCGTTAATTGAACAGTTAAGATCCTTCTACATAAGTACAAGTAGCTATTGTCTTCCTAACATAACACTCTTGACCTCACTTCAAGTAGCATAGGCACTAAAACTCATATTTTCCTCTCTATTGTAAGTATCACATTCCAATTTTCTTCTATTGTTACACACTACTATGCTCTTTTCATTCTTTTTGCCACTCTCACCTTTTTGTATCACTCTCACTTTTCTCTTATCATGTGGGTCATTTAGAAATAGCCTCTCCGCGTACTACTGAAACTCCCCAAGCCTTGCGTCTCAGCGGGATTTTTGCTGAGTGTTGTTATTGTTATCTCACTTTTTTCTTAAGCACTCACTTGCTTTTCTCTAAATTTATATTCTCTTGTTATCGTAATATGATTTTCATATGCTTCCCAAAGTTGGAAAGGTGTTAAGATTACATGTTAGTTGTTCATGACAGAGGAGTAATTGTTTTTATACCCATCATATTAAAATTTTCTATCAAACTTCCATGGACACCCCAAAAGAAGATGACTAGCGTGCATTGATGCTACATCATATAGAACATTGTCATTGTAACTCCCAATGGAAAACATCACTAGAACCTATTTTGCACCTTAACTTCACCACACTTATTCAACAATTGCAACTTGTATGGTTTTGGATGCTTCAAAGTTGTCAACTTTAGTTTATTGATAAATAAAGTGAGCAAAATTAGTGCATCTCCCACTGTCAATGATCGCACTATATACATTGCTGTTTACACGGTTCTAAGTATGAAAGATATGCTTATGTTGGGCCTTATCACTTTCATCTTTAGGCTGAATGTTAAGAGTTCGCCTAGTTATCAATAATTATCCACTCGGTCCTTTAACATTGACATCACTATAATCTTCTAGTGATGACATGTAATCATCAGTTGAGTTAAAGCGCTCTACTTTAACATTGTCCAAAATAACCATAGTCCTTTTATTTGGACAATGACAGGTAACATGCCAAATTTATTAACACCTGAAACACTTAAAATCATGTGATTTAAAGGGTTTAATTTCAGTTTTACCTTCAGAGAAGAAATCAAATCTTTGGCTTTTGCAACATCTTTTGGTTTTGTGGCATGCTTGCTATCCTTCTAGTTGGACCTTTATAAAGAGTTAGAAATCAAACTAGATTCAGAAGTTTCCCTAGACTTTAATTCCCTTTTTGCCTTAATGTCCTTATTCAAAAAATCCTCCATCTCTACATAATGGTGCAAATCCACTACATCTGCAGTCTCCTTATTAAAACCATTAATGAATCTAGCTATAGTAGCTTCTTGGTCCTCTTCAACATTAGCCCTAATTATGGCTACATCCATATCTTATTGTATTCCTTGACACTTTTGAACCTTGAGTCAAACTTTGTAATTTACATAAATCTTTATATGAGTGTAGGGTACGAACCTTTTATGCATGACCACCTTCATCTCTTCCCATGCTCGAATTGTTCTCTCTTCTTTCCTATGCCTAATAAACACCATTTAATCCCACCAAATGCTAGCATATTATGTAAATTCAACTAACGTTAATTTGACTTTCTTCTCCTTAGAGGAATTGTTACAATCAAATAAACGTTTTACTTTTCTTTCCCACTCCAAGTATAACATTGGATCATTTTTGCCATTAAAAGAAGGAATTTTCATCTTAATATTACCCAAATTATTATCTTTCCTTTAGACAATCCCTCTTCCCCTCATGAAGCCAATTACTTCAAAATTGGCTTCCTCTTCTTTCTCTATAATAAGTGGCTGATTTATATAATAGTTTGATCTATTTGATGTCTCCAAATTATCGAATCTCATATTGACAGCCTTGAATTGATCTCGGATGGCTTTCATGAACAACTTGAGGTTAATTCAACATTTTCTCCACTATTACTCATGATTAAACATGTAAAGAAAGAATTAGTAATAAAATAGGTCGAGTCCTCACTCACTTCTTTTCATGTTTATACTTTAACTATTATTCACTCGTGTTTTTACTCAATTTTGGCTTTTCTCAATGTTGGACTCTCTACTCTTGCCTTTCCACTCAACTTTCTCTAACAAGCCCTTTAAAAATGATATCAATAAGAAAATATACAACAATTTAAACTTAATTATCTTGAATTCTAAGTCAACAAAAAAAGGGTTAAGACAGAAAATAAGAAAAAGAAAATTTGAGTAAGGAGATAAGAAAAGCATAACTCAACGAATTAGGTAATTTTGAAAGTCCATAAAAAGAAAGAAAGAAAAGTGTATTAAGCAATATTAAGGAAAGTAAAATTAAATTAGAAAATGATTGCAGAAGGAAAGAAAATAAAAGAAAATAAAGTTGAACAAAGAAAGAAGAATTAAAGCAAAAACGATTAAAAAAGGAAAAAAGATAAAAAAGAAAATAACAAAAATAAATAGAAGAATTATATCATAAAAAGATTATAGAAGGAAAGAACATAAAAGGAAATAATTTAAGGATGATAATTGAACGTTTGAACCAAATTGCAAAATTAACCAAAAAAATGTGTGCAATAATTGAAGATAAGTAAAATCTTGCAACTTTTGATTCAAACAGATTTGTGCAACAATTGAAGATAAAAATTTGTTTTATATAATAAATATGAATTAAACTAAAGGAATATAAATGAATATAACAACTCTAATGTAATTTTGGATAAAGGAAAAAGAAGTGCAAAAGGAACAATATATTGAAAAATCAAATACACAAGAATAAGAAAACATATGCAATTAAGATTGAACAAGAAAAAAGAACACAAGGATATATGTAACCTGATTCAAGGAATTTAGCTTTGACACTAAATAATATGAAAATAGGTAAAGGAACACCTAAGACACAAAATCAATAAGGAAGAAAAACCCTAGAATCTTTCTTGAATCAAGCAAAAAACTCGACCCCAACCAAACTTGTTAATTGGAACCAAAGTTATAAGTTGATCACTACAAGTTACCTTAAAGATAACATATTTTATTATTGACTAAAAAATTGATGAAAGCTCTCACAAATAGGAAACACTCAATTTTTTTTTTGATAAGATGATGTTTATAATGCACCAGATTGCCTCATTAAATAGGCACCAAATCATCATCATTTAAGGAAATGTCTTCTTGGTTACTCCTAAACGTAACAAAGTAGGAAAGACTTGACTACGAAGGATTCATTAACCAATGGATACAAATCAACCTTAAATTTGCAATCCTTCCAAAAATAACTTAACAACTAATAATACTAAATGAAAGAGAGTCAAAACATGAAATTTCCATCTTTTCCTACATCTGTAGCCTTTTCAAAAGATAAATTTGCATTTTAGGCTTCATTAAGAACAAGTATGTTGGTCATCCTTGCATATTGGGCTCCAAGCATTTTTTTCAATCGTTAGGCTTTATTCATCATCTTAGGCCTAAAGATAGGTAATTAATCTTGGTATTACTTATAATCTTTCATAATAGCTATATTGTCTTAAATGTCCATGATCGTCCCCTGCAAAGCCTATAAGTTATTAATCTTAATATTGGCTTATGATCTTTGACAATAGCCAAATTGTATTGAATGTCCATGGTCAACCCTTGCCAAGCCTCCTTCATATACTTAGTACTTTCTAGTGTCATAGGACCTCCAATGCTTTGTAATGGATTGACGAGTGATGATGCAAGCTTATCTATTTTTTTAGCCTAGTGAGATGTATACACTACCTCATATTCTTGGTGAAGAAACTTTTCGCCTTATATGTTTCTTAAGTATTTCTCATGAGCCTATTTTTCCTTATCCTCTCTTTTGGGTCTAGCCTTTAGATTCTCGTACCAAACACTTGCAAACTTAGTAAGTTTAAGAATGACGACCTTAAACTTCTTATCATCAAATCCTTTATGCTTTAAGATCCTTTCAATTTTCCTCAACCACTTAAGGAAATCTTCATGGTCTAACCTCTCTTCAAAATCTAGAAGTTTAAATCTATGCCCACAGTAATCGTCAAAATTGGTTAATGGGGTTCTAGAAGAACCAAATCCAAATTTTCTTAAATTCTCCAACTCTTCAAACTTGGCTTCACTATTTCTTACCTATTTCTAGTTCATACCTAAGTAGGAAAGACCTAAATAAGAAAGAAAATCACTAATTTTATGACACAAATCAGCCTTAAATGTGGATACCTCCTAAATTGAGGAAACAATATGATTTATCTAGATATGGCCAAAATTATTAAGGAACAAGTCTTAATAAGGTCTTATTCACATAAAAGGTAAATTTGGGCTTAATTAAATCAACATAAACACCCCACTTGCTTATTGCATCTTATTTATACAGATTGGGTTTCTTTTAAACCCATGCATGATTATCAACCTTGTATCTTAGATTCCAAGCTTTGTTTGCCATGTACTAAGTTTTATCTAACATCTTGCACATGAAGATAAGTAATTAATCTTGGTAATGCCTTAGCACCATCACGAACAGTCTCCTTTTCTTGCATCTCTATGATTAATCCTTGCAAAGCTTCTTTCATTAGTTTTGTTGTTGCTATAGTCATTGAACCTCCAATTCCTTACAATAGGTCTTAGGAAAATTTGCTAACATCATCTTGAGCCATTTGGTTAGTATCTTAATCCCCATCAAGGGTGCTAAGTATGTGATAAGATCACTAATTGTGCTTAATGAACGTGGTTATATGAAGTTACAATGGAGTATCTCCCTCTTATAGGTAATCTTTCTTTTTATATGTATTTGGACTCTAACTCTCTTTAATAGAGTTGAATCCAACCTCTACTAAGTAGCTTAGCTGATTTATGATTAGGATTCTACCTCTTTGTATGGTTGAATTTTATGATAGTTGGACTCACCTTTTTTAGAAAGCTAAACATCTTATGTGGGTCCAAAGCACGGGGTATAATAAAGATTAGGGGGCATTATTAAATCAATTCAAGATATATCCATACATTCATAAGGGATGTATCATTTTTCCCTATGTTTTAATCGATAATGAAACTTTTAATGCTCATGTCTGCAGGGATGGTTACTTAATCAAAAGGTCCTTTAGACCATTCTATAGTCACTTGTTAATTGCTAAGAAATTTGCATTGTAGGACTGTAAAGAGCAGGTTAAGCACTATACAAGATCACTCAAAAGGAAAAGATTCCTAACAGACCTGTTGAACACAGAGGTGAGATAAAGTGAACACGCAATATAAGGTCATCTTAAACAAATTCTCTTTTGACAAATTAATGGTCATATTCACCAACTTTGTTATGAATTTTCATATGCAGACCTATATGGTAAGTAGATAACTTAACAAAAATATTTAATAAAATCATCTTAAACCTTCATCTGACGTACATACTTATGATAGTCTAGTTCCAATCCTCATCAACAATACATCTATGAGATTCCTTTTATAAACCTGTATAAGGTAGGTCAAGAATTTGATAAGAATCATCCATTAGAAGCTTTATTAGAAATATTCTCCAAAATATTTCCAATGGAATATAACTATGACAAAGACATTTTCGCCACCTAAAGGAAGGTAAAACATAATTCAGTTTGAGTCGTTAACTTGGGCAATGCCAAACATCTATCCCTCCATATAATGGACATAGAGTGTAAGTTGTGGCTCATTTTCTCCATCTTTAAAAAGTCACTAGAGTAAGAAACGTCTACCTTGGACTTCTAGCTTGTCTTCTTAAAAGAATTTCAATATTAAGGTTTGGCCTAACTTTTTCTAGGAGGTAAGTCCATATGTGTTTTTTATTTTCTATGATATGGAAAGTAGAAATGATGGTAGGAGTTGCTTAGGGAGTAAAATTAGTAGCTTTAATAGTTCTAGCTTAGGTAGCTATGGTGAAGTAAGTTTAGTAGCCTCAAACTGCAGGATCTATAACCCTATAGTACTCAAGTTTATAAAAATTTTCTTTGTGTCCCTACTTTTTGAGTGTCATATGAGCTTGGTTTATTCATGTTTGAAAAAAGGCTTTATCTTTATTCTCTAAAACTCATATTTATCTTTCATGTATAACTGTGATAAAAAATGACTACATCGTAATAAGTTACATAACACTAAATTCGAGAAGTTGAGGGAGAATTTGTACATTCCTATGGAGATCTCACTCAAGTTCCCTAATGATGAAAAGCATGTATGTCATTTTAGGCCCAAAGACGTTAGGTTTTATTATGAAACCTTTAAGTGTCACTTTAACTCCTTCTCCATCCCACTTTTAAGAAGATATTGAACATGACCGGCTTAAGTCTTGGCTAATTACATCAACATGTTTTGAGCTTATTAACTAGGTTCATAGGCCTACCATATTACTGAGGTGCCACCAACCTTAAATTGTTTATGTATCATTGTATGCCTATGGTGAGGTAGAGTGGGTAATACAACTTAGGTTTGCCAAGTAGTTCCAAATGGGCTACACTTTTGGAAGGAGAAGTTTGTTTGTTTTTTAAACCTAATAGGTTTGTGGCCCTTTTGGCTTGTGTGAAGGTGTTTAGATAAAAGGTTTCCCATATGGGATATGGATAATGCATGCCTAATGTTCTATCCCATAAACTTATAGATATAAGCATCATTTTTCCACCTTGAATAAGACTCTGATGCAAATAAAGCTTAATTAATTTGGGGTTATCTTCTAAAGAAGATCATTTCTTAAAGTTTATTTTCTTTATTCTTTGTTGCCTAATGGTTTCAGATATTGTACTACCACCCTTATTATATTTTTAACTATAGTGAAAAAATGCTAATAAATGTGAAGGTGATAAAGGAGAGAGGCCTGCCAATGTCATCTTTCAGATAGAGGAAGAAGAAAAGGATAACCCATAATATTGAGGTCACTATCATTGAGCTAACCAACCTTGCTATATCTAACCCTCTCTCCCTCCGTTTCTTGTTCATTACCTCTTTCTCTTCTCATCTAGTGGAGAATGAGGTCACCCTACTAATTCAAAATAAGCTCACAATGGGCAAGAATGCTTCTTCCCTAAAATATGAAGAAGACTGGTACCATCATTTGTAAGGTTAAAATTGGGTCTGAGTTTGTATGTATGATGGCCCTACTTAGGGATAAGAAAAGTATAAAGGGCATGCCTATTCGATCACATTCGCATGTTTTCTAAAAGATATAAAAAAAAGTTAGTTTATTTATCATTTTTGTCTCGTTTTTATTTTAAATATATATTTTTCTTCAAACTATCATCTCCGTTGTCAGAGGCTATGAAAGAATCACTGAGGAGATATAAAAGATTTTAAGAAAAAGGAAGAGGCTAAGAACACAACCAAACATAACCATCAAAGTTTGTTGTAATCTTGAGTCATTTAATAAGGAGGAGGTTGTTGAAGAACAACTATTCAAGAGCTACAATGAGCTTGAGAGGGAGGGGGAAACACCAAAGAGCAAGAACAGAAGCTTGTTAGAGGAAAGGACTAAGCTTTAGGAACAATAAGGAAGTTACAAAAAGTCAAATTCAAGTTTAACCTCATCTATCATTATAGTAGTTTGAAGTCCTTAAAAGTTTTGAACTAAGATAAGCTTAGTAGTGCAACAATGATAGGCTTCAAGACATAAAAGAAGATTGCACGAAAGAAGTACCTAGACTTTTCTTTTATAGAAATTGATATTACTCACATATTTAGTAAACGACCAACTCAAATTGTGATGGAGATCAAGAATCCCAAGTGTTTTCGATCAAGGCAGAAGAAATGGGACTTGTTGGAGAGCCTATAAAGCAAGGAGAAACACTTAAACAAACTCAAAAAATGTTACTAAGGCAACAGATCCATTGGAAAATCTTAAAGGATCAAGGACACGATTGTAGGCTAGACATGCTAAAATGGCTCTCAACAATCTGATGGTCGATCTTTATGCGAGAGAAGAAGCTAAAACACTTAGAAACATGTCATCTAAGTTTATAACTATGATTTAAGGTCTGGAGCAATGTGTTAAACTTATTGAATAAGGCTAACTATGTTATGGATCCAGAAACAACATTTTTGTTACAATTAGGCTATTTTGAGCATCTTTGATCCATTTGGTGTAATTTGTTTAGGTCAACTTAGATTATGCATTGGACATCTTAATTAAGTTACTTAGGACTTAGCTAAGTGTGTTCCAGTGATAAGCCCATTGAGTTGTTCGGTGTATTTTGTGCTTAAACATCCCATTTAAGCATGCCTGCTAGGATTCTATTATTTGGGCCAAAATCCACATCATATCTTTGGGGATCCGACCTAGGGATTTATTTTTAGAATATAAACACTCTAAAGTCATTTGTAATAAGATTTGATTGATTTCTAGATTCAATATACATATTGAGTGTTCTTTACATTCTTTTAGAGAAATCCTTTCTAGTGTTCTTTAAAGACTTGATTTTCATTCAAGGATTTGTGTGAAGATCAAAACTCATTCCTTGTCCCCATAATCTATTTCTAATTTTGTGGCTGTGGTGAAAATACCTTCTTAATTCATTAATTCAACATTGATACATAAAGAACAATCTTTAGATCTTGAATCCATGATTTGTGCTTCATCTGATATGAGGTTAAAAGTATATCAAATTGAGTCTAATAAGTTTCCTTTTTTTGTTTAATAGGGAAGTTAAGCTTACTATCCTTACTAATGGTGGATTGCAATATCAATCCGAATTCCTCCACTAATGCACCTATCTCCATCTATGCACTTAGTTTCTTTTTTCCTTGTTTTTTAATCCCCATTATATGTAAGATGTAGATGTAGGAATACTTAGGTGTGCTTAACCTATTTATATTTTAGTTTATAAAGTCTCATTTTTATCAAATTTTTTTGCAGATATGCTTTTATTAATCATAAACTCTTATCAAGTATATTCAAATTTCTTATCTATAGAGTATAGCTTTGATCCCTTAATTAATTTTGAAAGAAAATTAATGTGATAAGTTTTTGGAGTCTAGCTCTAATTGCTAAAGAATTTTTGAAAGAAAATAATATGATATACATGTAGAGTCACTCTAATGCCCATATTAATTTTTGAATAAAAATGTGATATACTTCTAGATTCTTTATTCAATTGTTTAATCAAAGAATATTGCAAGTATATGGAGTGTAGCTCTCACGATTTAATAAAATTTTGAACAAAATGAATGTGGTAGACCCATGGAGTCTAGCTCCAATGCCTTAATCAATTTTTGAAAAAAAATGTAAAAGGTGTTTGAATCTACCTCTAATTAGGGATAGAAAAAAGTTCAAGTCAAACATCCAAATTTTGATTGATTTATGGCCAAAATTTTAACATAACTTACTAAACCTACATTATTTTGGTTGGTAGGTTCTTAAACCTATTGACCAAAACGACATCATCTTGGCAAGTTATGCCAAAAAGATGTCATTATCTATAAACTAGTTCAAACAATTCAAGTTAGTCATATTAGGCTAGCCCAACCTTCAAAGTTTGAGTCCATTCAAAAGCCTAATTGGGTCAAGCTTAACCCATTGACTTAAGGCATAGGTTGGGCTCAATCTTCTAACAATAATACCTTAATCACTTTTAAGCTAAATATATAGGCTTATAGATTCTAGCTACAATACCTTAACAAAATTTTGAGAATTTAAGCCTGACAATCATAAGGCTAAGGAGTTTATCTATTTTTTCATTTAATAGATTTTAGGAATTGTCAATCTAACAATTATAAGAACATGGATTCTAGCTCCTTAAAAAGATTTGGGAATTACCTGACAATCTCAACAATGTGTAGTTTAGCTCCTTCTTTCTTACTTAAAATTTGACTATTTTAAACCTAATGGTTACAACGTTGTAAAGTTTTAGCTATTTGAAAAATTTTTAAGAATTTGAACCTAATGATCACATAGAATCAGAGTCTAACATATATAGAGTCTAACTTCTTTTGCGTCGATAAAATTTCAGGAAGTTTGAACTTAATGATTACAAGACTTTGAAGTTTATCTTCTCTTTTCCTTAATAAATTTAAAATGTTTCTAACCTGAACTTGGATGGTCTAAGGAGTCTAACTTCGTCTCCTTGGTAAAATTGTCAAAATTTCTAACAAAGCTTGCTTATAATTTATTTTGGACCTAAAATTTTAGGTATGCAAGTTTGTCTTTTTAAGTTAGTGAGCTAAGATGAATGCTCCTAGACCTAACGCTTTTAAGCTTGAAATTTTTTATTTTTGGACTAGGTTCTTGAGGATTTTAGGCTTTTAGGTTTATATTTTTTAGATAGTTAGTTCAGATGACTCTTTAGGATCTACGATCTAAGCATACAAGTTTTACTTTCAAGTCTAGATTTAACTTTAATAAGAAAAAATTTCTTTATGAGAAAGGTAGTTGAGATGACTCTCTAGGATCTAAGCTCTAAGCCCACAAATGTTTCTTTCCATGTCTTGATTTCACTTTAATGAAAAAAATAAAGGATTCTTTAATGATTTATATGTTTTATACATACAAATTTTTGGAACTTATTCTAATTGTAACACTGCCAAGATGAGCTTTGTTCCAACTAGGAGGCACCATTGGTTTGTTTAGCCATTTAAAATTGTAACTTCTAAACCTAATAACATCTTTTATGCAATATATCCCTGACCAGCGTGGTGATAGCTTCCCTTAAAAAATTTTTCTCTAAGAATTTTAATTTTTACAAGACTAAATCCCCACTTTGGAGATTCTCATGTCTTATTGGTGTTGAGTTAACTTACCCTTTAATGGTATGCTTCATTTTCTTATGATCATGACATCGTTACACTATTCTAATAGGTAGAGTTTAAAGAAGTGTTCACTATTCCACTAGGCGAGTTTAAAGAAAAGATGAACATCATTAGCTTAAAAGTTATATTCTTGTACTATGAGGCATGGTAATTTCATTCATATTAGGATCAATGCTTAAACCCTAGTGTTTCTCTGATAGGTGGTCCTGATGTCCTTCAATGATGCATTTGGTTTCTCAAGAAAATAAATTTGAACTTGTTTTTGTCTGCTTATACTTAAACTTAATCAAATTTTGTTATAAGAGTTGAATGAAAGAGAAGAAAGATATAAAAGAACTTGAGTTCAGCCATTTTAAAGCTTTAGCACCAAAACGATTAACCTAAGGGTCATTCCTAAACTCGTAAGGCAATAAACTAAAACATACACGTCAATGCTCCTTATTATAGATGTCTTAAGATTTCTTGTTTTTTAATAGGAAAAGGAAACTAAAACCAACTAAAAATATGCTAACAAATCTGCCTAATTTGACTAGGAAACAAAGAAAACAAATATGCTTAATTTGACTAGGAAGCAAAGAAAACAAATCTGCCTAATTTAACTAGGAAATAAAGAATAATACTTGAGTGACAAGCAAAATTACTTTCCAGCCCTTTTCTTAATTATTATCTTTCCTAAAATTATAACAATAAAATAAAAAAATAACAAATAAAACTTCCTAAAATTTAACCATAACAAGTGTGTAGCCTATATTCAGTCCAAACCCAACTAACTTCTTTTTCTACCCATGAAATCCAAGTATCAGTGCCTCATAATTATCTCCATGTACTAGACCACTCTTGAATGCTCTCACATTATTATCCTCTTCTTTAAAAGAAGTTTTTCTTAATTCTTTAAGCTTGTTATTGATAGGGAGAAAGGTCAAAAATGTTAAATGTAGCCAAACTCCATAATCTCTAGGCAAGTTTAGCTTGTAGGCACTTTCTCCAATACCACTTTGAATGGACCATCATCTATAGGCATCAATTTGTTTATCCTTTTATTTTGGAAAATGTTTCTTTCAAAGATGGAGTCAAACAAGATCATTTGGCTCAAACGATTTTCATTTGCGGAACTTATTTACTCTTGCTTTGTATTACTTGTTTGCCTTCTCTATTCTAGCTCCAATCTAGTTATATAGCTTTGTCATTTTTCAAAACATTTCTTAGCATTAATGTTCAACAATTTGTCCCTTTAGAGAGACAGAAAATTAATGAGAATGTATAGAGTAACTTCATACACCACTCCAAATGGTGACTTCCCCGTTACATATGAAGGTGACTTATTATAGGAGAGCTCCACATGTGAAAGTTTGAGGTCACAGTCTTTACTCACCAACCCACGCAACAAAGCTCCCAAAGTTCTATTTGTAACTTCAATTTGGTTATTGGTTTGTAGATGAGCCAATGTACTAAACAAGAGTTTTTTTCCTATCAATCTCCATATGGAATGCTAAAAGTGACTTAAGAACATCGAGTCTCAGTCTAATATAACGGACTTAGGCACCCCATGAAGATGAACCATCTGCTTGAATACACATAAGCTATAAGTGAAGCATTATCCATCTTATAACAAGGAATAAAATGTGTCATCTTGGAGAATCGATCTATTACTACCATGATTACATCTTTTCCTTGTTGTGTGGGAGGTAGCCCTATGATGAAGTCCATACATCTTAATACAATCTTAAAGATATGGAAAGAGGCACATATAAAGATTGATGAAATATGCTCTTAGCTCGTTGGCACGACTCATATCGATTAACATGAGCTTGAACATTAGCTTGCATGTGAGGTCAATAGAAGTGCTATTAAAGCACTTCAAAAGTCTTGTGAATGACAAAATGACCTACCAATCCTCCTTTGTGAGCTTCCCTAACCGTCAACTAATGAATGAAACACTAGGGAACACACAATTTGTGGCCTTGAAATAGAAAGCCATCTTAAAGAACAATGTTGTCTACTGGTCTTTTCTTATACTCTTCATATTGGGATGAAAAATCTATATCTTTCCCATAAAATTCTTTTCAAAGTTTCAAATCCTAAAAGCCTTAAGTTCAAAATAGCAAGCATGGAATATCATCAGGAAAGTGCATCTACAATCATGTTATATCTTGGATCCTTGTATTTTAAAGAGAAAGTGAACAATTGTAAGAAAGAAACCCATTTTGTATGCTTTGGGTTAAGTTTCTGTTGCTTATTAATATGTCTCAAGGATTCAATAAATAACTACAAAAAGCTCTCGCAATAAAAAACACTCAAATGTTATCGATGTTATGGTGTTTTTAATACACCATATTGCCTTTTTAGGCATCAAATGATGAAAGTCCTTTAAGGCAAAGTCTTTATTAAAAACAAGCATATGGATCATCCTTGCATATTGGGCTCCAAGCATTGTTTTTCATACGTTAGGCTTTTTCCATCATCATGGGCGTGAAGAGAAGTAATTAATCTTGTTATTGCCTTAGAATCTTAGACAACAGCCACATTTTTCTTGAATGTGCATGATTAACCCTTACAAAGCATCCTTCATATACTTAGTTCTTGCTCTTGTCGTAGGACCTCCAATTCCTTGTAATGGATTGGTGAGTGTTGATGCAGTCTCCATCATTTCCTCCCTCCTAGAAAAGGAATCATCCTTGGATCACCCACATCAAATAAAGATAATTCAACAACATTAGGAATTAGCATTAACTTGTCCATAATGACTTAGTAAATCAAGCTTGTAGACTTTGGCACTGATTTGCTCCAATACTTGGAAAGGTCTATCTCCTTTAAGTTGCAATTTTGATTTACTTATGGCAGAAAATATTTCTTTTTGCATATAAACTCAAACCTAATCTCTAACTTTAAAGTTAAGTTTCATGTGCCCCCATGGTTTCAAGTTCTTTTGAACCATAAATAACAATGTAAATTAGGAAGAATAAGAAGAGGAACATTGGTTAATTATTCTTTCAAGGTGTTAAAGCAACCTTTTGTGAATCACCCTATTTAAAAACCACATTCTTTTTTACCAATTCATTCAAAGGGGCAACAATAGTAGAGAAGTCCTTCACAATTCTCTTATAAAAGCTTGCTAAGCCATAGAAGCTTCGAACTTCATTTGCATTCTTGGGAGTTGGCCATTCTCTAATTGCCTTCACTTTCTCTTCATCAACTTGAAGTTTGCACCTATAATAAAACCAAGAAACATAACAGTATCCATGCAAAAGGAACATTTTTCTAAATTAGCATAAAGCTTATTTTCTCTTTAAAGTCCAAACACATTATGCAAGTGTTTCACATGATCATCTAAAGTCCTGGAATACACTAGAATATCATCAAAATAGACAACTAAATACTTTCCAATAAATTGATGAAACACATGATTCATCAAACGCATGAAAGTATTAGGTCCATTAGTCAAGTCAAAAGGCATAACTAACCACTCATACAACCCAAACTTAGTTTTGAAAGCAATTTTCTACTCATCACCCTTTTTCATGCTAATTTGATGGTATCCACTTCTAAGATCAATTTTAGAAAATATACAAGCACCATGTAACTCATTAAGCATATCATCTAAAAAAAGGGATAGGGTAACAATATTTCACTGTGATTTTATTAATGGCTCTGTAATCTATACACATTCTCCATTTGACATCTTTCTTAGGAATAAGTATAACTGGCATAGCACATGGGCTCAAGCTTTCTCTAACAAAGCCCTTTTTCATAAGCTCTTCAACTTGTCTTTAAATCTCCTTAGTTTTTTCCGGATTGACTCTATGCGTAGGCCTATTTGGAACTGAAGCTCCAAGAAGGAAGTTTGTGTGGTGCTCAATGCCTCTCAAAGGGGTAATCCATCAGGAATGTCCCCCAGAAATAAGTCGCTGAAGTCCTACAACAAAGACAAAACACTAGACAGCAAAGATGGATCAAGCTCATTAATAGTTAAGAAAATATCTTTATATAAAAGTATATAAGATTCCTTACATTTTAAAGCTCTCTTGATCTCACTTTTTCCAGCAAATAAAGCCACTCTCTTTTCTTCATTTTTCCCAATCGTTTTATTTTCTCTCTTTTTCTTTCTTTTCGACCTCTCTCTCTCTCTTTTCTTTTGCTCTCAATTTGCATTCTATCTCAATCCTCACTTGATCCTCATAAGCTTGAATCAACCTAAGAGGTTTCATCATAATATTTTTACCATGGAAAGGAAAAGAATAGCAATTTTTGTATCCATCATATGTAACTTTCCTATGAAATTGCCAAGGCCTACCAAACAAAACTTGTCCAGCATACATAGGTGCAACATCACATAAAATTTCATCATGATACTTACCAACAGAAAACACAATCATCACTTGTTTGGTGACTTTCACCTTACCACGATCATTTAACCTTACAATTTATATGGTCAAGGATGTTTCAAAATAGGCAAATTAAGCTTGTCAACAAGTAAAGTGCTAGCAACATTAGTACAACTTCCACCATCTACGATCATGCTACAAACTTTACCATTAATGAGACACCTTGTATGAAAGATGTGCTCACGTTGCTCTTCTTCAAGATTTTCTTTTGGTTGGATATTAAGAGCACGCCTAGCCACAAGGGCTTCACCAAATTCAGCATCATAATCAACATCGGAAACATCTGTCAATGGAGGCACATCATCAAAATCATCACTCTACTTTCACTAGCAACATCACCATTCTCAAGCAAAATCATAGTTCTTTTGTTAAGGCATTGCGAAGCAATATGACCAAAACCTTAACATTTAAAGCACTTAACTTTATAAGAAGGATTAGAAGAAGAAGACGGTTTAGAGTCATTTTTACCATTAGGATTTAGAGTAGAGAATTTAGGCTTACTTTCCTACTTTGGCTTGATGCTCCCTCAAATTTAAACAAAATTTTGGACTCCTTCAAACTTTTCTTCCAAGAACTTGATCCAGCACCATTTTTGATCTTTAATTGTTTTTCTACCATGACGGCCTTATGCAACAACTCATCCATGTCAAGGAAATTTTGCAGCTCTACAATGGAAGCAATTTCAGAGTGCAAACCATCAAGAAATCTTCACGTGGTATCTTCCATGTCTTCCTCAACATTGGCCCTAATCATGATGATCTCCATCTCTTGGTGTACTCTTCAACACTTATAGATCCTTGCCTCAATCTTTGCAGCTGCTTGAACAAGTCTTGATAGTAATGACTTAGAAGAAAGCGCTTTCTCATGATGGCTTTCATTTCTTGCCATGTGCGTGTTGTCTTTCATGATTCCACCTTCTATTTACTTGCAATTGATCCCACCAAAACTAGCAAATCATAAAATTCAACAACAACAAATTTTATCTTTTTCTCTTCACTATACATGTTCTATTTTTCTCTCCCACTCTAAATACAATTCAGGATCATTTTTTCCTTGAAAAGAAGGGATTTTCAATTTTATGTTGTCAAGTTCATTACGAGAAGGAGGTTGTTTGCCTCTCCTAATGTTGGGGCCTTCATCCTCAAATTACACATCTTTATCTTCTTCATGGAACGTCCTTCTAGGACCTTTGGAGTTTGACGTGAAATGGATGTCATCCAACCTACCATTCAACCTCCGGAATTGATCTTACACATATGATTCATCTTCTTGAGACATGTTTATAAAATACAAAATGTTAGTAAATAACAAAAAAATAATATAGACCTCGCCACTCAACCTCACATGTATACACTCAATAAATGCCAAACCACTTGTGTATCACACCAAAATTGGCTTTTTTCTATAATGCAAACACTCTTGCCTTTTACCACCCAACTTGCTTTCTATAGTATCCTTATTCGAAACAAGACACAATCAAATAGTAGCAATCAAACCAAGTGGTAGCCAAGACTAGAATCCCAAAATAAAATTCTCAAAGAATCAAAAAGGGGAAATGGGGTGTGGAAAATAAAAAAGAAGTAAAGGAGACGAATATGCGAAAGGAAAGAAAAATGATGGGAAAATGGAGAAAGTTGGAAACCAAGTAAAGGAAAATGAGTATAAAGAATGAATGAATTAAGGAAGTGATTACCTTAAGGAAAGTCACAAACTTGAAGCAAAAGAAAGATGAATGAGGTAAGAAAAAAATTAGGAAACTAAAGGCAAAATAGGAAAGTAAGCAAGTTCCAAGCAATACAAAATAGGAAAGTAATTGCAATTCAAGTTCCAGCAATAGGAAAGATGTTATCTTTACTTCATTGCAATTAGGAAAGTAGCAAATTTGGGTTCCACTTCTCTAGAAATTGAAACACACACACTTTGACTGTTTTCTTCTTTTTTTTGACGAATTTCTTTTTTTAGTTTTTCTTTTTGAAGAATTTCTTCTTTTTTCTCTTTTTTGATGTATTTCTTTTTTCTCTTTTTTGACGAATTTCTTTTTTCTCTTTTTTTTTACTTCTACTTCTTTTTTTTCAGAAGCTAGACACTCTCAAATTTCAACTTAGTGTAACTTGCTCTAGAAAGCTTGGATTTGAATGATTCCAAAATGAGGAGAAAGAAGAGATTCTAAACTTGAAGAAATACCTATTAGTCAACGAAAAACTCAAACAAAAAGTGAACAAAATAGTGGATGGAAAAATGGACAGCGAAGAGGAACAAAAATAGACAACAAAAGGATAGTTATTTGAGATCTAGCAACCAAAGTTCTCTGATGCCAAATGACGGGATACCCAATAGGAACTTGTCCTAGAGAACCTTGAATAAGATGGAGCTATACCTGAGAACGACTAGAATCAAGCACACACGGAAGCTCAAGAAATAAAATTGAAAAGATAGAAACAGAACACGAAGAGAAAAAGGGGTTAGAAGAATGTTGGTCAATGGAAAGAACCCTACGAGAACTTGTGTCTTAGAACCCTAGCAAAAATGTTGGTCAATGGAAAGAACCCATAAGAGAACTTGTCTCTTAGAACTTTAACCTTGGGACGCTGCAAAGGAAGACCACTCCTTCGATAAGTCAAGTATTCTCAAAAGATTACAAAGAAAGCAAGAATGCTCCCAATAATACTCAATAGTATTTCTAAATGAAAATCCCCTTCCAAAGTATATAGAGGGTGCCTATTTGTAGGAAAACTTCCTAACTTAATGTCCTAAACAAGAAACTAAATAAAAGGAAACAAATCAATCCCTAAAAGGAAACAAAATAAACTTGTAAAGGTGTTGACTAAATGACCTTCTTTCAAGGAAAGAAAAAAGGAAACTAATTAAAACATGATCTAAACATATTGGCCCTTATAGATCACGTCCTTCTCCTTATTTTTAAGTGGCACATGGTTGTCACATAGTATTTTAAGTGAATTCTTCCAGTTGGACTTCATGTGGAGCTTTGGACACTTCATGTTGGGCTTCAAGGAGTAAGACAATGCCTCTTGGACCTTTATGAGATGAAATTTGACTCAACAACATGGGTTCTTTCTCTTGAAGGTCTTGGATCAAACAATTCAATGCTTGCTTCATTACTTTCACCTTAGCTCTTGTCATTGGGCCTCCAACATCTTGTAATGGATCTTTAGGAACGTTAGACTTGAATGTTGGGCCTTTGATATGGGAATTTTTTCAGTCCCTTGCCTTCCATAGTTAGACTTCAAATCTGATCCAGTTTTAGCTCCTAAGCCTTGTTTTGCAAGCTTATGTCCATACAAGTCATATCCTAGGCTTCCTTGAGGCGGATCACACCATGTATGCTTCTCTTCTTATCTTTCACATGCCCATGGTTCTCCATTAGGTCATCTCTAATTTATCTAAACAATTTCGGCACAAGCCAAAAATGTCTTGATGGCCAAAATCATCAAGATAAATAAGTTAACGTACCAGACACTAAAAAGACTGATTAGATGTTCGGAAAATTTTCATAACTTCAAACACATGCACTAACATGCTACTACCATCAAAATAATACGTTTCTTTTCTCATAAAAACTTTATTAAGGTCTTATAATTGAAACACATACACTATAAATCATTAATTAAGTCAACTCCATTAGCTTTCAAAAAGCTAACCAATGTTGACTTTAGCTTGATTTATTAATTGAATCAAATTCATAATTATGGAAAAATTCTAGAGTCTTATACACATTCTAAATGTGCCTAATTAAAATTTCCAGAAACTAATTCCTAGGAATTATTTATTAACTAAGTGGAATTAGCCAGCACATCACATGTCTATGACACTTGTTATGTAACTTCTAACACTAGTCATACTTTACATCATGCATGCATAAGATACTCACTTTAACAACAAGTGTCATGCATCTCATACGCGTGGCAACATCTTATCTTGCATGTGCATGCATAAAATTCATAATACCAATTTTATAAAATTAATATGGAATTTACAAGCATGCATGTTCATAAGATTTCTAGAATTTCCCAGATCTTCAAACATGCATCAGGCTGAAACTAAATTTGTAATAAAATAGGAAATGACATTAAATTTTATCTTCCTTTGACAAAAACATAACACACCTTATAAACATTTCTTTGAAAGAAAATAAAAAACAATTTTCTAGTTTTATTACAAAAATTTCAAAATCAGAACATGAATTCAGTTTTTCAGAAATTCCTAAAAACTAACATATGAACATACTAGATATTAATTCGAAATAAAATATCAAATAATATTCAATTGCAATTTCCTTAAACAGAATAATGATATAACATCTTATAAATATTTTTTTGAAAGAAAATCAGAAAAAATTCTACAATTTATACGGTACTTCTCTTAAATGAGAGAGATATCATTTGGGCCTC
>JANZXP010000002.1:12352258-12362356 GCA_027576715.1 Erythroxylum flavicans
TCCTTGAGAAGGTCTTCATGGTAGTACTGCGTTGGAAGTCCAGGTATACGAATCCAAGACGCTACTGATTCTATGTGGTCGTCCTTGGTATCAAAATCTCTGTGCCATGGAAAAACCCGTATATAATGTTCCAAAATAGTCCATGGACCTTGCAAGAGTGCTTTATGATAGTCATCTTGGTTGGCCAACTTCAGTAAGTAGAAACCATCTGAGATATCAATTAGTTTGATATCTCCTTTAGGTCTCTATAGTGACATAAGACGATTGTATAGAACTTTATACCCGATGAATCGACCCAGCGGCCTAACTATCAGAGTAGTAGCTATGTTCTGATCAATTTGCTGATGAACAGACTCAGCGAAGGTAATTGTAGGACCCGTCCCATTGTGAGAATGATGCACTTCGTCGGGTTGAAGTTTGATCTGTTTTCGCTCAAGTTGATGGTTTTGAAGTAGACTATTCTTGAAAGACAAAGTCTGGTTTGGCTGGCTAACCGGCATTTGTGCAGTATCCAAGATAACCCCTTGTTGCTGCTGCTGCTCTTCTTCTTTGTTTTTGACTTTTTTCGTTGCGAGACTTTCCCCCAACGGTGGAAAGGCGTTGGGATTGTCCATTTCCATGTCCGTAGTTACCACCATCTCCTTTCTCGTTGCCTCTTGCAATTGAAGTTCCAGGGAATCTTTTTCAATGTAAAGGATTTACTTACCTTTTATATCTAGATGTTCTTTGGTAGATTTAAAGCTAAAAGAAATCACAAAGTTGTAAAATAAAGTGCATTTGGAATACTAGACAAAAACTAATGGCAATGTCCCTGATGAGTATGCATAGCCACAATTAACAGTGGCTCTAGTTTTCAAAATTTAATTTATAATCAAATGTATTATAATTTTTAAATCCTATTTTGACCTAGTCTAGAGAAAAATCTGGGAGTTGTGATTTTTTAGGCCAAATAATTGGAACAAAAAGATATCACCACCAATAAAAACATTAATTATATAAGGATTTAAGTGCATGAGGAGAGGGTGCATCCACTTCCTTCTTTGTTTTTTCTAGCTTCTTTACTAAATTTATTTTCTTTAATAAATATCACTCCAAATTTATTTTTCTTTAATAAACATCACTCCAAATTTATTTTTCTTTAATAAACATCAGTAGTAACTATGGCCTTAAATGGCTAAGTCTCTTTATCTTGGTTGAAGAGAATTGAATCTCTTTCAACTTCATAAATTATGAGATTATTGGGTCTTAATGCAAAGTGTTTTACATATTCATGTATTGAATTATTCTTCTGTGTCTGTGTTATGATTGTCTTGATTGTTTTTAATATACATTATTAGTTTATTGATTAAAATAATCAACTGTTAGATCAAATATTAAATACATAAAAGTTTAGTCCTTTTAATCTTTGTAGTGACTAGAGGTTACAATATTCTACATCAAAAATTGTTAACTTCTAGGAAGAGTGTTTAATTAAAATAAATACAACCTCAAATGTTATGTTATCTTAGGGGCCATTTGGTTCTACTTCTGTTTTTTTTATAGTTTTTAGTTTTAGTTTTTAGTTTTAGTTTTTCTTTTAAATAAAAATTAAAAACTATTTGGTTGTTGATATAAATGTAGTTATATTTTTATTATTCGTGATAATTATATATTAGATAAAACTTAAAGATAAATTATTAAAATTAATTAAATTTATTTTAATCTCTTATATAATACTTATTAATATATTATCAATAAATTTATTTTATTTTAATAAATAATTTAGAAATTAAATTTTATTTTAAATATATTTTAATTATTTAATCAAATTTTATTTGAAATTTATATATTTTGAAGATATTTTTAAATTTAATTATGTTTATTCATAATTATTTAATTTAATTTAATTTAATTTATTATAAAAATTAAATAAAATATTAAATAAAATAAATTTATTCATAATTTTATTAATAATTAATTTAAATTAATTAATTATATAATATTATAGTAAATTATTCATAATTCTTATTAATAACTAATATATCAAATAATTAAATAATATATTTATTTGATATTAAATCAGATTATGAAAAAAACCAAAAAATCATTTTTTGTGGTTTTCATAAATTTTGAAAACTGAAAGAAACCAAATCCAAGAACAAAAACAAAAACCTCAAACAAAATTTTTTTTTACTAAATTTGAAAATGAAAACAAAAAAAAGAAACAGAAACAAACAAACCCTTACTTTATTGGTCATTCTTTTCTTAAAGCTATTGTTTAATTAAATTTTGGATCATATCGAAGATTGCTAGATAATAAAGGTTAATTGTATTACTTGATTTTTGATTAATTAATATTAAGGAAAGACATGTATTGAATATGACAACGAATATGTGGTTGATAAAATAATTTTCTTTCAGAATGATAATCAATTATAGTTCTAATGGTAGACACAATCAGAGATTAAGTTTAGTTTTAATGATAAGTTACCTTTATTATTTGTTGAATTTGATTTGCAAAATTTTACATAAAATTCCTTGTATTCATATCCCACATTTTGTTAATTAGTTTAACACTTATTGTTTAGTAAATTAGAATTCCTCATAGGAATGGTTCCTATTTTCCTATATTGTATTTATTTTTTACAAGAATTAGGATTTAATTTAAGTGTAAATGATAACATGATTATTATTAACTTATTAGTTTTTATGTTCATTACGAGATTGTTGAAGCAAGTTGATTTACATTTCAATTTGGAGATCGAAAAGACTACAAAAAGGCTAAGGAAAGAAACTAAAATTTGGAAACAACATACTACTTTAGTTGGCAAAATAGTAGAAATCATGGCTAGCAATTCAATTTTACCAGAGCTTGCCACTCTAGATTTGAATCAACAACCTCATTACATTACTTGTCCAAATTTAAATGTCAATGATGCTTTTAAGTTAAAATCTGGACTATTATATCTTTTACCTACTTCTTATGGTTTTGCATATGAGAACCCTCATAAGCATTTGAATGGAGTTTCACTTGGAGTGCATAAGTATGAAAACCAAATGGATTAATTGAGGAGCAAATGAAATAAGAAATTTTTTGTTTTCTTTAAAGGATGATGTATATGATTGGCTCTACTATTTATATGAGGGAAGTGTCACCACATTAGAACGAGATGAAAATATTAGAATTGGAGCATTATTTTCTATCCTTAAGAGTTGCTAACATTAGAAAAGAGATTTGTAGGATTAGGCAACAGAGTTGAGAATCTTTGTATGAATATTCGGAGCGTTTTGAGAAGCTCTATGCAAGATACCCACACTATCAAATTAATGACCAGCTCCTTATTCAGTATTTTATGAAGATTTTCTATCAATTGATAGAAATATGATCAATTTTGCTAATATTAGGGTTAGTTGACAAAACACTTGAAGCAACCAAAATTTGATTACTAATATGGCATCTAATAGGACTAAAGTGAACTATTCATATTAGTGTGTAAATGACGTAAATATTTTTTCCTTTAAGATACGATGAGTTAAATTATTATTTTATACATCAATTGGTTGCAGGGAAAATGGAAGCAACGAAAGCTTGAAAATGAGTTCAGTTGTGGGACACCTAACTAATATATGCCCAACCTTTCTTGGTGGAATAAGTAAACATAATAAGAGGTTTCTTATGGCAAACTCATTATCAATACAACCCATATTTCAACACTTATAACTCTAGATAGATAGACCATTTAAACTTTTAATATAGTATTGCATTGGTAAATCAACCAACGACTCATTTTGAATAGTATAGACAATCCCATCCTTTGAAGTAACTGCAACAAGCTCAAACATTTAACTCAAGTTTCTCTTTGGAAGACATTATTAAAACTTTGGCTACTAACATTATGAAATTTCAATAGGAAACTAGGACTAGTATTCAAAATTTAAAGAGTCAAATGGGTTAAATGGTTATTGCAATCAATCGTTCGAAGGTGTAGATTTCTAGTAAGTTACCATCCCAAACGGTGATAAACCTAAAGTAGGACGCTCATATGATGGTGTTGAAAAGCATAAAGGAATTGGATCCTCCAACTAAAACACCACCAACAACATCATAAAAAGAAAATAAGGAGGTGGTTGAAACTTCTAAGGAAAAGGTATTGACATGTAAAATTTCTCATCAAATTAAGTATCAACTTGTTCTTTGTTTTCCTAAAGCATTAGCAGATAGCTGAAAGTATGAGCACAATTATGACTTATATGAATCTTTCTGGAAATGTGAGGTGAATATTCCATATTTTGATGCTATTAAACGAGTTCCTCTCTATGTTAAAATTTTTAAGGAGTTATGTATAGTGAAAATGAAGCAACATCTCAAAACATGTGAGAAAATTAAGGTAGGAGAAAAGGTTTTTATCAATTATTCCAAAAGTTTTACTGAAAAATGTAAGGACCAAGTATATTTTAATCCTTTGCATGATGAGTGGCACTAAAATTAAAAAGGTTGCACTAGATTTAAGAGCATCAGTTAATGTTATATTGTACTCCACTCATTTTACTCTAATCTTAAAACTATTGGAAAAAAACTAGTGTAAAGGTTAAGCTAACTGATTGGTCTAATATATATACTAATGATAAATTAATTTTTCCTAACATTTTTTATATTCTAGACATGGAAAATAGTGATCAATCATCTCCTATTTTGTTAGGAAAACCTTTTCTTAAAATTGAAAAATAAAAATTGATGTTTAAAATAGTATACTAATTATAAATTTCAATGGGGACTCTGTGTAATTTAATATATATAGTGTAATAAAGTACCTTAATGTTGACTATCTTGTATATGCAATTGATTTAATTGATTCATTAATGAAGGATGTGTTTGAGTTGAAAGGAAAAGATGAGTTGGATATATATGAACAACTTTTTAAAAAGAGCAATGAGTTAAATTTTAGTGCTAACTTGCAGAAATAAGTGGTGATATCAAATGACTTTGAGGAGCTAAATTGATAGGTAAAGTACTTTATATTAATATCAAAATATTTAATGAGAAACTTTTGCTATCAGTTTTACAAGCACCAAGCAACAATACTATAATTAAAGACACTCTCAAACTATTTGAAATAATGTATCTTAGAGAAAGAGGGATTCTAAATATGATTATTTCTAGTAAATTAAATGATTAACAAGAGGAAAAATTGGTCCAGGTGTTGAAAAATAAGAAAATAGCAATTGGATGGAGCATTGCAGACATTAGAAGAATCAGTCCTTCTGCTTATATACACTAATTTTACTGGAAGAGGGAATGAAACCAATTAGACAGCTACAGAGGAGGCTAAATTCACATATAATAAAGGTTGTGAAGAAGGAGATTTTAAAGCTTCTTCAAGATGGAGTTATCTATCTAATTTTAGATAGTAAGTGAGTGAATCTCGTTCATGTTATTATAAAAAAGACTAGCATCATAATGGTAAGAAATCAAAATAATAAATTGGTTTCCTCCTAAATTTAAAATGAGTTGTGGAATTTTTTATTATAAAAAGTTAATGTTGTAACCTAAAAGGATAATTTTCCTTTATTGTTTATAAATCCGATGCTATAGAGACTAGTTGGCCAACCTTATTGCTATTTTTAGATGATTTTAGGTTATTTTTATATTATAATCGCTCTAGAGAGGGTAAAAATGACTTTTACATGCCCCTTTTAGAACTTTTGTGTACTGAGGAATACCATTTGTAGCTTACTATTAGTGTATGCCCCACATACCAATTATAGAATGTACTGTAATTTATCAGTTGTGATTCAAGAAATGTTGGACTTCGACCTTATTTAATAATAAGTAGTTATAATGTCTTGCTAGAGACCACTTATAACTTATGGGCCTAAAAGAAGCTTAGGCCTACTACTAATATTCGCAAACTAAGAGACTAAACATTCATTGAGCTTTAAGAGGATTTGGGTTTTTGGGCCTTAGGGTTTTACTATATATATAGATGTATAGTATGACTTGAGATATGTAAGACTCATCTGCCCAAAGGAAACCCTAGTGTTGTTGTCCTCCTCAAGTGATAGAGAGAAAGAGGTCTCAAGAGTGGTGCTAGCACACCAAAATCGTTTGTTCAATCTCGTGAGGGTGTGGATACCGGTAGAGGCACGACATTTGACGTGCTCTTCCAACACTATGAGCTTCTTTGCTGTTTTTAGTACAAAAGGTATAAATCTGATATGAATTTAATTTCGATGTTCACATAGATCTTAGTGTTTCGATCTTGCAAATGTTGGTAAATATCATTACATGTTGATATTCCAAACAGCCTACACTTACAACACCCTAACCACTTTTCAATGGTATATAGTAAGTATATTTTTAGGTTATATTAAACATATCATAAAGGTTTTCATGGATAATTTTACCACATATAGATTCATTTGATAGTTGTTTACATAATATGACACTTATGTTGCAAAGATGTATAAAACTAGCCTTATTTTGAACTTTGAAAAATGTCATTTTCTAGTAGACCAAATTATTTTATGACATGTTTTAGCTACAAATTTAGAAGTAAATAAAGCTAAAATAATGTTATTAAGGCTTTTCCTTACCCTGTTATTTTTCAGGAAGTTTATTATTTTCTTAAACATGCAAGAACTAGTGATTCATTAAGGACTTTTCTTGCATTGCATTACCTCTTTATAAGTTCTTGTATAAGGATGAAACTTTTGAGTTCGATAGGGAGTGCAAAATTGCATTTGATAAGTTGAACAATTGTTGGTATCGACATTAATTATTCCATCATAAGATCAGAGTCCTTCATTTAAGATAATGTGCAATGTGAGTGATTATATTGTAAGTGATATTTTGGGTCAATGAATTGGGAAAGTGTCACATACTTTATACTATGCATCAATGACCTTAAATGATGCTTAGAAAAATTATTCAACCACTAAAAAGGAGCTTCTAATTTTTTTCTTTTATTTAGAAAAGTTTTGTTCTTATTTATTAAGTAGTAAGGTAGTTGTTTTTTTTATCGTGCAGCCCTTAGGTATTTAATGACAAAGAAAGATGTTAAATCAAAACTGATGAGGTGGATGCTTTTACTTATTAAATTTGATTTAGAGATAAAAGATAAGAGTGGAGCACAAAATAAAGTTACTTTTAAGCTGCGTAATTTAAGTAAAGATTGAAACCAATTTGCTGGGTTATTGGTTGCTCATACAATTCCAATATATAGCGCAATAGAAAAATAAACGCTTAATTGTAAGCTATTTTATCACTCATCTTGTCGTTTATTTGAGTTTGCTTGATATATCTAATATTGATATGTATATTACTTGTGAGATGGCACCCATAGACTTAAATTGTTTTTGCAAGATAGGTATTACCACATAATAAACTGACTACAACTTTAGTTTTGTGCCACCTGATCTAATTACTCTATCTTCCTCTTATACTATCCACCACAATAAGGCAATAATTATAGGAAGAACAACTAATAGCCAATTATTGATAGACATCCCTTCTTCTTCCTTTACTGATTTTTCCTTTGGAATTCCAGCTTGCTTGGATAGAATTAAAAAAATTTAAGTCAAACGGAACATAATTTGATGGCGTTCTTTGTTGACTAGGGGTTCATACCTCCTTACTTCCCTATTCATAAGTGCTCAATTCACCTCTCTCCCTCATATTTAGGGTATTCTTTCCCCTTATTGCTTTTTACACTTTACATTTAACATTATGGACAATATTTGGTTCAAGTGTGGGGGAGGGTTTAGTTATATTATGTTTTCCTTTATTCTTTTGCGTCAGATGCATATCTTTACTTTCACTTCTATTTTGTTTTAGTTGCTATTATAGTTATTTAATTTTGTTTTGTTTTAGTGCGTTAGCTTGGTTATTTTATTTTGGTCCATCACATGGTTTCCTTGTTTACATTTTGAATGAATGAATTGTGTGTATGCTAAAGGATTCAATCATTTAAGAGTGAGAATAACAGCAATTTGAATAATTAAATTAGCTAGGAATATGCACTTATATAAACTTTGATAATTAAGTGATAATGCATCATGTGAAGTTGAGGTGAATTATATTAATATGTGAGCTTTTGAGCTATTAAAGGTTGAAACATCCATATTAGATTTTTTTAAAAAAATGTTGTCTTCTATATGAATATTTTTGTAAAACTTTCTTGGAACCATTTCAAGATAGCATCAATTTATGCATGAATAAGGATGAAAACGGCCTTCGTTGATTAAAAAGCTCTTTTACTTTAAAAAGCTAAACTAATTCAACATCCCTAATCAAAACCCTTTAAGTTACAAATCCTTTCTTTTATATTACAACCATATTACAGGTCTAAATTTTCTACTTAAACACCCTTACCTAATTATAGATGTTAATAGCGCATTTAAACCAAAGCCTCTTTTGAATTCAAGAATGATAAATATGGAAATTAAAGAAGTGTTTATGAGGAGTATGGGACTTGAATCATTTGTTGTCAATGTTTCCTTGTCTTATGATTCAAATTATTTTGTTTATTTAAAAAATTAATGAGAATGCCAATGATGAGGAATTACAATGTGAGTCCTTGTACTTTACATAAAATAAATAAGCAAGCTAACTGTTGGCTATTCCTAAATGAGTTGAATATCATGATCCCAATTTATATTATTGTTCCCTGCATGTGTTTGGAGGCCTTATTGATGAATATGGTTTTAGCCCTTCTCACCTATCAATCCTCACTTTAACCATCAACCCCATTACAACCTGAAATAAAGACCTTTTGGTTTGTGCATGTATAGACTCTAAGTGGTGGAGATTTGGTGTACAACTAAGCATATGATACAGTATCTACATTAGAAGAACGTGAGCGAAACACCAAATCATTAAACACATAAGTGGTATAAGTGATAACTATGAGAAGAATCACCAAAACTTTATACATGCTTTATAATGAAATTGTTTGGGTTTATTTTTGTGTGTATTTCCTATGAAGTTTAATTATAATATGTGTTGTCGCTTTAATCTTGAATGGTTTGAATCTTAAGGTTTGCATACTCTTTTTTTCATGAATAATATATTTAAGAAACCATTTTGTTTGTCTTATTTTGTTATTTTGTTTAATTGTAATTTACTCAAAGACAAGCAAAAGATAAGTAAGGAAGAATTTGATAGAAATACTTAATGTACTTATTTTGAGCCTTAATTTCCTTTTGTTGTGTGTAACTTTTGATTTTATCTAAAGGATTTACTTATCTTTTATATCCATTTATTGTTTGGTAGATTTAGAGCAACAAAAATTAAAAAGTCAAAAAAATAAAATGCATATAGAATAATATATGAAAATTGATGATATTGTCCCTAATAACTAAATGTGGGCATATTTAACAGCTACTCTAGCTTCATGGATTTAAATTTACAGTCAAACATCTTAGGTTTTTTTAATCCTATCTTGACTAAGTTTGGAGAGTAATTTGGGAGGTGTGATTCTTTAGGCCAAACAATTACAACAAGAAGATATCAACAATAACAAAAATGTGGAGTAAATTAATTATATAGGGAGCGAATTGTAGGAGGAGAAGGAATGTCTATTTCCTTCTTTATACTTACCAACTTCACTAAATTTTTGTTCTTATTTTTCTTCGATAAATGTTGGTATCATCTATAGCATTTAATGGCCAAGTTTCTTTTATCTTGGTTGAATGGAGCTAAAGCCATTATAATTTCACCGATTGTGAGATAATTAGGTCTTATTGCAAAGTATTTTATTTATTCATGTATTAAATTGTTCTTCTATACTTATGTGTTACAATTTTTTGATTGATTTCTAGTACGCATGATTAGTTTATTGATTGAAATAACAACTGCTAATTAAATTTCAACGTATAAATGTTCAATTCCTTTAATCTTTTTGGGGACCAAGAGTTTATAATTTGATTCATTAGAAATTATTAGCTTATAAAAAGAGTATTTGCTGGCCCCGAATTTTTTTATTTATTTAAGCATGATTTGAATGAACTATGGGGTCACGATAGAATTATTTTTGGAGTTAAATATTATGTTAATGTTAGTAGGATTTTTATTATATGGTTTAGTTGTATTAAAGTAGTAAGAAGGTTGAAGGGTATTTT
>JANZXP010000002.1:12365753-12385003 GCA_027576715.1 Erythroxylum flavicans
TGGACCTCCCAAACCATTTTGATGTGCTTATGTGTTGACAAGTTTATTGAATGCATGATTTGGGTTGCTTATAAAGTATTTGATAAATTAAGAATTTGGAAATATGTGTTTCATGATGCATTGTGAATTTTACAATGGTTTTGCTTGTTACCGATTATAAATTTGTTACCCACGAGCTTTAAGCTCACCTCCCTTTTTCCGTCCCATCTTTAGGCAATGAGCAAGAGATCGAGTGATCGAGCATAAGGGCATTACTCCGGATTATGCTTATTTTGCATTTTAAGCTAGTTTTTGTAAAACCAGGCTTTAATTGCATTTTGAACAATTCTACTTTGTGTAAATCATGTATTTTTGGATTATAACGTATTGTAGCTTGAAATGCCCATTAAAGCTTTGTTCAAACTCTATTTTGATTTAGTAATGAGATTAAGATTTGAAAAAGTTTATGTCGATCATGTACATATTTATCTTCTGGGTTGAGTTTGTTAATTGTTAGTAGTGATGGATTTTGTGTTGTGATGAAAGGATGTGTGTGTTCATTTTAATGTTAGACAGTTCAGGTTTATCCAAAGGTTTCGCCGCGGTGAACCTTTCTCGAGAGGTGCTCTCGCTTAATTATGTGACTTCGCCGTGGTGAAGCCAAAAGTTGGCCGCGACGAACTTTTCCAGAAAGGGTCTTAGAAAAGTTTGCCGCGGCGAAAGTTTTATGAAGTTTTATGATGGTTCATTGTACATGATCCTTACCCAATCCTCTGGTAAGGTAGCTTTGTAATAAGTATCGAGACCTGGACGTCAGCATCTTATGGTATCAGAGAACTATTTAGACTCCGGAAACGAGGTCTAACATCTTATGGTATCAGAGCGACTAGGTTTAGGTCCGGGATGGGCACTAGGTTTAGGAATATCCTAGGCTTTAAAGGAGTAGTTTTTTTTTAATATGAAATGAACATGCATTGTTTTTAAATGAACCTCATGCATTATTTTGTATTGTTTTACATGATTTGAAATTGTTTTTTTTGAAGCATGAACTAAAAGTTTTCTTTTTTAAAAATGTTTTCCAATCTAAGGAGTGAATATGCCGCCTTAAAAAAGAACTCGAGGAGTTTTGACTTGATCTGGCTCTCACCGAGGAAGTACGGATGAATCGTATGTCCCGAAAGATGAGGGGACACACTCTACTCCTGATTCTGAGGCACCTAGTGTGTAGCATGAAATGTCACCGCCTCCTCCTATGCCTAATTTGGATCCGTAGTTCTTTCAAGCCTCTGTACAGGCTTTCACATATGCCATAGGCCAAGGGTCACAATTTCCGATGCCAGCTCCGGTGGAGAGGAGTGGGCAGTATGATAAGCTCTGCAAGTATAGAGCTATAGATTTTAATGGTACTACAAACCTGGAAGAGGCTGAAGCATTGTTGAAGAGGATCGAGAGAGTCTTGCTTTAAATAAAGTACTCTGATGAAGAGAAATTTGATTATGCAGTGAGTTTGCTACAAGGGGATGCACTGCATTGGTAGGAATCGGTGCCCCACAGTCAGATTATGCCTCCGGTGTTATTATGGAGAGATTTTGTGAAAGTGTTCAGGAAGAAGTACCTCTCTAGGGTTTATGTACAAGAGAAGGCTAGAGAGTTTCTGAATCTCACACAGAGGGACATGAGTGTGAGTGAGTATGAGCTAAAGTTCACTCAACTTTCCCGATATGCAGCCAACATTGTGGCGAATGAGGAGGACAAATTTCGCAAATTTGAGGGAGGACTTCATTTGGGGATTAAGGAGAAGGTGCTGATCTATAACTTCTGTGACTACCAGCAGTTGGTAGATGTTGCACTTCAGGCCAAGAAATTGGAGAATGTCAAGTATAAAGTGAATAAGAAGAAGAACTGGGAGCAGTCTTCCAAGAAGGGAATGAGTGCTCCAATGCCTGAGAGGAGTCCAAGGAGTTTCCACACTCAGAGTGAGGTGGGGAGTAGCGTCTCTACTGAAGACAAGAAATTAAGGGCAGCTTCGACACAAACCTCAATTGTGGGAGGCAATAGTAGGGTGGAGACGAGCAGGTACACAAACCCTTAATGTGAGCATTGTGGGAAGTTTCACAAAGGAGAGTACTTCAAGTTACTTGGAGCCTATTTTCGATGCGGGGAGAAGGGACACCTGATTAGGGAATGTCCCCAGATGACAAGACAAGAGGGGTCACAGTTGCAAGCCCCAAGGAGAGCAGAAATAGTGAGAACCAGGCCGGTCACTGAGGTGGGCAGTTCTGGGGCTGCAAGGAAGGCTATCCCTCTAGGAAGGCCAAGGGGTCAGGCACAGGCCATGGTATTTGCCATGAGAAGAGAGGAGGCCGTAGCTGCACCTGAAGTTGTCACAGTTATGGCTCAGTTATTTAATTATGAAGTATATGTCTTAATTGATTCTGGCTCCACGCATTCATTTTTTTTACAAGCATGACATTATGTGGTGTGAATTTGGTTCCATTGGAAGATCCATTGATTGTTAGCACTCTTTTAGGGAGGAGGGTGATAATATGTCAAGTGTATAGAGATTGTGAAATGGTTATTGAGGGTGCTAGACTGGTAGTAGACTTATTGCCGCTAAAGCTAAGGGGTCTAGATGTTATACTGGGTATGGATGCCATGGAGAAATATTGTGCAAAGTTAGACTGTAGTCTCAAAGAGGTAGAGTTTGACTTTGGCAATGGGGAGAAGGTGACATTTAGAGGAGACAGAAGAATATCATCACCTAGAATGATTTCAGCTTTGTTAGCTGATAAGATGATGAAAAAAGGGTGTGAAGTCTTCTTGGCACACGTCGTGAATACTGATGTGAATGAAAGGAAGATAGAAGATTTTTTGATTATGAGGGAGTTTCCCGACGTGTTTCTAAAAGACTTACCTAGTTTGCCACCAGTGAGGGAAATTGAGTTTGCCATCGACTTGATTCCCGATACCGCATCCATTTCTATACCACCGTATAGAATGACTCCAGCTGAATTGAAGGAGCTTAAGGAACAATTCGAAGAGCTGTTAGAGAAGGGGTTTATAAGGCCGAGTTCGTCGCCATAGGGAGTGCCTGTTTTATTTATTAAAGAGAAGGATGAGACATGGCATATGTGTATTGATTATCGGAGACTCAACAAGGTAACCATTAAGAACAAGTATCCTCTGCCACGAATCGATGATCTGTTTGACCAGTTGCAAGGAGCAAAGGTCTTTTCCAAAATTGATCTCAGGACATGCTATCATCAGTTCAGAATTAGAGAGTTTGATATGAATAAGACAACTTTTAGGACCCGTTACGGGCATTATGAGTTCCTAGTCATACCATTTGGATTGACTAATGCTCCGGCTCCATTTATAGATCTTATGAATAAGGTCTTCAAGGAGTATCTGGATCAGTTTGTCATAGTGTTTATCGATGACATTCTGGTTTATTTCAAAAACGAAGAACATGAAAAACATCTCTAGATAGTGTTGCAAACACTGAAGGAGAGGGAACTTTATGCCAAATTCAGCAAATGTGAATTTTGGCTTCACGAGGTGATCTTTCTTGCGCATGTGATCTCGAAGGATGGAGTACATGTTGATCCGAGGAAAATTGAAGCAGTGGTGAAGTGACATGCACCAAAGATAGTTGCAGAAGTCAGGAGCTTTCTTGGTCTGGCAGGATATTATAGGAGGTTTGTTGAAGGATTCTACATGATAGCTGCTTCAATGACCAAGTTATTAAGTAAAATCAGAAATTTATCTGGAGCGATGAATGTCAGAAAACTTTGAGGAGCTTAAACACAGATTGACAAGTGCTCTAATTCTGACTTTGCCTATGGGAGATGAGGGATATATAGTTCACATTGATGCTTTAAGGAAGGGTTTGAGTTGTGTGTTGATGCAGGGAGACAAAGTAATAGTTTATGCCTCACAGCAATTAAAGTCGTATAAGTTGAATTATCCGACTCATGATCTGGAATTGGCAGCAGTAATTTTTGCCCTGAATATTTGGATACATTATTTGTATGGAATTCAAACGAGGATTTTTACATATCATAAAGATCTCAAGTACTTATTGAGTCAGAAAGAGTTAAATTTGAGACAGATAAGGTGGTTAGAGTTACTTAAAATTATGACTTGTTGATTCAATATCACCTAGGAAAGACGAATATGGAAGCGGATGCCTTGAATAGTAAATCCTCCATAACCTATGTTCAGACATTTTATTTGCCGTTAGTAACAAAGATGGCTAAGCTGAAAATAAGATTGACACTGGAAGAGCCTGATTGTATTATGACAAATTTCAGAATGAGACCGATACTCAGAAAAAAAAGTTAAAGAGTTGCAAGCATAGGATGTAAAATTGAACAAATTCCGAGAAGAAATTCAGAATGGTAAAAAATCTGAAGTGATAGTGAGGGATGATGGACCTATGGTTGTAGGCAATCGACTTTGTATTCCAAATGTCCAGGAGGTAAATGATGAGATACTCGACGAAGCATATAATGCGCCTTATACTATGCATCTAGATAACACCAGAATGTACAAAGATTTAAAAGAACATTTCTGATAGAAAGACATAAAGAGGAATATAGTAGAATATGCAAGTAAATATCAATCGATTTTAAGACAGAGTCTTAATATACGAATCCAAACCCAAATTCAAACTTTATCAACCCAACCCAAATTCAAACTCAATCAACTTAACATCCCAATGCAATTCCTAAGCTCGGCGTGAAGTCAACTGACCTTTTCAACTCACCCACTAGGTGGACCAACCCCAAAATCAGGCCTTTCAAAATCTAGGTAAGGAGGCTGAAAGAGTAAAGAGTAGCTGGTAAGCACGCGAACCAAGGTCGGCGTTGTCTTTGTTATAGGATGAACTTTACCATCTCCGGTTACCAGCGATTCATAAATGCAAACTAGGGCCAAGTCCCGGCGTCTATTAGGAACAACGTAGTTGTTAACCCATCAAAATTACCTCACTTTTCCAACGATTAAAAACAGGCGGAAAAGCCATAGAGCACCACAAGAAGTTACCTTCCATGTTAGTGTCACAAGAGATCAGTTTCATGAAACAAGCTTCACGTACGGATATTTCATGATATCAAATAATAGCATATTGAAGTTTTGAAATAAAATACGTTCCATTACATTATCTATCTGATATAATTTATTAAAAACCACCAGCAAGAAATTACCTCCAAGTAAGTAGGAAAATAAATTAATAAGAATTGCATCTACTATCATACAAATGAGGGTGGATGACAAAACTCAACATAGCATAAGCATAAAGCCACCAGAAGAGTAGGGTCTGTGCTTAGCGCCTCCCAGATGCCACTGATTCAGCAGAGAAGAGGTGCTTTACTCGTGAAAGAATTGAATCCTGTGCAGGATCATACGGGTGGTCTTTTGAAGGAATCTCCAGAATTGCTGGAACTGGCTTATTATAGCTATCAACCAAAAACCTTATCATATTTGCAACCTAAAAATCAGAGTGCACAAAGAGTGATGAGTCGATCTATGGTTTACGAGTATACATATAACTTGGCATGAATTTGTAAAACGACTAGATTTTAGGTTGCTCCAACTGGAAATTCAAACATTTAATTTATGTCAAATGATTAAGTCTAAACACTAAGCCCCCAACAAAAATTGGTCAACAGTATCCAATGTAGATGATGATAATTCCATAAATGCAAAGCTAGGCAACTAATAACGGTTCCCATGCAATGTATTTTATAGAAATGATGTCAAGACAGTGTGTAGAGAAGCATGAGCTCAGAAATGAGTTATTAAACAGCTCTTTGATCAAATCTCAAGGTACTCCAGTTACATTAATCACATAACCAATCTTCCCAATATTGAATTCAACATACATGCTTCACATTTCCAGTAATATAGTTATATATATTAAGGAAAAGGGCATTCAAAAACAACTTTGTGTATTAAAGATGCATGGGAAACATGTAGTAATTTCAGATATTAACAATTACAAGTCTAAGAAGCAGTTTTCACTTAAAAAAGTTCATGAAATCATGTAGAGACTGCAAAAGGGAAAACTTACATATTGGCTTATCATCACTATTGCAATATCCTCCCTTGTTGTGAACTCTTTAAATGCTTCTTCAATTTGCTTAACAGTTGTCTCTAAGAGAACAAACAAATAATGTTAATAAGAAATTAAATAAAACTCAATATAACTAAGAGAAAAAAGTAACTACTTGAATTCTTTATATGACACAATTTCCTCAACCTCAGACATTATATGAGGATATTAAAGTAGTCTCACAAGTTCTTGTTTCCATGAATGGTGACATAAGCTCATTCAAACTATAGTTTCCTCATCTACAGATCACTCCTAATTCACATTGTATAAAAATATCTGCATTGGCTCTAAGTATTTGAAGTACAAGAAGTAGAAGAAAAACTTTAAACTAGCTTTCTTCAAGAGATAATTGACAACATGGCTAGAACTCTGAACAGTTATAGATTTATTCATTTCCATGTTACCCAAATTATCATAGAAAACACAGATTGCAATAGAAAATCAGGTGTATGTATACTTCAGTGTTTTTCATGTTTTTCTTTATCTCTATACAGCGCCTGTTTTAATTATAAGCTGAGGATGTAGAACCCTTTCCAAAATCAAATAGGTAAACCATAAAGTTTGAGCCCAAACAGGAAAATAATTGAGACCACTGCATGCATCATGAAGCCAAAGCATACAATCATGTCCTCGGGGGTGTTTGGTATCTAAAAAGAATTATTTCCTTCTAATTCACTCAGTTTCAATTCCTAAAAGAGGAGATATCTACCCCTATTTTATATATTAGAATCATTTATGTCAACTATACATTAAACAAAAGTAAACACACTGACTCACTCTGCAGACAATATGAACTTCTGGTCTTACAACATTACACAATCTTTCAAAAGGTGTAGCTCATCCAAACGTAAGACACAAGAGGAATCAAGAACTATGATGAGGTTGTAATTAGAAAAAATCCATGTTGTATTAACTAAATTATGACTAGCTTGTAAGAATATATTGGTTGAGTCAATCTCAATTATGCATCACTAAGAAAAAGAATTCATAAATCAAAACCATACTCGAATCAACAATAAGATAATTTGTCTTCCTTCGCAAGTCCACATTTCCCACTCCAGCGAGTAAAAATCCAACGACCGTATCCTATATGACAGCAATGAAATATCAGGATTACTAAAACTGATAGCCTATTCATAGTTCAGTGAGTAATTGGCAGAAAAGAATGTTCACACATATGTTTTAAATGATTAGTGTATGGTACGTGAGGACATATTGCATGTTGACAGTGAAATCTACAATTGCACAATGATGAAGCGAACATCTAAAGTATCATCTTGTTACAAGGAATCAGACAATCAAAACAAGAAAAAGGAGTCAGAATGAGTCCCGGAGGAATTGTAATCAATTGAATCAAAAAATTATGTTTAGTAGAAACAATTTTGGAGATAAAATAGATTAAATTGGGGGGTGGGGGTTGCACGAGAAAGAAAGGAAGATGTCAGGCCAACTTTGCTCCAATAGGCACACCGTGACTAGTAAAGATCATCACGTACTCGTCCAATATCCCATGCTTGTGTGGAAGCTCATATAAACAATGTCGTCATCTAAATGCAAATGAAACATTTACACAAAAATTCACTGAACTTTATCCGCAATCATGAGATCTCTTCCACTCCCCGCCACTAAGCCCCTAATTCAGTGGAAGCAACTAAACAATAGAAACTGTATAATCACTCACAAACAGAGCTCAGATCAGTTCAGTTCCTGTGAGGAATGCGGAAGTGACCACAATTTAACACAGATGCGCATATCAAGAAAAATATGTGAAACATTAATTGCTCTACAAGATTAAGAAAAATAGGAAAATAACTGGCCCTACAAAATGCTTGCTTACCTCATCTGCGATCATTGCAATGAGGGCAGAGTTGCTAGTACGAATTTGAGTTTTGTTAGCCATTCACTACAAATCTGCACTCGCTAAAGAACCCAAAACAAAGAAACAGTAAATTAAGACTGCATCCACAGAATTTCCAGCAAAGCAAACACCTTTTAGAAGATCGCAGAAACATGCTGTCCCTAATTTACATAAACCAAATTTACAGCACATGCAGTCTCAGCATAAGCTTGTTTCACAGTTTAAGAATAGGAGACTCGCTGAAGGTAAACTTTCAAGTATCATAAGAAGCAGCAAAAGATCGAGCTTAGAACTAAAGGACACCCAAATGAAACCAGAGGAAACATGAAATAAACCCAGAATGCAAGAAATAAAATAAGATCAAATATTTATAGAAATTATATAAAGTATGAACCAACCAAGCAGTAACAAAATCTTGAAGAGGAAAGACAAATCCCAAAGTCCAACAGAAGAAGAAATAAAGAGATGAAGAAATCATAAATTGTATATAATCAGGACAAAAAGGAGCAGAGACCAATCAACAACTCTTGATCGCATAAAAATTGAGGAAGATTTAGTTTGATTTTGCAAAGGAATAAGATTTAGATCCGCGTTTCCATGTAGAAGGACGAGAGAAATGAAGAAACGAAACAAAGATTGAAAAATGAAATTCAAGTGACTGTGACAGAGGACGAGGATTACACCAAGTTGTAGATGGAATTGGACACTTCCTCTCACCCGTTCTCACTGACAAACCAAATGCTTCTTCCTTCTTAAACCAACATAAGTGAATAACATCAATCAAAATTTGTTGAAAAAGTAATTAATTTATAAAGGAAAATTTTGCAAAATGAAATTCATGCCTGGGCAGCGGGCCTGGCCTGTGGTAAGCAAGCTCTAATTGACTGGGCCTAAGGCCGTGTGCAAGGCCCAGCCGGACCTGCCCTAATAAGGATTGCAATTTTAGCCTGGCCTAATTTTTGGACCAAATTAGTCGGGCCACGAGTTGACCATGTCGACTCGCACGGGCCGCTGGTAGGCACAAAACGACACCATTTTTTATACTTTTTTATTTAAAAAATATAAGTCGGGCCTGTTCTGCCTACTCGTAGCCCGCCAACTACGAGTCAGTTGACCAATCGGTGGGCCAAGTTACGGACCGGCTAATCTCGATCCGCACAAGTCACAAGCCGGCCCACACAACCTGCCATAACATTGGTCGGACTGGTTGGCCCATTACCATGCCAATGCCCTAGGTTGGTAGAAAATGATTAAATAAAATTGTTCGATTTTTTAAAAACTGTTGACTTGAATTGGGCCTGACTTGACCTATTATCCTTTATTATAAAACTTAATTTTTTTGAAAATTTAAAAAGAAATATGAAATTATTGTATTTTAACTTTAATTATTTTCAAAATAAATATATAAATATAAAATTGCGTAGCAAAAGGAAATAATTCCCTTTTAAAGTTTCAAAAAAATTATTATATTTTAAAAATTAAAAACTTTTCTATTGTTTAAAATTTTTTAAAAGTATATTAAAAGGAACAATAAAATATAAGTTACATAAATGTCATGCTTGTACTTATTAAAATTTTAAATTCAAACAGAATTAATTAAATATTATTTAAAATAATAATTTTTATAATTATTATATTTAAGAATTTAATTAAACTAAAATATTACATTTTTTGTTATTACTTTTAAAGAAAATTTAAAAGATTTTTTAAAAAATTAAAAAATTAAAATGTAGTTCACCCAAATTTTTAATTAAAACTACTCGTTGCCATAATGTACGTATATTTATAGCTTGACCCAGAACGACCGTCTCGTTCTTTTTCGTTTCTTCTCTTCCCATTTGCTGTGGCAGCTGATGGCAAATCCTACCACTTCCAGATACCGTCTGTAATGTATCACAAAGCCCTTAAAAGTCCAAAAATACTCCATCCGTTACACCCAACTCTGTCTGTCTGTTTGTCATGGATTCTTCTGCCAACGCGGTGCCTCCATTTCTCAGCAAAACCTATGACATGGTGGATGACCCTTCCACTAACGCCGTCGTTTCTTGGACCAACAGCAACAATAGCTTTGTGGTCTGGAACGTCCCCGAGTTTCAGAAACACCTTTTGCCCAAGTATTTCAAACACAACAACTTCTCTAGCTTTGTCAGACAACTCAATACTTATGTGGGTACACCTTTTTCTAATTTCATTCTTTCATTTTGTTTGGCTTTTCTCTATTTAGATTAATTGGTCGACCTTGTAGATGCTAAATTCTAGGGGTGAGTTCGTTTTGTGACATTGACTTCTACTGAGTCCATTCTCTGTTCTGTTGTGCTTGGGATCTGCTTTCTACTGGTATTTGCGGTTGTTTGTGGAAACTGTTACTTTTATTTGTAGAAGACCAGATGTTGTTATTAGGAAGGAGATTCTTTATGTCAATGGAAACTTTTTTATCAAGAGAGTTCGAGATTATTGGACGGACTTATTTGGGTTTTAACAACTAAATGGAGTACCCTTTTGAGATTTTAGAACTGCTGTTGAAATTCATACTGTGTCGGTTTTTAATTTATATGTTTACTGGATGTGAGCCTGCGTAAGCTACTGATGTTAACAGGCTCCAAGTCTATGAACTGCTTGGAGGAGGTTGACAGTTAAATAGTGTTATTTCTTTGACTGATGTTGGTTATACTCATTAATCCCAAGTTATTTGGTTTTTTTCCTTTTTCCTGCAAAACCAAATTTGTCTATGTTGTGGGGTAAGTGTTTGAGCCCGTCCTTTTAATCTTTTCGTTTCCACTTCACGATGCTCAAGTCAGGTCCATGACTCCTTTTTCACCATATATAATTGTTTTGGCCGATGGTTCCTTCCTTTTTTTTTTTTTGGGCGGAACATCAGAATTGGAAATCTGTAGAAACACTCATCATCCCATGTACCAGTCAAGATTAGAACCTTGGGGATGTCTGTTGGTGGTTCTTTAAGCTGTTCTGCAATTCATGTCAGCATGGCATGTGAGTTGTGTTAGCTTTTCCTTTTCCCTCCCCATTTCATTTCACCGTTATATGTGTTCACGTGTTATGCAAAAGAGGTTTAAGTCTATAGAAAAATAAAAATGGAAAATTTAGTAAAAATGGAAAATTTAGTCAACCACAAGCCTTAATTTGGTGGAATGTAAAATGATAATTGAGTTGACAGCAAAGACAACAATTATTGAAATTAAAATTATGTTAGGATTCCTTATTAGATAGAAAGTAGGAGTAAGATAACTGTGTTATTCTAGTTTAAGATATGTTATTCTATTTATATATGACTTTCCTAATAAATAGAATATTTTAGGTTTAGCTAAAATCCAAACCTAAAACTTGATATTCCAGTAGCTTAAACTCAGCCATATTTCCTAATCTTGTAAGTTTTAGCTACTAGTTAACACTAATTCTATTTGTCCTACATCAACATGTCTACGAGAATGAATGTTCTTTCTCATGTAGGCTTCATGTAGTAGCTTAAAAAGTGATTGATATGATTGCATTGAGCAAAGGGTGATTAGGCAACGTCTTTGGAGGAACAATAATCCTATTTGTTAAAAATAGATGGTAAGGGTTGAAGAAAATGCTAAACTTTGTAAAATCTAATACAAGCTTAAGGACTTGAGTCATTTAACTATAACATTTGAATTATAGGTTCTTGACTGATTTATAATCAATAGAAAGGTTGTATCTTGGTGTGGTTTGTCCTTGCCATCCGCTATCAAATTTATTAGCTTTCATATTGATCCTTTGTGTTTATATTTTGACCTTGCAGGGTTTTAGGAAGGTTGATCCAGATCGCTTTGAATTTGCAAATGAGGGGTTCTTAAGAGGGCAAAAACACCTCTTAAAGAGTATATCTAGAAAGAAACATGTTAATTCACATGGTAATCAGGCACCTCAAGTGCAGAGTTCCTCAGTTGCAGCCTGTGTTGAAGTTGGTAAATTTGGACTTGAGGAAGAGGTTGAAAGATTGAAGCGTGACAAAAATATCCTTATGCAGGAGCTTGTTAGGTTGAGGCAGCAGCAACAATCTACAGATCATCAATTGCAGACGGTTGGACAACGTGTGCAGGGGATGGAACAGCGGCAGCAGCAAATGTTGGCTTTCCTTGCAAAAGCTATTCAAAGCCCAGGCTTCTTAAATCAGCTTGTACAGCAGCAGAATGATAGTAATAGGCACATTGGTAGGGGCAGTAAGAAGAGGAGACTTCCCAGGGAGAAGGAAGAAACTGCTTCTTGTGAAAATGGAAACAATTCAATTAATGGACAGATTGTGAAGTTCCATTCTTCTATGAATGAAGCAGCAAAAGCAATGCTGCATCAGATCCTAAAGATGAACTCTTCACCTAAGCTGGAAACACCAATAAATAGCTCTGGTCACTTGCTGATTGGTAATATTCCTTCTTCAAGGGTCTTAGGAACTGGGAGTACTTCAAATCACACCTCAGGACTGACACTTTCAGAGGTTCCAACTGCTTCTGAGCCATCATATTTACCCATTGATTCGGGTTTTCCTGTCAGTCATTCAACTACTGTTATTTCTGAAATCCAGTCTCCATCTTGTTTGGCGAGCTGCCACGCCGAAACAAATTTTGCTACTACAAAAAGCATACATACTTCTGGTCAAGATAAATGCATTGCTGATTCAACTGGAGTTCAAGGAAATATTCCTGGAATCTCCACTGCCATTCCTAATGCGAGTGTTGTGGGATCTGGGACTGGGCATGCAGAGTATATTGATCCGTTGTCATGTGCATTGGATGCAACAAGTCCTTTAGAAAATGAGGCTCTTACTCTTGATCAGAATATGGATGTTCTTGTGGAAGGTATTCCTAAGCTTCCTGGCATTAATGATGCATTTTGGGAGCAGTTTCTTGCAGAAAGTTTATACACAGATGATGCAGATGAAATTAATAGCAAAGAACAGGAGTTGCAACCTTGGCAACAAAATGAGTGGAACAAGTTAGAACAGATGAATTATCTTGCTGACCAGATGGAGCTTCTTACGTCAGAAGGCAGGAGCGCCTGAAAGTCTTGTCAATTGTACATAAGTCTTTGCTCTGCAAAGGTAACTTTTAACACCATTTCTGACGACAGTGGGAAGTCTAGGAGTTCTTCCTAATTTCTTGGATAGTTAACTAGATCAGGCTCACCCATTTCAGGTTTGAGCCTCGATTTCTATTTCTAAAACCCAACATAATTAGGTTTGTCCTAATACAATGTTTGTTGCCAAAAGTCGGGGGCTATACTGGAAGTATAATTTTCCCTTCATTGTATCACAGTGTAAATGCATACGAAGAAAATATTTTGCCATGCAGAAACTTTCTTCCCATCTGCCAAAAGTAGCTACATGTGCATGACTATATGACAAACGATTTTTTATAGTTTGAAATGTATGTTTATATGTACAAATTCATACAACACAAAAGCTTCCAACTATCCTTCATCCATTGCTACTCTGGTAACGATGTACGTGATTTACAATTTTGGCTGCACATTTGTTTCGCTGGTTGTGTTGAAGTGCAAATAAGTATGGCCCTCATCATGAACTCGAACATGAAGAGACTTGAACGAGAAAAATATGGTATTGCTTTGAAAATTGCTTCTCTGATTCTTTGCAGTGTTGGGGTACTGCCCTGCTGAGCAGACAAAGCTTTTGTTCAATGAAAGATTCAAGACAAGTTCTGTTTGATAAACCTTCTTTCACCTTTAGCGTGTGTACTGAATTTTTAAGTTTGCTTCTCAGAAATGCATAGATATAAATAGATAAATAGATAGATAGTATTCCAAAACTTGTTAAAGGTTTAGATGTCTGTCTCCCTCACCTACTGGAAGTTTACAGGCTTACAGCAATAATGGATGAGACAAGGCTCGAAATAGTATGATATTATATTAATGCAGCTTAATTTAAGTGGAGCAATTTGTAATTTCAAGTGGAAATGAGTTTGTTGGTGAATGATGGGTATTGGAATATTTTACTAATTTTAGGGGAAGTTCTTCTATTGATCTAACAATAATTTTTGTATTTAAAGTTTCTTCACCAACAGTTTGTCATTTTTCTTGACCAAGTCGAACTAATATAATGTTAACAGTTAAGTAGTTAACTACTCCGTCTATAAAATTGTTAACCTTTCAAGCTAATTGTCAAAAGAAAATGACATGATAAATACCTATAATTTATTCTGCACGTCACTCAGAATTTTACTGGGTGTTTTTATTATTGTATTTACCTAAAGATTGCAAGAATTGTAGAATCAAATCAACGTTGAACAATAATATTTCAATATATATTCATATTAGATCAAGAAGTCAAATGTAAATGAGGAAACAACAACAATGGGCAATGATTAATTGACTTAATCATAATCTATATCTTTTATTTGTTCCAGCTTATGCAAATTTAAGAATAGAATCACATTTTTACAGTATCGTTTCCTCTTTAATTGTTCTTTTTCATTATTATCTGTCTTTAATTCATTACGGTAATCAAACATGTTACTTGAAAATTTGCCATTTCTATGGAGTGTGTGAGAGAAGATACTACCTTGAAGGTTTCATCCGCGAAAAAACACTTTAAATTCATATATTTTCATTAGTTTCTAACTAGGTAAAAAGTAAATTTAAATTTAAATTTAAAATTTTAAAAACATTCAATTTAGTACTCTCAATTAATTATCTATTTATATTTTTATTATTTATTAGTGAATTCTTTTGTTTTATGTACATCTTAACAGGAAGACAACCCCTTCAATTTCAGGGTTAAACTACAACGTTTAGAAAATCTCCCAAATGTTCTCTTCTAGTTTAAAATATTTTTGTAGACTCTATTACGACCTGTACGTCTTCTCTTTTATCTCTTACCATAATATTTAGGAAAATTCCTAATTTTCTTAATCGTACGTCTTCTAATTCAAGAAGTTATAGTTATGGATTTGAAAAATGATTTAATTTCTGGTGTTACAAGTAGTGGTAATATTCAAATGGTAGTATTTGAAAAGGATTTTCTTCACTTAAAAAATTAAGAAAATTAACGATTTTTTCAATTGTTGTGATAGGAGATAAGAGAGAGTTGATGCTATTTTCCCAAAATTTTTGAATCCAGGTAATGAAGAAAGTGTAAAAAATAATGAGGCTTACCTTTACTGGAACCACCAAGGCCAGCTGCACATGTGCAACTTATAATCCTAAGCTAGGGTGAATCAACTCAAATATCAACTATGAAGCCAGAAGAAAGGCACACTACCCATGAATGATTGTTCACTAAGGTTATGTTTGGTTAGACGTAAAGTTTTTAATAGAATGGAATGATTTATAATGGAATGGAATATCAATAGATGTAATACTAGAAGATGTTGTTTGGGAGGGATGGAAGGGGTCATAATGTAATATAGTAAAATGTTATTTAGAAGAAGAGTTTATAATGTAATATAGTAAAAAGTTGTTTATCATTTTACATTCCATCCTAAATTCTTCAAATTAGAGGTTTCTTATTTTTACTATTTAGGATGGAATGAGATGTAATATGAAACTCTCCTCTTCCATCTAATTCCATTATAAACCATCTTCCCAAACAATGGAATAATATTACATTTCATTAATAAACTCTCAACCAAACATAACATAAAGGTAAAAAAAGGTAATTGATACTCTGGCTTCAATCAATGCTCTTATTAAGAGTTGGAGCAAATGGAGGTAATTCTTGATGGTCTCAATGACGGCTACGCAAGTTTTATTATTGGTTTTCTGATGAAACATGAATTATACATGATTGATGAACTTGAATCAATGCTCATAATTTAGGAAGAACATATAGAAAAATACTGGAGAAATTTAATGCCTAAGTTGCCATAGGCTCAAGCTCGCATTGTTCAAAATTCTAACTCCACTATGTAACATAAATAAAACTTTCCTCAACCAAGATTTAATCAATCTAATAACCCGCCATTTTATTTAGGTGGAAGTGGTGGTTGTTTTTAGCAAAACTGTGGTGGTGGCTGTGATAGAGGTCGAGGAAAAGGAGCTTTTAGCTAACTTCAGTGCCAAGTTTGTAAAAAAGTTTGAGCATACGACATTTAATTGCTATCACTGTTTTAATGCTGAGTTCATACCCATCATTGGGGGGACAAAAAAAACTGACCTTCAGCCTTCAGTAATTTTGCCACTCAACTCCAAAAGTCCCACATATGACTAGTAAAGAAAATAGAAAAAAAATAGTACTATGGCAATATGGAGATCAGATCTCCTATACCGATTATGGTGTTCCTATTATGTTCCATTAAATCTTATCCACACATTTACGTGGACCTCATATAAATGTATTGATGAGATTTAATAGAATAGAGTAAGTAAAACAGAGAATTTGATGAGAACAATACGATACCCAAGACTTAGTCATACCTCTAAAAGGATAGTAAATAGTGTCTTGAAGTATTGTAATGTCATCAAAAGCAATAAAAATATTTCCATAAATTGTATTCCTTGTTCTTTAGGGAAAGTACATAAACACTCTTTTCCTATCTCACACAAACAAATATGGCAAGCATATACAATTAATATGAGGATCCTCACTTATTGAATTTTCATATAGTGTTCATTATTATACTCACTTTTTAGATGCATTTTCTCACTATATGTAGTTATACCCACTAAAGAAAAAATCTAAAGCACTTGCTATCTTCATTTCCTTCAAAGCCATGGTTTAGTTGTAAATAGGCTACAAAATCATTACCCTTCAAATTCATAATAGAGGAGAATATCTAAGTAACTTATTAAAGCAATTTCTTAACCTTTATGATTTCACTCATAGGAACTTGCCCAAGTAGTCGAAAAAATTTTAGCCTGGGCCAAAGTCGAATTTGACGGTCCAAATTTTGATTAAGCATAGCCCGGCCTTATTATTTTCTTCTTTTTTAATTTAAAATTAAAAAATTACTTTATTTTATTCAAAAAGACATCATTCTTTTTTTAAATTTTCAAGCTTCAGGTTAGGTTGAGCCAAGAAGCCTAAGCTCAAGCCCATCTTGAAGTCCAAACATTAAAAAAAAAAAAGTCTGAACTTAACCTAAAATCTAATCAAACTGAACTGGGTCAGTTAAATTCAAGCCAAGTCGACTGGCTTATTTGCCAAGCCTAATCACTCATCATCTCAATTTTCCATATACCCATAAGTATAATAGAGTAGCAGAATGTAAACACAATCATTTGGTTGAAATGAGGCTTACACTTTTAGCTCATTCTTCCTTACCATGATTCTACTTGCCTGATACTTTCCAAACATCCAAATATTTGGTAAACTACCTGTCCACTCCAGTTTTGAACAATAAATATCCTTTGACTGTGTTTTTCAAGGTTTAATCAAATTACTCATTTTTTTCAACTTTTTGGGTGTAAATGTTTTCCTCATCTTAGACCATACAACCAGCAAAAGTTTTGAAACCAAAGGTGTTTACCACCTCTGTTGGGTTATTACCTAACATTTTAGATGATGCATTAGCCACACCTCATTAGAAGGAAGTTGTGAATGATGAGTGTCAAACTTTACTCAAAAAGTATACTTGGCCTTTAGTGACCTACCTATTGACAAAGTTCCTATAGGCTGCATGCGGGTGTTCCGAGTAAAGGAAAATTAAAATGGCTCCATTTAGTGCTGTAAAGGAAACATTTACTACTGTTGTGAAGCCAACTACCATTCGAATCATTTTAACAATTTCTCTATCAAAAGGCTAGGATGTGAGATAACTTGACATTAACAATGTCTATCTTTATGAGGAAGTTTACATGTTGCAGCCATTTGGGTTTGAAGCTACTAATCAAACACTAGTTTGCAAATTAAACAAAGCTCTTTATTGCTTGAAGTTAGCCCCAAGAGCATAGTTTGAAAGGTTATTACTGCTGTCGTTCATTTTGGGTTCACCGTGATCCCTCTATTTTCATTAAAATCACCACCAAGTCAATTCTCTATGTCTTAGTCTACATGGATGAATACTTGTCACTAGCAGCTTAACTAATGAAATTCAACAATCAGTCACTCACCTCAACTCTAGTTACTTAAAGATCTTAGTGATCTTAGCTTTTTTTAGGGATTCAAGTCCATGTTACTACCTATAGTGGTTATCATTTTATCTCCGTCTAAGTACATCAAAGTTTTGTTAGCAAGAGCAAAAATGACAGGTTCCAAGTCTTAAACAACTCCTCTGACTAGTGGCTTGAGATTACCTACACATAATGATAGAAAAGCAATGAGCACGATTATATAGATCTTTTGTGGGAGCATGGCAATATGTCACAATAACTCGGCCTGAAATTGCCTTCTTAGTGAACAGGGCCTGTTAGTTTATGAATAAGCCCTCTAATAAACATTGCAAAGTAGTTGAGCGAATTCTTAGGTATTTAAGTGGTACCTTAGACAATGACATTCATTTGAGGAAAGAAACATTACGTGACATCACCGTTAGCAAATATATAAAACCAATTAAGTTAGTATCACACAATAGCTTCAGCTATTGTGGTAAAATAGTCGCTTAACATGGTATCAAAACCTTTATGATCAAACGATTTTGAGTTCAAATCCTACCACTCACCTATTTATCATTAAATTAATTCAGAACAAATTCTACCACCCACCTATTTATTATTAAATTAATTCAGAGCAAGGTAGAGTGCGCCTGTGCAAGTTTCAAGCCCAAAAGACTTTCACTTGAGGGGGTGTATTAGCGAATATATAAAACCAATTAAGGTTACGTTTGGATCTGCGGAGCGGTGGAGATAAGTACATTCACCGCAGTTTTCAAACGCATGGTAAAATAGTCGCTTAACATAGTATCAGAGCCTTTATGATCAAACGATCTTGAGTTCAAATCCTACCATCCACCTATTTATTATTAAATTAATTCAGAACAAGGTGGAGTGCCCCTGTGCAAGTTTCAAGCCCAAAAGACTTTCACTTGAGGGGGTGTATTAGCGAATATATAAAACCAATTAAGGCTACATTTGGATCTGCGGTGCGGTGGGGATAAGTACTTATTCACCGCAGTTTTCAAACGCAGTCACATGTTTGGATCTGCGATAAACAACTGGAGGTTGGAGAAAAGTGCGGTGTCACTGCAGCAATCAATAAGCAAAAAGAGGATCGCGGTAGGAAACTGCTTCTGCGGTAAAAATTTTACTTTCCATTAATAAACTTCATTACAAGTATTATTTTCCATTATACTCGTAATTAATATGACTAATAATATATTTTTATGAAATATTTTATTTACTAAATTTATTTTATTTATATTTTCTTATTTT
>JANZXP010000002.1:12385103-12397919 GCA_027576715.1 Erythroxylum flavicans
TTTATAATTTTAAATTTATATGACTAATAATATATTTTTAATTATTTATACAACAATTAATAGTTTATTAAATTAATAGGCTTTTTAGTCATTTTATCTCTTTTCAGCAACCGCAACCGCACTTGCCAAATACCTATTTTCACATTTCAGCAGTTACTAAAACAGCAATCTCAAATACATAAGTACTTAATGAGAATAAATATTTATCATTTCAGCAGGTTGTTAACTGCCACCGTTCTCCCAAGCCAAGCCTAAATTGGCCTTACACAATAGCTTAAGCTATTGTGATGAAATGGTCGCTTAACAATCACAATTTACTGTGAAGCAAATTGGGGTGCAGATTCTAACGACCGATGCTCTATAACATGTCAATATGAGACTGTGCATCGAGGCTGAATGCAAGAGCTTAGCAAATGTTATAAGAAACGATTACTTGGGTTAAGTCAGTGCTAAATAAGCTTAAGGTTTCAACTACTAAAATTCTAGATGTATTTTATGATAACAAGAGTATAATTATGTTAGTTGCAAATCCAGTATTGCATTCCAGAATTAAGAATATGGAATTAAATTTTCATTTTGTGCAAGAGAGTCATTATTAAAGAAGTGGTTGTCTATCATGTTCCTTCACAAGATCAACTTAACGATGTATTCACAAAATCAATACCACATTTACGTACGATTCATAGATCAGCGTCACAAACTCGGAGTAGAAAATTATCTCCCTGAGTTTGAGCGGGATTGTGAGAGAAAATAGCTTGCATTCTATTATTGACAGCAAGGTAAGTTGGAGTAAAATTTTAGAACAGAATTTAATATGTTGTTCAGTCAGTACCTTAATTTAATTTATTCCTAGAATATATTTATTTATTGGCTGATAAGTCTTAGGCAACTACTATTAACATTACGCACGTACATTAGAGACAAATCCCATGTCTTTGCCACGTTTTCAGTTTCCTAATCCCTGAAACTGAAATTTGACCATGTCCTATGCCTATACGTACAATTAGTTTAATCAAATGTCGTCTAGTGTTTGAGGTCATTGATGATAAGGTCTGTCAAATCCTACTAATCACTGTTATGCACGTATCAATATCATCCCACAGATCCGATATTGCAGCTCAGGAACGAGTTCATAGGCTTGAATTTTCCAAACCAAAGCACAAGATACGTAGGGAACCTGATGGCGGTCAACTTGTGACGATGATTGTGAAATCTTTTTTTTTTTTTTTGGTGCAGGAAAACGGTTCTTGTAGATGATTTGGAAACAAGTTCAGAATCCATTTTAGCTGTGTTGTAGGAGGGTTGCTTTTGGAGAATCCGGTATTCGGAGACATATATAGGAAAAGAACAAAAGGCAAGGATATTTGTTGCCATTTGGAGTCTGATACAAAGAATTTGTTTCAGATTCTAGATCAAGAACAGCTTCTAAGTGACAAAATCCAGGATTCAGAAGATATTCTCTACAGATCATTATGTGGGTAATTTTGAAGATGGGAGAAAATTGCAGGTAATGATCGATTTTCGTTAATCGAAGGTTTCAGCAAGGCTTAATTTTGACCAGATTCTATTCAGAGGAGAATCAGTAAGAGACCAAGGATGAGCGCTAAAGATCCTCTGAAACTTGACGACGAACAGCTAGCCGAATTACGTGAAATTTTCCGGTCATTCGACAGGAACAAAGACGGAAGTTTGACGCAACTGGAGCTGGGGTCACTCCTCCGATCACTGGGTCTGAAGCCGAGCGAAGACCAACTCGAGGCATTGATTCAAAAGGCAGACACAAACAGCAATGGCCTGATAGAGTTCTCTGAGTTCATAGCACTTGTGGAGCCAGACCTTGTACAAGCAAAGTGCCCGTACACGGAGGACCAGTTGAAGAAGATATTCAAGATGTTTGATCGGGACGGCAACGGATACATAACTCCGGCAGAGTTGGCGCATTCGATGGCCAAATTGGGACACGCTTTGACGGCGGAGGAGTTGACGGGTATGATAAAGGAGGCTGACACAGACGGAGATGGTTGCATAAACTTTCAGGAGTTTGCTCAAGCTATTACATCTGCAGCTTTTGACAATTCTTGGCTCTGAATGTGTTGGTTGTTTTAATTGCTTTCATCCATTGTTTTTCTCAGCCTTCAAGCAGGAGATGCAAAACGTTGTCAGTCAATTTCCTACAGTTTCATGTCTTTTCCTTAACATGTTCTAAAGCTAGTCTTCAGTTTGCGATCATCTGTTGCCTCGCAATAACCTAGTCAACTTGTGCACAGCGCCAGAGCGAGGAAAATGGATCGTATCGAATGTGTTCATTTTCAAGAATTCTGTAATAATTGTCATTGCATGCTTTTGTTATAGCATCTCCATTCGATTTTAGATATACATATACGAATGAGTCCAAACGCCAAAATATTTCTTTCTTTTACCACCGGTAAGCATATATAAATTCCTGTCACGACTTCAGTAAATTTAAATCAACCCACGATTTTAGATGAATGCTTTAAGATTAACTTGACCACTATCATATTTCAAAATGCGAAAAGACATAAAAATCTATATCTTACTTTGTTTTTCTACCAAAGTATTCATAGATGGTTGTCCTTGTTTGTACTTGTATTTCTAAGCTTATACACTAATGTTAACATAGGTTGCCTATTCCAGTGAATCTATTTGTGCAATTTCTTAGCCTTAATCGGTTAATCATTTCCTTTTCTTTTTTAATAGTCATATTTTTTATTTTCTCGAGTAGCCAATAAAAAAATGACAACTTTTTTGCATTGATAGATGATTCCTATGCTGAAATAGCTTGTAATAATTTAACTTTGTGATGTAATGAAAATGGTTATTAGGTGTTGTATTTTAAGTGATTTTTATACGATTAAGCAAAATATTGATTATTGGATATAAGAGCAACCTAACCTGTTTGCTTCACTTTTATTAATTGATTTTGTCATATTAACAAGGAATTTATGACTACTTTTATTGACTGTAATGTCAATTTTTTAACAATGACACTTGCGAGTAAGGGTGTAAAGTTAAACCTTGCAAAACTGAATCTTGAAAAAGTTGGAGCTAAAAAATTTATAAATGGTACATGTAGTATTCATATATGTGAACGGGTCTTGTGGCGATTTGTGTGATATGTGCTCTAACCTAAGTAGGGATGGCTAATCGGACACTTTCACCTCATAATCAATAAGGTTAATAATTCGAATCAATGTTCATAGCATATGATAGTATCAAAATTTTTTGTCAATGTCATCCAATAAGTGTCTTTGTATGTTATAATGATTAGTTATGCATAGAATTGATAATCTTAAAACTTTTATCAAGTTACAGAATCAACATACATTACCTTAATATTACTTCTTGTATGTTATAATTAAAGAACATGTTTTAAGTTTGGAATTATATTTGTTTAAGATCCATTGGAACTTTAAAATACTTTACAACATATTTTTAACAATTTATTTGTCTTTCTTATTTAATTGACCTTAGAATTGAGTTTTAGTTTTAGCATGGTGGGACCTTCAAATTTACCTCTATCAGAGACTGCAAAGGAGGAGAAACATATAATTTTATAGTTGAGCTGGATTTTTGATGACATTACAATTCATATGCACATTAAAGGACTTGGGCTATAGAGAGGTGGAAGTTTTTAATTATAAATTTCTGCAGGAGTCTTTTGAGGGTGACATTAAGAGACTTAAGAAGTGAGGCTTACATCTTCGACATGATTAATTTAATTGAAAAGAAATTTGGTAGTGCTCTCGGATTGGAATTCAACTAATAAATCAGAGCACATGGAGGTATTTTTAAATAATGTTGTGTATTCCTTATTGAGACATAACAAAGGACGTTTAGAAGATCAGAGTGAATAAGTTGATTATGAGGTTGTAGAGAGTGGTAACCTACTTCTAGAAAGGGTAAATATCTTGACACAAATGAGGGTGAGGCTAGTGAATTTGATGATCAAACATATAAGGGTGAGGAAGGAGAAGTTAGAAACTTTGATAATCAAACATATAAGGGTGAGGAAGGAGAAGTTAGAGACTTTGATGATTTTAGTTCAACCAATTCTGATGATATATATTTGATGAGGTAGATGATGAAGAGGCTGTGAATAAGGTTGTTTATAGTGGTGTAGATTATGTCCTAACAAATCTGTATGTATACTAGATATATATACATAATCAATATATGAAGATTCAGATGAGTTTAGTAGCGTGGATGCCAATTCAGATGAAGAAGGGAGAAGAAGGCCTAAGTTCCTATAATTTAATGAACATAATGATAAGTTGAGGCCAATTGATTAAAGGTTGGTATGTTATTTAATTCGATATGAATGTGTTTAGACAAGCTCTAGTGCAATATGTTGTTGAGAAGAGTTTGATTATAAGCATGTCAATAATGAGAAATATAACATAAATGTTGTATGTGAGAAGGGTTATGCATAAAGAATACATGCTTCTTTTATACAACATGAGACTACATTTCAATTTAAAACATTTTAATTCAAACATAATTGAAATAAAGAATATAAAAATAGAAAATGTAAGTTGTATTGAATTGCAAAGAAATACCCCTTTATATTTTAGATATTGTCCTAAGTGAGATATTACGGGCTTAAAGGTGCACTTTTAAAGGACTTGAATTTGAGATTACAAACAAGAAGGAATATAGGGTTGAGAACTTTGCATTTAACTTTTAATGGGTGAAGCGGGAAAGTAATTTGAGAATTTAAAGAGTTATCAATTAGATATATTTAAGTAAAATTTAGGTAGTACTTTTATAATCAAGTATTCAGAAGATACTTTTGATTCCATGTACATATACTAAGATACTTGTGCTTCTTAGTTGGTTATAGATGTATAATATACGTCGATTTTTCACTTGAACAATAAGTAGGGAAGGCAAGTGCTATCAGCCATTGGATTGGATGCAAATAACGACATGTTTCCAATTATATGGGTCATGGCTAGAATTGAGAATCAAGTCTCATATAAATGGTTTCTAAATAATTATAAGATGACATCAGACAGTATAAGATATAATTAGGTTTTTATTTCTGATTGAAAAAGGTAAATTTGTGTTATTAGATTTTCTTCTCTTACAAAAATTCCTTTATAGTTATAAAAATTCATTAAGTGCATTAACATTCCTTATGGATTATTTGTAATATGGTTTGGAACATGTCTTCAATATTAATATGGTTGGTGACGAACATAGATATTGTGTTAGACATATCTATGATAACTTTCGAGCCAAATTTAAGACAACAATGGTTATAAAGAATATAATCTGGAATGTGCCTAGATCATATACCTTCAATAAATTCAAAAGGTGTATGATTGTTTAATTTAAACGCACTTGAAATTCAATGTATATGATTTTTTAATTCATAATGGACATTATCCTTTCTACCTTAAATAAATACATGAAGCAATTAAAAGGCATCAATAAATTGATCCATGGTTGGTTGAACAACATACAAACCAATAGGTGGTTCAGGCTCACTTATAATGGAGAGCTAAAATATGACTTATTGTTAAAATCGTTGTGAAAGCTTCAACACTTACATGAAGAAGGCTAGGCACAAGTTAATTATCATAATGCTTGAGATGATTAGAAGAGAAATGATAAAGAGACTTAACAAGAAAAAGGAGGGGATGTAGAGAAATAATGGAAACATTTATCCTAAGATTTAGAAAACCTTAGAGAAGTTTAAATAACTTACCAGTAACTAGATGCCATATTTTATGGTAGGATATTGTCTTAAAGGGCATATGAATTTTGACCAACATGTTGTTGTTTTGGGCAATAAGACTCATACATGTAGGAGATGATATGTAAGTATAATTCCTTATCAACATGTTCATGTTGTAATAAGATATGATATTGATAAACTAGAAGATTATATGGACTTAAAGTACAGAAAAGAAAATTTTGAAGTTGCTCATACATATCATATTTTTGCAATTTCTGGTGAAGATTTGTGGCCAAACCTGACCAAGAATCATCATTCTAAAATTTTTCCACCATAATATAAAAGAAGGTCCAAAAGAATAAACAGGCAAGGAGTAATAAGGTAGGAGAGGAACATAACTCATATAAAGCTACACATAAAGGACTTCATATGTTAAGTAAAATATGCAAGCAATAAAGTGGAAATACAAGTAGATGTCCCAAGAGAATACACAATAATGCCCTTAATAGTCAAAATAACTAATTAACATAAGAACCGAAACATATATAAAGAAAAAAGGAAAAATGAACGAACTTTATTGTGTCCATTTATTTTTGTATTGGTGCACATCGTGATTAGCTATTAGCTTTTTATATGTGATGTTTATTATAACTAGGTATTTTTATATATGAAGCTTATTCAGATGATGAATTCTTGTTTATATATGTTTTAGATTTTTATTGAGCTATTGATCTTATGATTGGAAATTCTATTGATCAAGTTGAAAATTTGATGTTAAAGTTAGATATTTGCTTGAAGGACAAGTTAAATGCATATAAGACTTTCGCTTTTATTCTATTGGTTTATGATTCTAAAAGGTTTCTCAAGTACGATGCTTGGTGATCTTATTATAAATTCACTTCATGGTAGAGTTATAGTGTGGGATATAGGTGAAAGCATTTTCTTGTGGACATTATTGATGGAACCATCTCATCTAATTTTGTTCCAATTGTTCATTCATCCAATGGTTGGAGATTGGAAGTGGTACGTTGGCTTGTTTTGCTTTCAATGTTTAGAAAATTTCTCACTGGTCGCTATCACTTATTCTTTTTCAAGTTTGATTGCTAATACTCTTAATTTTTCTTTACTATTTTGTTGTATTTCCTAGTATTTGGTCCTATCATGATAATGATATTCATTCAAAGTTAAAATCAATAGAATTTAATCAATTCAATTATATAGTTAACATTTTATTGCTACAAAACTGACCATTTTAAGACTTTAAAAGTAAATTGGCTTTCTAATCCAAAGTCTCTTGGATGAGAATACTTATAACTCAACTTCCTAAATGATAAATAGTGCTATGATTCATAGATATACTTAATATTCATAAAATTAAGGGTCATTGTTAATGCTAGATTTTCTTCATTGTCCAATGAAAAAACTGACTTTCCTATAATTGAATTTTCTATTATTCTTTATTGGTAGACTAATTTTTTTAAAGTAGCTGATATCCTTTAACAAGTTTCTCATATTATCTATCATTCCTAACTACCAAAGCATATAGATATATAAATTCAAAAGGGGAAAAAGAACTTGTGAGGAAACTATTTTCTGGTTTGAATTGCATAGAACCTAATCATAACCTACATGACACCTTTTATCCATACAATTATTTTACATATATCGTGGTTCTATTATGTTCACATGTTAATTTTTAAGTTGAAAATGTCCAAATAAGATAATACAAATACATAATTACAATAAATATTTATATATAATACTATTTAATATTAATCCATACATTAATACGATAAATGTTTTCTTATAATCAAGTTTCTAAATAGCACCTAATAATGACAATAAAGATGACCCAACTTCAAATCAATATCCTCCTTAATAATAAGTAATCTTGTTAATTCTTTAACTTGCTACTGATCTCTTGAAGCTCTTTAATTACGTCTATACTTATTTTGAATTTTTTGTCATGCCATATAAAGTAATTCATTTGCTTTGTAAATAACATGTATATCCATCAATATAAAATCCAATATAAAAAATTAAATCTATCTTTAAAATTTACCCTAAATTGGTCATATCCATAAAATTACCTTCGTGGATTGAATTTGATCTATGAAGTTCTTATAGGTGTTATCAATCCACAATCACAATAATTTAAGTGGTTTCTAATCTTATTGGCTATATTACTAAAATAAATTATAATTTTTGTTTCTTCAACTAAGAAAATAAGTAAATATATTAACTAAAGATCAACCTTAAAGGTAGATAGAATAATCAAAATTTAAGATTGCAATGTACACATTAACTTGTATTCATTTTTTTAAAACAAGTTTAGTCATAATCAAAACAACAAACCATAAATAAGAAGAATAAAAAAATTGGAACATATTCAATAATCAATTTTGCAATGCAAATCACTACATACAAATTGATAAAAAATAAACATGAGTTCATTTGGAATAGTTGGCCTAGTGATAACAAAGCCAATTTTACTTAAGAGATACTAAAAAATACAGAACAAATCATTTAATAAATAATCAATGATAAAAAAAACTCTAAATTCAAGTTTATAAACCAAACTATAAGGTAGCCAAACTACTCAAAACAAATCATAGTTAGGTATACATAAAAATAACTATAGGCTTATATCTTGATAGCTATAGTTCATGTATATAGGAAAACGGATTCAAGTTCTGAACATACATTATTAATCACTCAAGAGTTTATCCTAAAAAGTATAAAATACATTATTCAAGTTTAAGGGTATTGCTCAAGTCTTTTTACTTGAGCAAGAAGACTTTTAAAATATGACTCTCTCTTAAACTTTATCCTAAAAAGTATCTTCTTTGGCTAGTTCACCAATGCTTATTCTAGCAAAATACTAGACAAACATAATATTCAAGTTATCATCGATTCGTGTCAAATTAAAAACAAACACTAATCAAAGAAAAAGAAATCATATATTTTGTGGAACTTCAAATAATCATCACCAAGTTAGTTAAAATAACAATTGAAACAGGGTAAGAACCTAGATGCAAATAACTCCAAGCAAGAGAATCCATTGCATTGTCCTACTAACCACATGAATTTAAAACAAGTAAAAAAAGAAAGAAACCAAGCTCTTTACTTGTCTCTAAAAACCCTTAAAAACTCCAGACGTTCAAATTAAAACTACAAAAACCAAACATTAAGTAGTGATGATACGGTAAAATCTCTTAAAGCATAATAAACAAAACACTTCGAGGTTAAATCTTCAAATAAACCATCAACTTAACTTATCATTTCAAGCACAATAAACTCGATTAGATGAAGAAGAAGAGAGGAGATGAAGAAAATAACGCATGAAAAGCAATAGTCCATTAATGGGAAGATAGTCAAAATTGGAGAAAAATTAGGTTCAGGAATTGAATTAAGTATTTGGCAATCAAGTAGGTTGTGGATTTTTGAGGTTAAAGGTTAGATTCAAGTCACCTAATTTTCATTAGTTTATATGGATCAATTTTGACATGTCAAAAGTCTTATCAATTTTTTAACAAAAATTAACTCCATAGAGTTTTTTTGGTCAAATTTAAACCATAATTTTTTGATAATTATAAAAAGTTTGAGTCTTTCAAAATTTTCTTAAATATATGGGGTGTTTTTATCTTTTACTTAATGTGAGAAAATGCTAAAGGATTTGACAATGAAGTTGTGTCGGCTTATACTATAAAGACTACCCTAATTTTTTGTTTGAATGATAGCAATTCCTATCAAGAGGGACGATGATGTAGCTTAAATGTATTAATATATTTGGAGTCACTTAAATTAACTCAGTATTCTCTTTTTTTGTTAAGATATGCAATTTTAAACAAACAAAAGACATTAATGGAAAATCTAAATTTTATTAATTAATGGTTTATTATTTAGATACATCCACACTTCTCATGCGTGAGACTTTCTCAATTTGCTACAACCTTTGTTATAAGCAAAGATGATCTACATTTAGGTTCTTATAAACCAACTTTCAATTTTTTTAATAGAAATTAGATACTTTGTCTCTAGATTTGTTTTATTAGTGCTTTTTAGAGAGTTAATACTTATTATTAATTCACAAGTTTTTAGTAAGTAAAAAGTGCTTAAATAATAAATAATATCAAAGTATTAATTTTAAAATTATCATTTATTTCAAGTGATTTACAAGAGTGACAAATTTTTTATGAGACAAGAATATAGTAAAGATCATTTTTGAATTATAAAACTTCGAAAAGAACGCATGAAAACATTAATAATGTTGAGAACTAACTACCATACTCACGAAAAAAATTGCTTTGATCCCCTTTAGCTCATGAATTCTCAATCAATAACATTATTTTTTATTTTGAAGTGAATTATAATTATTTTTTGTATAAAATCGTAAAATATGATCTATTCTCATATTATTTTGATCTTATATACTTGATAGTTTTATGTAAAATTAAAACTTTATTTTCTTTATGTTTTAGTATATTTTAAAAATTAAATTATTATTTAAACTTGAAGCTTTGCACAAGTTTATAATATTAGTTAAAATTATAAAATATCTCAATTAAATAAAAAAAATTTTTAATTTATTATAAATATAATTCTTTGATTACTTTGTTATTAATATTTACAAAATAAAACATTATATAATGCCTGTTTAGATAAGCTTATATCAATAGAGCTTTTGTCAGTAGAGCTTTTCTAAGAAGAGCTTTTCTAAGAAGCTAGTTGACTATGATCTATTCTCATATTATTTGATCTTATATACGTGATAGTTTTATGTAAAATTAAAAACTTATTTTCTTTATGTTTTAGTATATTTTAAAAATTAAAATATTATTTAAACTTGAAACTTTGCACAATTTTATAATATTAGTTAAAATTATAAAATATATCAATTAAATAAAACAAAATTTTAATTTATTATAAATATAATTCTTTGATTACTTTGTTATTAATATTTACAAAATAAAACATTATATAGTGCCTGTTTGGATAAACTTATATCAGTAAAGCTTTTATCAGTAGAGCTTTTCTAAGAAATTAATTGACTGTTTAACTGTCATTTAAAAAAAAGATTTTTTGAAGGAGCTTCATACAATAGACTGTTTGGTAACATAAAAATAAAAGCACTTTTAATTTTAACTATATTTTATTTTGTAATAAAATTATTTATGCATATAAATATTATTTAAAATATATTAAATAATATGCAAAGCACAATATATTAATTATTATATAATTTTAAACTATATGAAACATAAATGAAAATATATCTAACCAAACCTTTTGTATGGATTATAACATAAGTAAAACTAATATCAAAAATAAATATTAAAATACATAAAAAGTCAAATAATATTATATAAATCTCAAAATAAACATGAAGATGTGTTTGTGGGTATTGTGGGAATTATATATAAAACATAAGGGTAAAAGGGACTAAAAAATAGGCTCAATAATTGATCTAAAAAATCTACCTGAAAAAGTGATTTTTTGAGAAGCTCCAAATTTGAGCTTATTAAAAAGTTGTATTTTAGCTGCCAAAAAAGTTATATCTACTAAAAAAGTGACTTTTCATTTTATAGCCAAATACCCATTTTTCTTAAAAAAAGCTTTTGCGGTGAAAAAAAGTACTTTTTTATCCTCCGAAAGCTCATTCAAACAGGCACTAAGCCAATCTCTTAATTCTCTTACACCATATCTCCAAATGACAATCTTACTATTGTTGGGATAGTGGTTTAGTGAGAGAATTCTATAAGGTTCTCTATAGTGAGCACTTGCTAAAATCTTACAACTCTCATCTCAATTGTCATTATAATTAAAAGAGACTGCCAAAATACATACTTAAATCTTTGATGAGACCTTAGCTCCTTTCACATGCATAATGACTTTAACATTCTATAGTATATATTATTATTTTAACAATGCACGAAACTATATCAAGTTCATTAAAGAACTTATTAATTTAAATAATCATTTTCACTAAATGAAAGATGTATTATGGCTTGATTAGTAACTGGTCGGGTTGTGAAAGCCCCCAAAATAATTGTGATTCTCCAAACTTCTTGTAGTTGTTGTGGAACTAGGTCGAATCCCAAGAGAACTATAAAGTAGTTTCTTAATTTCAGGTAATGAAATTAAAAGGGGGGTTGATTAACTAACAAATTAACTAAAATTAATAAGAAATCAAATTAAATCAACTGAATATAAAGTGAGAACGTCAAGATTACCAAACTTCGATTCAAGGGAAAGAACTCATCTAATTGTAACATTGAACATTGGTTTAAAAAGAATATTTTTGCAATTCAAGAAGTTAGTTCGAAACATAATAGGATAGCCATAATAAGTCTCAAATTTTCCTAAATTAATTGGTTCAAACCCAACATCTAAGCCAAAACTTATCATCCATTGACTAGGTGTGATAGCATTCCATATCAAATAAATGATAGCAATAAGCTTACTGAAAAAGACTAACCCCAAATTAAATAATCGAGGTAGCTGCAATCACTTCAACAAACAGATGAATTTATGACGTTTTATTTTGTGACGAAACGAAAATCATCGCCAAAAGTGAACATATTGTGATGATTAAAAGAATTGGTCATTAAAACTGGCCATTTAGAGACCAAAAGCATAGGAAAAGGGAATACCTTTAGCGACGCATAGTAGAAATCGTCGCCAAATGTTGAATATTTAGGAATGATTTGATGCATAATGGGTGACGATGTCAAATATTTGTCGCTAAATAAGCTCATGGCGACACTTTTAAAAAACATCACCATAACTTATCAAACATTTGGTGACGAAATCGAAAAATCATCACCTAAAGGTCTATATTTGGAAACGATATTTTGAAGCATGACCAAAAGGTCAATATTTGGTGACGAACTTTTCATTTAGACGCAAAAGGTTAAACATTCAGCGACGATTTTTTAAAATCGTCACTAAATGTCAAACATTCAGTGACGAAAATAGTCACTAAACACATTCAGTGACGATTTTTGGAAATCGTCACCAAATGGATGACATTTTTCAAAATTATTAAACTAACATTTTTATAATCTATCATAGTTAAGATATGTTTTATTGGAGATTTGTTTTGAATGTTTACA
>JANZXP010000002.1:12407291-12417826 GCA_027576715.1 Erythroxylum flavicans
GATAGCTAGGTTTAAGGAAAGCTTCATGTGTGTGTTGATTAAATGAAATATGTTTGTTCTTAGGGAATCAAGAATATTGACGTCAAGAGCAAGGAGAAGAGCAAGCTTGACTCTTGGAAATATTAAGTTAAATAGGTGGGTAATATGTTTATAGTTTTGTGATAATAAGCTCAAATAATTATATGTATGTATGATGAATATGTTTGTTTTATTCATTGTGAATGTGGGAAAGATGTTTCGTGAATGTATATCATGTTGCTTTGTGAAAATTCTGTTACTTTTGTGTGAATGAAAAACAGAAAATTTAAGAAGCATGAAAGCATGAATATATGATGAAATGAATGAGCATTGAAAAACCTGTTATGTGGGCAAGAGAGGAATCTGTTTCGTTAGTCTCGTGCATGATGACCTATAGCCTTCTCTCGGCTGCCCGCTTGTGGCCACGAGATCCTGAGAAATTTGACTCGTTTCGTTTCACGGTGTGAACTTCGGTTTCGCCATTTCGTTCCACGGAACTCTCGAGCCATTATGTTGTGCATTGCATTTTTGATATGTTAAGTTATGATGTAATTTGAGTGTTATGCTTTGATGATAAGTATTCCTATATGAGTATTCATATATGTTTATGTGTGGTTCATTATCACTGACTATAAATATATTAGCCACTGAGCTTTTCGGGTCACCCCATAAATTCTTTACTCCTCAGGTGAAGAATCAACAGATCATAATTTAGCCCTTGCAAAGTTTTGGCAAACTCCAAGAATTTCAGACTTTTTGTAACTAAGTTAGTGTGAATCATTTCTGGTGATTTTAGAAGCATATCAGCATAACATTCTGTATGTATTTTGTAACCATGATACTGATATGGCATTTTGAAATGAAGTGTGAAGATGTGTATCAACTTTGTTGTTGCAAATTAACTGTGAAAGAGCAGAAATTTTCTGATATATGTATGTATAGATATATATGCAGATTCTCTTTCTTCTATTGAGTTGGCTTTGTGTTGAATGTTGGGAGACCTTTAGATGGACTTGTTTGAAGTAAATTGTGTATCAAAGGAGTTTTGGTATGTAGGGAATTGAATGTTGGTTCGGGTCCTTTGGAATTTGTATTGGAAATGTTTGTGATCAGATGAATGAAAAACAGAGAAGAGGATAAAAATGTGATCTGAAACTTTAATGAATAAATTGCATTGATATAGGTAGATTTAAGCTAAGTGGCCTTCATAAAAGTTGTATATTATTCTTTTAGCTTTCTAATGGTATAAAGATTGAAAATTTTGGACTTCAGACGCAAGAGTTATCGCCTTTATAAGATAGCAGTATTGGTGTGCAAATTTTTGACTGAAATGGTAATCTTTACTTAAATGATTAAACTGTATCGATACGGGCTGAATTAGACAAAATTGTCTTCATGAAAGTTGTAGATCTTTTCCTTAGCTTTCCAACTATATATTTGAAATTTTTGGACTTCTGGATTGAAAATTATGTTGTTTAGAAGTAAGGATGTGTAACTGAGAAGTAGCGCTCGGGACGAAGCGCGAACGTGACAATCCCAGAATTTTAGAAAAGTCGCGATCGCGACAGTCTTGGAATTTCACAAAAGTCGCGATCGTGACGTAGTACGATCATGACTCCCCTCGTTTTCTTGCTACTGTTCACCATATGTCGCGATCGTACATCGTGACACGGCACGATCGCGACGTCCCTGTTTTTGTTTCCCTCTTACGGGCGTGAGAGATAAACGTCACGCTCGTGACTTTTTCCTCTGCAAGCCATTTGTCAAAGGTGTGACTATGGGGAGTCACACTTGTGACTTTTCCTCTTTTGAATTAAGATGGTCCATTAGTCAATCAAATTACAAATTAATTCTTTTAACCCCCCAAATCATTTATTCTTTGATCACCTTTGCTATGGAAAATTTTTTATTAAATTGTTGGATATTATTTTTACTTCTCCTATGAATTTTATTTACTTAATATAATTATTATCTTTTTCTTTTATTTTGATATTATCTATTAATTGTGTATCTTATTAATAATTAATTGTTTATATTAAATCATTTTTAAATAATTTAATTTTATGTCTAAAATCATTCTATGACATTTTAATTACTATTTGCTTATATCAGAAAAGTCCCACTATAAATTTTCCTTGCCTAGACTTTAATTAAACTTAAATGTTATATTTTATTTTATTGAAATGTTCCCAAATATATTTATTAGTATTTCAAATAAATCCCAGTGGTGACACGTAGTCGCCATAAAATTCATATGAAGACCCGGGGTCAACATAAACCACGTGCTAGTGAATACTTTTCGTAAAGGTCCTAGGAGATTGGAGCTCGTTTGGTGCCCGAAATCGGCTTTAGAATCAGAGATGGAACCCAAATTAGGTATTTCGCATTCCTTTGTTTTTAATCCTTTCATGTATGATCCGAGATACGTAACTAAGATACCGTTACGTATTACACGTGGTATCAGAGTGGTGATATGATCGGGTGGTTAAAAATAGAGATTTTTTTAGTTTTCCTCTCTATAAGGTTTTCAGAGAGTTAACTTTCATTTCTCGATTTTTTTCTTGCTTTTTATTGCATGAAAATAGTATGCATGTGTTTAGCCTTAAGAAATGGGTTGAAAACGAGCCAGAAAAGTCAAAAAATTTCCTAAAACTTGCCTAAAATTGCATTTTTCATGCGAGATACATGTCACCATTAGGCGCGTGTGCCACAAACCTCCGAAGGTGAACAGTGATGCAGGAAAGGTGACATATATAGCACATGCTTTGCACGCCGACAAGTGGCCACATATAGGCCTGTCGCGTTCTGCACGAATGGCGCGTCTCGACGTCAGCGTACAAACAGGTCTACAGTAACAGAAAAACATAAAAATTTTAGATTTCCCGTAAGTGTATCCCAGGGTGTTTTGGGTCAGTTTCCAAGTCCGGGAAATTTATAAAGTGAAATTTTCCATTTTTCTAGACTTATTACATTAGTAATAAATTAAAGTTTAACTCTAGAAAAAGGAATTAAGGTGTTCCGAATTTGGTTTCAAGTAAATTTTCATGCTTCAGATATCGCATGAGAGAGATACTTCAAGTTTTCGTGTCTCGGGTCTCATGTTTAGTTTTCGGGATTGCATTCGGGATTGCATAATAGTTAATCAGAAAGGGAACAAAGACATTCTTAAGCCATTTTTGAGTGAATTTTCATACAACAAACTTGCCATAAAGGAGACACATGAGATTCTTGTGTCTCGGGTGGTCGATTCAGTATTAAGTAATGCATGATAGTCACTCTACTGATATTTTTCTTATACGAAAATCTCAATTGAAGTTTTCGGAGAATGTCTTCAGCACGAGTGTGTGATAATGAGACTATGCATTCGGGTTTTGCGTTTATTGATGTTACATTGTCACATACCATATGCCCATAAAGAATGTGAGGATGACATAAAGATGTATCCCTTGTGTTTATGGACTTTTTGAATGTTGATGAGAATGTAGCCACCCGAGTGACCTTTCAAACCAATATTTTGAATTGTTCTACTTGCATGTTGGGGGATTTCTCTGATTTTATGTTTGGTTATTCTGCCCAAAGGTGTTAGCCTTACATGACATTTTGAGATGTTCATAAAGGCATTATATGGAGGAAAGTCATTGCTTAAATGATCTATTCACCCAAAGGTGGTAATGTTGTGAGAGTTGATAGTTTGTACTTTGATCACTTTTTATATGGAAGTCTAATTACATATATTATGTATTCAGCCCAAAGGTGTTTCATAATATGTGGGATCGGATTTTTAGGAAAGACACTGTTTAATGGTTTTCAGTATCATTGTTATCTTACATTTGTGCTGATCCAATCGAAGTTACTTTATAGTCACCTTTTCAGTTAATAAAATTACTGTCACCACTGAAACCCTAATCGATTTTAATATTAAGAAGTAGACAGAGGATGTATTGAATGTTATGGAGATAGCTGAGGTTGATATGGCCATACAGATACATACGCCATCTCCACCTACATCCATGAGCTCGAAAGCTCATAAAGCAGCCTATGAAGCCTAAGATCGATCTTACAGATTATATCTTATGACCATTAAGAGATCCATAGCTAACCATCTGCCTAGTGGACTTTTGAACACAGACGTAGTGAAGTAATTCTTAGTAATGTCTCCTAGAGATACACAATCTCATCTAAAGTTGAGATAAGTGCCTTATGAAAGAATTTTTCTCCATGAGGTATATGGGAGAAAAGAGGGAGTAAAGGAGTACATATCAAGAATGATCCATCTTCACAATAAACTGAAGATGTTAAACATTCTTCTTCCTGATGTCTTCATAGTTCACCAAACTTTGAATATAGTTCCTCTAGAATTAAGTAATTTGGTGAAGACATATTGTTCACAGGATGAGGAATGGGACTTCAATGCTTTGATTTCCCATTCTGTTGTTAAGGAGGAGAAACTCAAGCTTGCTACTCCTACAGCCCTCGAAGCAACTAAAGGGAAAGCAAAGATAAAGCACACTAAGATCAAAGGTAGAAAGATTAAATCTTCTCTATATACTGATGCTGGTTAATCCAGTGCTGGTAACGGTCCTAGGGACATAAAGAAGCCAGCAGTATAAGGCCTAGAAGGAAAAACGGTGATCATTAGATAACTTCTTGGCTTGTCAATTTATGAATCTAATTGTGATAGTCGCATTAAGTACTTGGTGACTATATAATGGAATATCTGATCAAGGTGCTTCCACAATGCATAAGTTCATATCCAAGATACAGCCAAATAAAGAGAAGGTAAAACTGATGGGTCACAGCAATGAAGAAGTGAAAGTAATATCTATAAGGGATGTACGTATTGAACCGTGTTGTAAGGTTCATTTTGGCTTTCTGCACGACACATTTTATATATGATCTTTGGATCAATTTTGGACAAAGAAAGTTAACGTTTTGTATTTAATACTTCTGTTGTACAGTTGTGTTTAATGCAAAACATGATGGTATAACTTTCTTATCATATGGTTTGTATAGAATGCGTCTTACCCTGAATTAGATATACGCTTCTTCGTATCTTACTGAACAAGTCATGAAATGAATGATCCTGATGAATGAAAAGTCATACATGGTGTGACATAAAAGTTTAAGCTACATTTCTAAAGCTAGGGTTGAGAGATTGATTAAGGAAAACATTCTCTCAATTCTAGATTATGATGATTTGGGAACATGTGTTGAATATTGCAGGGGTAAGTTGACTAATAAGGATACTAGGGTCAACTCATGCTTTTGACTTGTTAAGTCAGATACATAAAGATATCAGAAGACCTTATACAGTTGCATTGTGCAATTCCGAGTGTCAGATCTTACCATAGAGGAGAGTATCGTGGCAAAAATGATAGTTTCAGGACTTGAAAAGGTCCATTTGGTAAATATATAGAATCAGTTGGAATAGTGACTTAATTCACTATATCAGATAGTGATGAGCAAAATGGTGTGCTGCCGAAAGGCATAACTACACCCTAAAGAACTTAAAAAGGTCAATGCAGAATAAGATTAATCTCCCTGATTATCTAGAAGTGAGAAAACCCAGCTTTATACATATTTGTGTATAGAGCTACCATACTAAGGTGGTATAATCCTTATAGAGAAAAATTGCATACTCATTGTGCTCATTACTATTTAGTAGGATAACCTGATCACTCTAAAGGCTACAGATTTTACTGTAGAGAAGGAGGGACTATAATAGTGAAATCACTAATAGGTAAGTTTCTTGAATACAATGTCTACGATGATGGTGGGCCATTTGGATGATAACAGGAGGGATACTATAGTTATTATGTATCCACTACTCATACAGTTAGATCCAATGGATTTAGGTCTTTGTTCCATACCTGTACAAGAACAGGAACTCATACCTGTACACATAGAGGTTCCTGGGGGTATAAGATCTGATGCAGTTATGAAAATCCACCAGATTGAGATGATTTGTTATCCTATCTAATTACATAGTCTATTAGGTGAACAGGATTATGATATTAGACATATTAAGAATTCAGTTACTTTTACAGAAGCTGTTTCTATACCTGCAACGAAATTATGGTGGGTTACAAGGACTTATGAGATGCAAGCCATGAAGCATAGTAAGGTCAGGGAGCTAGTTGATTTTGTACTAGAATTGTAAAACTATCAGTTGTAAATAAAGTTTAAGACCTAAAGAATTTCAGGATAAAGTTTACTGATTTTTGGACTAGCTCAGTTGCCTGAAGGTTCACTTAGGGAGAAATGTTAACTTCAATGTTACTTTTCTCTCATATCCTCGTAGGATATATTTTGAGTGATTAAAGCAATTGTAGCTTATGATGATAAAGAGTTACATCAAATGGTTGTCAAAATTGCTTTCCTAAATAAAGACCTTTATAAAGTAGTCTATATGGTACAACCTCAAGGATTTCAGGATCTAGATGGAACTGACATGGTTTACGTGTTATATAGATCAATATATGATTTACATCAAACCTTCTGAAAGTGATACCATACAGTTGATGAGGTTGTGACCTCTTTCAGCTTCATGAAAAATAAAGTTAAAAAGAGGCTTGTATTGTAAGATCAGGAGGAGCAAAATTATCTTTCTATTACTGCATGTGGATGATATATTGCTCACGTTAAATTACTTGATCATGTTGTATAAGGTTAAACAATTTTTGGTCAAGAACTTTGTCATAAAGAACCTTAGTGTAACATCTTTTGTCCTTGGTATTTAGATTCACCAGGACAGATCTTAACACTCATCATACCACTCACAGAATGCATACATTGAGTATATGTTACAAAGGTTTAATACGGATAATTATAAACCTATCGTAGGACCAATTTCTCATAGTGAGAGATAATCTTTAGACAGTATCCGAAGAATAAAGTAAAGAGAGAGATTATGAGGAATGTTTCGTATTCTAGTATGATTGATAGCCTGATGTATGCTTGACTATATACTGGTAGGACATTGCATTTACTGTTTGACTGTTTGGTCAGTATCTAGTTAACCCAAATGTAGACCATTAAAGTGTAGTCAAGCGAGTGTTACGATAATTAAAGAGAACTAAGGATTATGTGTTGACCTATAGAAAAGTCAATAGACTAAACCTCGTAGGGAATTCAGATTCAAATTAAGCTATGTGTCTAGATGATTGAAAGTTCACTTAAGGTTACAGTTTTAGTTAGCAGATGGTATAATTTCGTGGAAGAGTGTCAAGTAGACACAGATGAATTCATCAACCATACATGTATAGTCCATGCTATAGGGGTTGCTTCAGGAAGAGTGTCAAGTAGACACAGATGAATTCCTCAACCATGCATATATAGTCCATGCTATAGGGCTGCTTCATAGATGGTTTACCTCAGAAATTTGATTTCTGAGTTGCTTGTGGTTGATTTAATGGCTAGACCCATTCAATTGTAATGTGATAATCAAGCTTCTTTGTTGTTTAATCACAACATTGAATATCACAGGATCTTAGCATTTTGAGGTCAATTTTTGACAATAAAGTGGTTGACATAGAAAGGTGACATTAAGATTTGAGCATTTAAAGAATGAGGAAGTATGAGTTAGTTCTTTAACTAAAGGACTTTACCCACTTGGCTGGAATATAAGTATACAGTATGGCTGTTTTAAAGTCCTTAGACACTGTTAGTTAAAAGATCATTATGTTTACTCCATGTATATTTGTACGTTTTGATGTATTATGACGTTATGATGGTTTATCAATTAAAGATGATCATTGTTTATTCTCAGTAATACATGTTATCATACATTGTCATAATAGGTACGGAAGTCTTAACGTTTGTGTCAACCTTAAGCATTTAAAGGTCATTGGGTATTTATAAAGATTGACTTTGAGCCTATGTCATTTAGACACATACAGTTTTATACGAATATTTCATTAAATTTTGACATGACATAGGGGGATATAAGTTTTTAATCCCATAAAGGTTTTCTAAAGCAATTTAGCATTCAGTTGGAGAACATACATATTTTCTCTAATGTTGTTTAGCATATGGTGAGAGGAAACAAGTTTTCTCTAATGTTTTTTAGCATTCGGTGAGAGAAAATAAGATTTCTCTGATGCAGTTTAACAATTCAGTTTGGCATAAAGTTGGAGAAATCGAGACCTATAAACGAAGATGATACATATTAGATCATAAAGGTATCATCGTAGTCTGCCACACTCCATTTTCCCATTCATATTAGTGAGGTATTAAGTATTTATGATTATATTGGACCTATCTCACACATGAAAAATGTGTTCGATATTTTCTGGTATTAAAAGCCTTTCAGGACAAAATGTAAAATTTTCATTATCTTTGGATCAACTGTTTTGTTTTAAACTTAGTCGATTAATAAAGTTGCGTAGCTACCAAGTTTTTAAACTAGTTTTAAACTTAACTAAAATTGCAATTAATAATTGTTCAAGGGGGAGATTGTAAGACATTTTTACCCTTAAGAGCAATTTTGTCATTTTCCCATAAAATGAACAGTTATTAATTGTGATTTTAGCTTTTAAATAAATTATCGGTTGAGTTATGTAATTTAATCTAGATAAAGATAATAAAGTAGCCCAATAAATGATCTAAATCAATAGGTCAAAGTTTGGGTAAAAAAATGGATCCCTTTTAGTATAGACCTAGTTCAAATCGACCTTGTGATGGGGAAGCCTGATATGGAAGCTATATATATAGGTTAAGGTCTCCTGTAGTTGCTCATGTCAATCGTAAGTATAAGAATCTCTGACCTATTAAGAGAGCTTACGTATTGAGAAATTATATAAAGGACTAAGCTACGTGCCGGTGAATACTTTCCGTAAAAGTCCTGGGAGATTGGAGCTCGTTTAGTGCCCGAAATCAACTTTGAAATCAGAGATGGAACCAAAATTAGGTATCTGCATTCCTTCATTTTTAATCCCTTTATGTACGATCTAGGATACATAACTAAGATACCGTTACGTTTTACATAACCAATAGTCTAGAATATGGATCATGATCATTATATTGATAATGGTATTGTGGAGAAGGTTGACAATAATATATTTCTTTTTAACTATTGTCTTCCTCTTCTATTCTTCTTCTTTTTCCTTTAGGTATATGTCTCATCATCATTATCTGAATTATAATTACCTGATTGACATATTTCACAGTCTGACTTTCATATGGATGTTTCTACATCCCATATGAAATGTCCTTGGTGGTGATTGATGTATATAGGTTGGCCATCAGGTTTAACATAATGAATGGGAGGATCTTTGCCTTCTTTATTGTGTTTGAGCTCACTTAAGTATTACCTTCATATGATGCATTAAATGATCAAATTTTGGAACACTATTCTGAGAACCATGTATAGTTCTTATACCTCCAATCCTTTTTGGAAAAATTCTCACTTCCTCATTTGTCTACAATAAAAAAGAATGAAGACATTGATCTTACTAAGGCTACTCATCATGGCATGAATCCTGATGACTTGAAATTAACACAAGAAGAATATGCTATTTTACTTCAACAATGATTGATTGAGCCCACAAAATCATATTGAACTTGTTTGACTTTTTATTTCAACCAAAGAGCTGAGTAAAAATAAGGAAAAAAGAATTTGGTGATCAATTATAAACCTCTAAATACATTCTTTGAGGATGACAAATTCCTATTACCTAACACAGGTCCTGTTTTCCAAAGAAGTTACAATCTTTCAAAATTTGATTTGAAAGCAGGATTTTGGCAATTGGGAATCGATCCCCAAGAAAGATACATGATAGCCTTGTGCATTCCTAATGCTTAACGTCAATGGACAATAATGTCATTTGGAATCAAGGTTGCCACTTCATTATTTCAATAGGCTATGACCAAAATGTATGAACTTATTTTCTCCAGTACCTTGATTTACATTGATGACATACTTTTATACTCTAAGACCTATGAAGAATACAAATCCTTATTTCAAACTTTTTTAGATCTCACAAAGCAATATGGAATCATGCTCTCAGACAAGAAAAGTTACATTGGGACAATCCAAATAGAATTCCTAGGTATCAACTTTGTCAGTTATACAAGGAAATATTGGTTAGTTTATATTTCTAAAAGGTAGATCTTGAGAATTGATGCTTGTGAGAAGAAAGGCTTGTGTCTCGGCTAGCATATCTAAAATATATGCTTCAGTCAATCTTTATTTATCTTTAATCTCTTATGGATGATTTTTTATATAAGCCATTTTAATGGTATATAGGTTGGAAACCTATGATGTAGCTCCGTTGAGGCTTATCGGTCAAATATTCTACGAGCCTAGAAGTTATAGTAAGAAGAGCCTTTCTCAATTCATGTGGCCTAACAATTCCACATACCTTGGTTGTAACATCCCCTCACTTATGGGAAGGGCATTTTGGTCATTTTGGTAAATTGGAATGGGTTAGGAGTATTTTTAAGTGTTTTTGACATATTCATGCATTCATATATGCACATGAATAATAAATAGTGAAATTTTTGCACATGAAATGAAT
>JANZXP010000002.1:12440286-12460650 GCA_027576715.1 Erythroxylum flavicans
GTTACTTTGTTGTGACCGAGTGCCTAAACTGTCCCATATAGGGCTCATTGATAACTGTCCCATATAGGGCTCATTAATACTGTCCCATATAGGGCTCATTAAGCGTTGAGCCTGAGGCTCTGAGTCACACGTTGAGCTTTAAGCTCTGATCGGTGGCTACTCGAGTCACAACTGCCATTATATTTCATGCACTTATGCAATGAAATGCATCTTTCCCATATATAAGCAAATTCACAAACAAAACACATTTGTCATCGGACCGTAGTCCGGCACTTATCACTCATATAATGCGCATTCAAAACACATTTATGTCAATCACAATGCGTACACATAGTTCATCCAATTCACATTCAAGTAACACTTCAATATCCAAATCAGTATCACAATCACCGGACCTCCTGTCCGGAACCCAATACAATCAATCACATTCGACAATCGATTAATACCAAATGAAACAAAACAGAACAAAGAAAGAGATGAGACCATCTCGGTCTACTTACAGTACGCTCCAGATTAGCATTTGCTTTCTTTTTCTGGAACACCTGACTGCGGACTTTTAACCTGCACAATCCATTAGTGCAATTCGTTGCACACACATTATCACCTTCGATGTTGTGTTCAGGTCCAGTGGGAGTGGGGTGTTACAGCAATTTTATTCAAATTGACTATCTTACTAAATACTAAAAAATATGACTTATAAAAACATGTTTATTCTAACTATCATCCTTTTACATACTAATTCAAATATATGTTTAATGATGAAGTAAAGTAATCATGGACATATTCAATTAAGTCAAGATATCAATTCATAAAATTTAATAAACAAGATTATAATAAACTTAAGAAAATCACTAAAATCGTTAATTGCTTCCTCATACTTAAAGTTACACATTATCCCCAATGTATACAATATAAGTATATAGAATAAGTGAGAAGGTTAAGTGGTACTCCCTTGAGTAAGATAATTTTCTGATTTCGAGATTTTCCATTCAATATTAGACTAACATCCTTGCAAAATATAAAGAAAATAACAATAAAAATAACAATAGAGAAGATAAAAATGAAATATGAAACTAGAAATAACATAAATTTTAAATTAAAACATATCCTAATTCATGGGTTGCCTTCTATGAAGCACTTGTTTTAAAGTCATTACCTCAATGTACGATGCACATTACGCTCATCATGGGTCTATGATTAGTGACTTACTTCCACCCATTTCTCCGCATGAGGGTAGCCTGTAAGCATGTCATATGTTGCAAGATAATAATAAGGGCATAATTGATTAGATTAATAACACCAATGGACTCCATTAATGCTCTTTTTAATGAAAACTGTTAAAAAATAGGAATAACAAAACTTCTTGAATCGTCAGCTGATGCAAGCAATTTATCTTGGAGGAAGTGGGACCCTCTATACTTAACGTGATGACCAATGCCTCATCAGTAGTTTCCTTATTTGGTTCCTCTATCAGTTTTTTTTGCAACTAACTTTATCCATTATTATTTTTCTTCTTCCTGGACAAAGGTTCCTGGCTTATCTTCTTCAATTACCTCCTGCAACTTCTCTACTTCCTCTTCTTGGTCAAAGGTTTCTTCCTATTCTTCTTTTTCTTCTTTTGGACTAGGCAAACCCTTTGCATCTCTCAAATAATATCTTTGCTAATTCGTCGATTCGATTCACCATATTTTGTATACAAGCCTTTGTTTTTTGATGCCTCATGTTTGATTCTTAAATAAAATCAACCATCATATCTTTCAAAGTAAATGTTACCTCCTTGCCTTCTTAAAATGTATCCTCATTCATGAAATGGACCGTCATCTCTTCTTGACTCGGAGACGTTAGGGATTTTAGATAGTATATGGTATTATGCTCATCATATCTAGGTAAAGAAAATCTCACGTCGAATTCAAGTCAGCTAACTACATGCTTGACAAAAGATTCTATTAGTTTATTTACAATAATTTTATAATGTTGCTTTTATTGTATATATTCAGTTAGAACATAGTTATTCCGTCCATATACGTAAGGTTTACTCCACTATAAATTATACATATTCTTGTATGATGCACCTTGAGTTTAGTCGTACATATTTGGTTGCTCCCATATATAAGTTAGTGTCTGACATTCATAATTGTAATTATTACTCCCACAAATATCGCAACATGGCATGGACATCGATTGAGCTTCTAAAAAAATGTGAGGAAACTGCTCTTTTCAACATGGTGATGTTACATATTGCAAAGACACATCGTAACTCCCATAAGAGTACTGTCTTCCCATCCTTCCATTATGAGTTATGGTGAGGATATTAAACCTTGATCCTTAAAATAAACCATAAATACATTGTTAATGTAGAGATGTTCAAAAGATAATTAAATTAATAAGCCAAGAATATGACAAGATACAATAAAAATAAAATAAATACAAAAAATAATGGCTAGAGTAATAGCATCCAGGTATTCCTAATATTACTATCACTAGCAACGAAGTGAATAACTTGATTGGCTCTAAACTTAAGGCCAATATTTGAATTAATTGCAAGTGCACGACGTAGCTATAGCTAGCATAGGTAAGTATGAGTCGATCCTATGAAGGCAATGACTACTAGTAATTACCTCTCTTTTATTATCTAGCCTATATATGGGATTTTCGTTTTAATAAAGAACATAAAACTTAAACAATTAAAATAAACATGAAACAATAACAATTGGAGAAGATAAAGGAAAATTGCTTAGAAAAAAATCAATATCAAGAATTAGTGTCTAGGTGATGAATCCCCTAAAACTATTAGATAATTAACATTTCATCATGTAATTGATTTATTGATTATTGGATCATGAAAATTCCTATCTTATGTTAGTAAATCTCTCAAAATTACTAACAACTAATCCATAGGTTTATTAATCGAAATTATTTAAGTTAAAGTTTCTAGGGTTGCTTTATCAATTTATGAATTCCTCTATTAGTTTTTACCCTAATCCAGAAGATTGATCTTAAACTATCGCTAGGTTTTTAATAAAATCCTTTTAATTATAGTAGACCTATTCATTAAGATTTTTCAATCTTTTTACTATGAAATCAGATTATGTACTAATATTTTGGACCTATTAGAACATATATAAAACACATAATTGAATCACAATAGATCAATCAAAACAATTACGTTAAATAAAAGAATAAAAACATATTGTAGCTCAAACTAGGGTTCATCACACCTAGACACTAATAAGCATTTAGTTACATATAATAAAAAATGAAAAGAAAACAAAGAGTTATAATTTTAAGTCTCCCTTCTTTTTTATCGAAAGTTCTTGCAGGTTTGAGGTTTTATGTTGTAATCCATTTTTGATGATTTCTTCACGTTCTCTACATCTCTTGATCGATATTGTCTTGCCTGAATAGTTTTCATGTTTAGAATCAGCTCAAGAAGTCTGCTCTTCCTCTTTGCCTCTACTCACATCCTTTATAGCAAATTATAGAGTTTCTAAGACATCCACGTTTTGATACATAGTCGTGTATCAAACCACATAGCTCTAAAAACATTTAAATTGTGACTTTACATATTTTGATAGACTTACATAACCACATACACGGTCGTGTATCTCCTAATTGTTTCAAATATTTGTTTTATAATACAATTGCACCTGAATTCCTCCATTTTTGGTCCATGAAGGCAATTATTACCTATGAATGCACTTGGAGCGAATTAAGTACCAAATATACAAGAAAACTATAAAATATCAAGCAAAATACATCAAATATGGGTATATAATTATAGTCAAATTAGCATCTATCACTGATTGAATTTCTCATCATTAAATGATTATTTGGAATATTAGGGGCATGAATGAGTCTTTTAAAAGTCAGGCTATCAAAGACCTCATTTTAGAGAAACATCCTATCCTAGTAGGGCTATTAGAGACTAAAATAAAAGCTTGTAAACTTTAAAGCTCAATGAGATTCATTAGTAAAAGTTGGGACTTTGGATTGAATCATGAAAATCATTATAATGGTAGAATTGTATTTTCAGACAACAAGGAGAAGTTCCATGTGACATTACAATTTAGCTCAAATTAGTATGTTCATCTCAATTGTAGGCTTGTTAATTCAGGCATTTCTTTGGATGTCTCCATTGTTTATTCTTCCAATTTCTAATTTCAAAGAGCTAAAATATAGGAATATTTAACAACCATTAGCAACTCAATGGCAATTCCTTAGATCATAGCAGGAGATGTCAACTATGTTCTTCTGCTTTTTGAAGCTTAAAGTGATATGGTTAATCTTTCTAATTTGGGCAGAGAGCTGGAAAAGGTGATCACCAAATTGGAGGTAACTAATTTGAAGTATGCTGAGAATCTATTTACCTAGAGCAATAAACAGAAAGGTTGAGCTCTAATTAGGAAAAAAAACTTAAAAGAATCTTGTCTAAACAAAGTTGGATGAGGTGCTTCCCAAACTCTCATGTTTTAATTGGAGCTATTTTATACCCAGACCATTATTATATAGAGATCCAAGATTTTAATCCCATGAAGACTACTAATGCTCCTTGTAGGTTCTTCAATTTTCTTACTAAAAAAGAAGGATTCATGGAGGTAGTTAGTGAAGTTTGGAAAAGAAATGTCTCTAGTTATAAATCTTACTAGCTCATGAGAAAACTACACTACTAAGAGCTAAACTTAAAGTAATTTTCTAGTACAGTGTTCTTCAAACAGAAAGGTGATTACAACAAGCTAAAGAAAAGTTAAAAGTGATCCAAAATGCCTGCTATATTGATCCTAATAAACAAGATTTGCAATATATAGAGATCAGGAAGCTTGAGGAATATAATAAGGCACTACTTGTTCATAATTCCCTACTTATATGAAAGGCAAGCAATATGTGGATTAAGGAAAGAGACACTAACTCCATGTTTTCCCATAATTCAATTATGAAAAAAAGAAACATAAACAAAATCCACTACTTACTTAACCTTAGATCAACTGGTGACTGTAATATTTTGATTGAAAGATTGGTGTCTAATTTTTATATTGAGTTGTTAACTTCAAACAATGTTATTTAGATTTTTTGTGTAGGAACTAATGGTATTGATTAGACCTTTGCCCTCCTAAATCAGCTTAGATCTTATCCAACTCCAACTACTACCTAGGAAATCAGGAAAGTTCTCTTTTCTTTCAATTCAAGAAAGGCCCTTTAGCCTGACAGGTATAATGCCTATTTGTTCCAAAATAATTGGAACATCACAGGCCAACCACAAGTGGAATTTGTTCGAGAATTCTTACATAATGGGAAGATGTTGAGGGAGATCAAAGCTACTCATATTTACATGATCCCCAAAATTCCTAATATCATTTCTCTTAATGATTCTATGCCTATATCTTGCTACAAATAGTGTACAAGGTGATTGCAAAACTTTTAGCCAATAAGCTCAAGGATCCTCTTAAGAAATTGATTCATCTTTTACAAGAAGCTTTTATCCAAGGTAGATACATCTCAGATAATATGTTGCCAATGAAGGATTACGACACTAAGAGTTCTATCAAATGTTGTTTTATAAAAGTAAACTTCACTAAAGCATTTCACAACATTAATTGGAACTTCATTCTCAACAGTCTAGAGTGGCTTGGTCTCCCTCCAAAGTTTCTCTCATATATTAGAGAATGTCGCTTATCCCCTTCCTATAGTCTACTTATTAATGGCTCCACTTCTAGGCAGTTTAAAGGACAAATGTGGTAAGGCAAGGGGATCCTTTATCTCCATATTTGCTTGCCATCTCAATGGAAATTCTCAACAAAATTATCAAATCAAATACTAATGGAAGCCCTGATTTTACTTGCCATCATAAATTTGAGGTGCTCCAACTAACTCATCTCAATTTTTCTATTAATTTAATGTTGTTTTATGCTATTGATCAGAAGTCCATGTCACTTTTGGATAAATCACTAATGGAGTTTTGTAAGATATCTAGTCTAAGAGTTAATTATATGAAAAGCAAAATATACTTCTTTAAAGATGTCCCTAATACTGAAAGTTTAAAGAACATTTTTTATTTGAGTATATAAAATCTTCCCTTCAAATATTTAGGGCTACCAATCTCATCCAAGAAATTGAAGTTTCATGATTACATAATGTTGCTGGAGAAGTTCAAAATGAGGATTAATACCTATCAAAACATATTTCTATCTCAAGCTAGAAGGGTCAACTTATTGTTTTTGTGCTGAGCAATTCACATAACCATTAGAGTTCACACTTATTCATTCCTAAAAAAATAACAAGGATATGGAATAATGCATGAGAAACTATTTTGATATGGGATAGCTGAGGTCTCCAAAGGAACTAAAATGAAATGAGAATGTCTTTGCTGGAAGAAACAAGAAGGAGAGCTAGGCCTTATACCAATTTAGTTAATTCAAAAAAAAAATAACAGTCAAAAGAATATAGAGATTATTCAAAAACAAGGTGGCACTTTAAAGCAAATGGACTAATGAATTCTATTTAAAGGATATTAATTTATGGCATATTGGGGAGAAGTAAAAACATTCTTGGCCATTTATTCAAATGTTGAGACACAGGATTACTCTTTATCATTTTTATAAAAATCCAATTAGGTAATGGATAAGACATCTGATTATGGTAATTCGAAAATTGGACTCTATGTAGTCTAATAAATAGAAGAGAAGACTAGACAACACTCACTGGAAAGCTTCTTATTATCTTAAAAGTCTCTAACATCACTACTCAAAATGCTTGGAAAATTGAAGGAAGAGAAGTAGACAGACTTTAGCATTACTTTCCAAGCTACTTGCTTATCTCTTCCATCAAAGACAAAATCAGATGATCTAAAGCAGCAATGGAGAGTTCTCTAATTCTTCTTATCGAAAAGCATTAAGACCTTAATTTGCTACTAATTTTTGGTACAACATTGTATGGAAATGCTCCTTGATGCCTAAAGCTTTCTTCGTTAATTGGTTAGTAGCAAGAGGAAGATTGAAGACTAAAGATAGACTAAAGGGAATGAATGATCATAATTGTCTTCATTGTAACTCTCTGTCTAAATCTATTAACCATCTATTCTTTAATTGTAACTTCTCAACTACAATTTGGTCCAAAATGAACATAACATGGACCTTGCTTATCCTACAACAAATTGGGAAAACATCTTGTATTGTGCATAATATTAATAAAATATAATTGGGAAAGATAAGAAATGTTTAAGTCTTTATTTGATCTACTTAGTATACTCAATTTGGTATGAAAGAAATCAAAAAATTTTCAAGAATATTCACACTGAGATGTATGCAATCACACAACGAACTTGTTTTTAGATGAAAGAGATTCTTGTTATTCATCATGCCAATGAGGATCTAGGTTATTATATTAAAAGAAGATGAAGACTAGAGTGATATAGCTCTAGTTTGAAATAGGAGTTGTATAGATGCTAGGATGTTCTTGTACTTATCTTTTCCTTATTTTAACATTAGAGCCTTGTACTTTTTACTTTTGTTTGCCTTCATAAGCATTTAACTGACATACTTAATTTAAAAAAGATATCAATTTTCATTTATTCTTTTTTTTATGTGTAAACAATCATAGGCATTTCATATTACTTGGAATAAGATAATCAGTTTTTGCTAATTTTTCTGTATATAATTAAGGTATATAAATGAAAAAAGTTGAGTGTAAGAGTATAGATAACGTCATTAACGTAGCATTCTTATGGTAAAAAATAGACTTTTTTATGGAATATGTTAAAGATAATACTTAAGAGATTTAGTACCCATAAAAATTATCAGAAGTTGAAAAATATATTTATGAATGGTATTAAGATGCCAACAATACCAATTAATTTATAACAAAATGAAATAAAGTTATAATGAAATTTTACTTAGAAAATAATCCATAAATTAAGTCTCTATTTCATGATAATGTGAGTTCTAGCACACGTTAAGGGATATTTTTTTACGTGGTGAAGTCTGACAATGAGCTAAAAGGAACACTTCTTTCTTTTAGTTATTCATCCTTAGTAATTATTTTAGAAAGCAATCGAATCATAACAATATCTTAGGATGAAGTACTAGATGTTAAAGTTATTATACCTTTAGACGTTGCTTTATCCTGATTGAAACACTGTTAAATTTTCAATGGACCTATGGGCCCATACGAGCAGAAAAGTTAAACCACACATAAGCTCAAGTAAGATTCCATTCTAAAACCAATTAGCAATAGGTGGAGCACCCAACTAGGCTTATATGTTAGTCTTCTTTCCCCTCTTTCTTCAATGTAGGATACTCATATGTGGATATTTTCAACACTCTACCTCACATGTGAGTCCCTTTTTTTACTTGGGCAATCTGGACAGGTATGTAAACAATCCTCATCAGGACTGAACTTTCGATTGAGGTCAAATATGCCCCCTCCTAGGGAAAACAATACTGTTAGGCCACTTGCTCTATGCAAACTTCAAATTTTTCTTAGGCAAACTATAGGCCAGGATCTCATTAGTTCTAATACCATGTTAAATTTGCAATGAGCCTATAGGCCTACACGAGGAGGAAAGTTAAACCACACACAAGCCCAAGAGAGGTTCTATCTTAAAACCAATTGGGCGAAGTAGCCCACTAGACTTATGTATTAATCTTCTTTCCCCTTTTTCTTCCTTGGTATGAAAGAAATCAAAAAAATTTCAAGAATACTCACTTTGAAATACATAAAATCACACACTAAACTTGTTGTTGGATTTAAGAGATTCTTGTTACTCATCATGCCAATATGGATCTAGGCTATTCTATTAAAAGAAGATGGAGACTAGGGTGATATAGCTCTAGTTTGAAATAGCAGTTGTATAGATTCTAGGATTTTCTTATACTTATCTTTTCCTTATTTTAACATTATAGCCTTGTACTTTTGACCTTGTTTGCCTTCATAAGACTTTAAATGAAATATTTAATTTAAAAAAGATATCAATTGTCATTTGTTCCTTTTTTTATATGTAAACAATCATAGGCATTCCATATTACTTGGAACAAGATAATTAGTTTTTGTTAATTTTTCTATACTAAGGTATATAAATGAAAAATAGTTAAGTGTAAACGTATAGATAATGTCATTAACGTAGCATTCTTATGGTAAAAAATAGACTTTTTATGGCATATGTTAAAGATAGTACTTAACAGATTCGGTACCCATAAAAATTATTAGAAGTTGAAAAATATATTTATGAATGTTGTTAAGATGCCAACAATACCAATTAATTTCTGACAAAATGAAATAAAGTTATAATGAAATTTTACTTAAAAAATAATCCATGAATTAAGTCTCTATTTCATGATAATGTGAGTTCTAACATATGTTAAGGGATACTTTTTTGCATGGTGAAGTCTGACAATGAGCTTAAAGGAACACTTCTTTCTTTTTGTTATTCATCCTTGGTAATTATTTTAGAAAGCAATCGAATCTCAAGAATATCTTGGGATGAAGTACCAGATGTTAAAGTTATCAAACCTTTAGACGTTGTTTTATCCTGAAAAACATTGTTAAATTTACAATGGGCCTATGGGCCCATACAAAGAGGAAAGTTAAATCACACATCAACTCAAGTAAGGTTCCATTCTAAAACCCGTTGGCAATAGGTGGAGCACCCAACTAGGCTTATATGTTAGTCTTCTTTCCTCTCTTTTTTCAATGTGGGATACTCACATGTGGATATTTTCAACACTCTACCTCATATGTGAGTCCTTTTTTTTACTTAGGCAATCTAGAGAGGTATGTAAATAATCCTCATCAGGACTAGACTTCCGATTGAGGTCAAATATGACCCCTTTTAGGGAAAACAATACTGTTAGGCCACTTGCTCCATGCAAACTTCAAAATTTTTTGGGACAAACTATAGGCCAAGATCTTCATTAGTTCTAATACCATGTTAAATTTGCAATGAGCCTATAGGCCCACACAAGGAGGAAAGTTAAACCAAACACAAGCCTAAGTAAGGTTCCATCTTAAAACCAATTGGCAATAGGCGGAGTAGCCCACTAGACTTTAATATCTTCTTTCCCCTTTTTCTTCCTTGGTATGAAAGAAATCACAAGATTTTCAAGAATACTCACTTTGAGATTCATACAATCACACACTAAACTTGTTGTTGGATCAAAGAGATTCTTGTTACTCATCATGTCAATGAGGATCTAGGCTATTCTATTAAAAAAAGATGGAGACTAGGGTGATATAGCTCTAGTTTGAAATAGCAATTGTATAGATTTTAGGATGTTCTTGCACTTATCTTTTCCTTATTTTAACATTATAGCCTTGTATTTTTAACTTTGTTTGCCTTCATAAGCCTTTAAATGAAATACTTTAATTTTTAAAAAATATCAAATGTCATTTGTTTCTTTTTTGTGTTAACAATCATAGACATTCCATATTACTTGGAATAAGATAATTAGCTTTTGTTAATTTTTCTGAACATAATTAAGGTATATGAATGGAAAATAGTCAAGTGTAAGAGTATAGATAACATCATTAATTTAGTATTCTTATGGTAAAAAAAAGACTTTTTATAGCTTACGTTAAAGATAGTATTTAAGAGATTCTGTACTCCATAAAAATTATCAGAATTGAAAAATATATTTATGAATGTTATTAAGATGCCAATAATACCTATTAATTTCTAAAAAATGAAATAAAGTTATAATGAAATTTTACTTAGAAAATTATTCTTGAATTAAGTCTGTATTTCATGATAATGTGAGTTCCAGCACATGTTAAGGGATACTTTTTTACATGGTGAAGTCTGACAATGAGCTGAAAGGAACACTTCTTTCTTTCTATTATTCATCCTTAGTAATTATTTGAGAAAGCAATCGAATCTCAACAATATCTTGGGATGACATACCAGATGTTAAAATTATCAAACCTTTAGATGTTGCTTTATCTTAATTAAAACACTGTTAAATTTTCAGTGGGCTTACGGGCCCACATGAGGAGGAAAGTTAAACAACACACAAGCCCAAGTGAGGTTCCATTCTAAAACCAATTGGCAATATGTGAAGTAGCCCAATAAGCTTACATGTTAGTCTTCTTTCCCCTCTTTCTTCGATGTGGGACACTCACATGTGGGTATTTTTAACACTCCCCCTCACATATGAGTCCCTTTTTTCAATTCTACAATATCAAAAGGTATGTAAACAATCCTCATTAGCGTTGGACTTTTGATTGAGGTCAAATAGGCCCCTCCTAGGGCAAACAATACTGCTAGGCGACTTGCTCCATGCAGACTTCAAATCCTTCTCTAATTTCTTAAATGATGGGCACCTTTTGGGGCAAACTATAGGACAAGATCTTCATTAGCTCTAATACCATGTTAAATTTGCAATAAGTCTATACGCCCACACGAGGAGGAAAGTTAAACCACACACAAGCCTAAGTGAAGATCCATTATAAAACCAATTGGCCATAAGTGAAGTAGCTTACTAGACTTATATGTTAATATTCTTTCTCTTCTTTTTTCGATGTGGGAGACTCACATATTCTCAACACTTCTCCTCACATATAAGTCCCATTTTTACTTGGGCAATTTGGAGAGGTACGTAAATAATCCTCATCAAAGCTGGACCTCTGATTGAGGTCAACTAGGCCCCCTCTTGGGGCAAACAATACTATTGGGTTACTTGTTTCATACAGACTTTAAATCCTTCTCGAGTTGCTTAAATGATAAACATCAATCATTCCCAGTTTTAATATGAATTCTTCTTTTAGGATTCTCCCAAATTCAATCCACAACATGAATAAATAGGGATCTCTTGAGCATTGTTCTACATCATGAAGATTTTAGCATGTATTTATTGATTAAGTTTACCCTAGCTTTAATAATTTTTATGGAGATAAGTTTATTTTAAAAAATATTTTAATTTAATTATATTAAAATTCTTTCTAATTTGAATTTTTTATTTAAAAATTATGATTTACTCTTCATACGCCCAAAATCAGTGATAATAAGGAAAAAATCCAGTCAAGGACTTAGGCCCAATTTCTTCAACCAACTCCAACCCACCCTCACCGATACGCACAAAGTCGTAACCCTCAGTTCACACCACGACGTCATATGTGTTCGGTTTGCATCAGAGGAGCGGGAGGTGATACCAGGAGCAATCGACCAACCCATAGACGGGTTAGAGGGGCCATCGAATCCTAGAGGGCATCAAGAGATTGAATTTATTCTACCTCCTTCCAGGCCACCCGATTAGCTGATAGACGAAGCAAGAATGACAAACATCTCACGCGAGCAGGAGTCACTCGAAGCGATAGTAACATAGGCACTGAAAGGCGATACCCATATTACGCCGAAGAGTTTCATGGATGTTTCTCGGACTTAGGGGCCTTCAAAAATAATGACGCCATTTATGTATATTATTATTTGGAATTGTCAAGGGGCTAGGGGAAACAATTCCAAACGATAATGTGAAATTACATTTGGAATTATCACCCGGGAATTTTAATCCTGGTGGAAACAAGGATTAGCGGCCGAAGGGCTTAAGAAGTCATCAACAAATTGGGATTTGATTATTTATTCCGTGTAGAAGCTGAAGGCTTTACTGGCAGGATTTGGCTATTATGGAAGAAGGATTTTGCGATTTCTATAGTGTTAGCTCATCGACAAATCATTCATACCAAAATTTAATATGGATCCTTCCCTTTTGAATTATCGGTGATATATGCTAGCCCTCAAAAACATAATAAAAAATTCCTCTGGCATATTTTGCGATGGATTGGTAGATCCATCATACATCCTTGGCTTGTTGGAGGGGATTTTAATGCTAAATTAACTGCTGCGGATAAAAGGGGTGGATCAATTTTAGTACCCGTGGTTAGTAAAGATTTCTGGGAATGGGTCAATGATAGCTGTTTGCATGATTTGGGGTACGTCAGCTTGCGTTTTACTTGGCGGCGAGGCAATTTCCAAGTTAGACTGGATACAGTGTTTAGTTCATCGACTTGGTTGGAAAGCTTTCCTTCTACTGTTAATCACCATTTAACTTTTCTAGGCTCTGATCACCGACCTTTGTTGATTCAATATGACCGTACAGGTCAGAATGACAGAGGAACCCTCAAGTTTCGTTTTCAGGCGGCGTGGCTAGCTCATGAAGCATTTCCGCAGATAGTCACAGATAAGTAGCTTCCTACAGCCGAGTCATTTAGTAGCTCTATTAATCTATTTTCAAACCAACTCATGCAATGAAATAAATCCGAATTTTGAAACATATTCCATCGAAAGAAATGGCTGCTCGCTCAGTTGGAAGGTATACAATGGGCATTGCAGAATAATGATTCGGAGTCGCTATTGGCACTAGAAGAAAGGCTGAGTGGGGGACTCGTACAAGTACTTTGTAAGGAAAAACTTTTTTGGCATCAACGAGCCAAGTGTGAATGGTTGTAAAACGGTGATCACAACACCAAATATTATCACACAGTTACCCTGACAAAATGCAAGAATCTAACGATCGAGCAGTTAGCTGATCAGCAAAGCAAGGACATAACGGATGTCGATCAATTAAACACCTTGATTCGTGACTATTTTGCACAAGTGTATACTATCGATGAGGAGGTTAATCATCGTTGTCCCAACGTTGGCACTTTTTCTTCTCTTACCGCGGAACAATTTCAAGCTCTTCAAACCCCAGTTCATGCTCCAAAAATAAAATCGGCGGTCTTTTCTATGAATCCTCACAAAGCGCCAGGGATTGATGGCTTTCCGGCTTTATTTTTCCAATCTCAATAAGGGACGGTAGGTCACCAGGTGGTGAATTTTATTCAGAAAATTTTTAACAATGAAACCTGGGAACCGAAATTGAACCAAACCATTCTCGTACTCATTCCAAAAGTTTCCTCCCCGAAGTTTCTTATGCAATTTAGACCTATCAGCCTATACTCAGTGATGTACAAAATCATTTCAAAGGTAATAGTGAATCGTCTGAAGCCACATCTTAATGGTCTAGTGGCAAATACACAATGCCATTTTATCCCCGACAGGCATATCAGAAACAACATTATTATTGCCCAAGAGATCATCTATTCGATGCATAAGAAGCAAAGGAAAACTAGATACTTTGCTATAAAAGTTGATCTAGAAAAAGCTTATGATCACCTAGAATGGGGCTTTTTACATGACACTTTGAAGGAAATTGGCCTCCCTCATAACCTACTGAGTGTCATTATGAAGTGTGTCACTACAGTCTCCATACAAGTAGCATGGAACGACAATCTTTCTAATCCATTTCGACCATCAAGGGGTATTCACCAGGGTGATCCACTCTCGTCTTACCTTTCTGTCCTATGTATGGAACGATTGGGACATCTTATCTCCCATTCGGAGAGCCAAGGAATGTGGAAACCTTTCAAGTGGACACACACGGGGCCTTTCATATCTCATATTTTCTTCACCAACGACCTAATCCTATTTGGCGAAGCTACGAATACTCAGGCAATGGTGGTCTCGCAAGTACTGGCGACTTATTGTCAGATGTCCGGACAAAAGATGAGTAATGCTAAAACACGAATCTTTTTTTCCAAGAATATACCATCGGAGCATCAGAGGCAGATTAGTCGAGGATTCAGAGTGCGACCAATTTGGGTAAATATTTAGGTATGTCGTTAATTCATGAACGCTCATTGCGACACACGTATCAATATATTTTGAATCGAGCTCATCAAAAATTAACTAGTTGGCGAGCGTGACATTTGTCTATGGCGGGGAGAGTCACGCTAACTCAATCCATGATCTCCTCCTTATCCATCTATACGATGCAAATTGTACGATTGCCACGACAATTTTATGATGACTTGGAAAAATTAATGCAGAATTTCATTTGGGGATCACACGATGGACAGCGGAAAATTCATTTAATTAACTGGGAAGCCATCTGTCGCCCAAAAAAATTAGGGGGCCTTGGGTTTATACATATCAGAGCTTCCAATGATGCTTTAATTACAAAATTAGGTTGGGCACTACTCACCAAGCCCTCAGCCTTATGGGTACAGGTGCTCCGCATGAAATATTGATTTCCTGTACACCACATACCGCAAACACTGGCTAAACACGATGCTTCAATCATCTTCTCAGCTACATGGGCCTATATCCTCCTAGGTATCAAATGGAATCTTGGAAATGGTCGCCGAATTTACTTCTGGATCGACAATTGGTTGACCGATTGGGGTCTGCTAATCGACGCAACAATAGCCAACCTACCCGATACCTTGCTTACTGCTACTGTTCAAGAGTGTGTGGATGGGGAGGGTAACTGGAATTGGACGTTATTCCAAAGCTACCTTCCCCCTATAATCTGTTACGATATTGCACGCATCCGGCCTCCGGTCAAGGATAGGGGCTAAGATTGAATTGTATGGGGACCCGGGCAACAAGGTAAGTTCTCAGTAGCATCTGCATATGAATTGATAACAGCGGCACCATTAGAGGATCAAAACCCGATCTGGAATGTAATTTGGAAATGGGTTGGACTGCAGCGAATTCGATCATTTCTGTGGCTACTCGTCAAACGGAAACTGTTAACCAACCAATAGCGAGCCGTTAGACATCTTACCCCAGATAATAGCTATCACTTTTGTGGGCAAGTTGAGACAACCATGCATGCCATGCGGGATTGTGCTAGAGTGACAACCTTTTAGAACCAATTTTCCCTCGAAGTAATCACATCAGAATTCTTTCAGCAAGATGAAGCCATATGGTTGCGATACAATCTTACTAAACTGATACGTGTCCAGGTAGGGGAGTGGGCAACCATATATGGTGTCTCTTGCTGGTTTCTCTGGCAATGGCGTAACTGCAACCTTTTTGACGTCGATTTTCCCTGACCTAGAGGAGGACATCGCATTGTTCTTAATTATGTTAGGTGGATCGTTAAGGTGCACACAGTGACAAGTCAAGTTATCCCGAGCCCAACACTGCCTGTCGGTCATCTAGTCGGCTGGACCCCACCACCGGAGGGTTGGGTTAAACTTAATACTGACGGAGCAATAAAATACGAGTCGTTTATTGGGACTGTTGGGGGGTTTATTTCAAGATTGTACAGGACAATGGTATGTTAGTTTTCTGACTTATATTAGAGCACGCTCGCTCCTGACTGCTAAACTTTGGAGAGCGTATAATGGCCTCAAATTGGCCTGGGATCGTGAGTTTCGGAAAGTCATACTTGAAGTGGATTCACTTGAGGTAATAAATATTTTATCACCTTCTAACTTGTTTCTAATTGAGGATCCTTTATTTATGTAGGCCATCAATGAGCTACTGCGTAGGCAATGAGAGGTTCAGATCCAACACGTGTATCGAGAAGGGAACTAAAGTGCCGACAGCCTGACTACCATAGCCTTACGAGCGAGTCCAGAAATGCATGTTTTGTTAACAACTCCGACCGACACTATGACGCTTGCCCAACAGGATATGCAAGGAGTGTTGTATCGCAGAGCGCTGCGATATTGTAGTGTTTGTTTCATTTGTTTATTTTTATCCTTTGTACGGAAAAAAAAAGGAGTCTAAAGACTTTAGTTTGGATTGCAAGTTGCCATATAGACCTAACTCATTTATCATTATCAAATATCCAAATTAAGAGTTAGAAGATGCATTTAAGTTTGATCAAGTAGCGTTATGCCAATTTATTAAATTAATTTTAAAATTATTTAAAAGCTTTGAATGGTATATGTTTATTAATAAGGAAAATATAAAATATAAAATTAGATAATAACATTTACATTCACTCAATAATAATTACAAGAATAATAATTGTAAAATCATGATTCTTTAAATTTTATTCGATAAGTAAATTATTTAGTAAAATCAATGACTAAAAAACTTAACTAGCTCGGCCGATTTTGAATTATTCAATTTTTAGTTCATTTTTTAACTTTTCGGTTTGATTTATTTTAATAACTCTTGTTGCCAAAAACTGACTAATTTATTTATTAATTAGTTAATTTTTATTAATTAATAAGTTATTAATTAATTTTTATTTAATAAAAAATATTTTTAATTATATTTTTTAATTTTATTCAATTTATTACTTCTTTGCTCGCTGGTTTCTTTTGTCAACTTGAATAAAATATTCACAGGGACCGTTTAACGGAAGCCAACTAGGTGATAAGGAAATTCCAGTGGATTGGAAATTAAACACATCTTCATCAGGTCGGGCGAGGACTAGTGCCTTTAGGGTTTTCAACTTCCCTAGTACAATCCAATTGCATAATCCTCTTTCAATTTCTACGAAACCCCTAATTCCAAAATGGGGAAGAACGAGTTCTTGACCCCGAAGGCAATCGCCAACAGAATCAAGGCCAAAGGCCTCCAGAAGTTGCGATGGTATTGTCAGATGTGTCAAAAGCAGTGCCGCGACGAGAACGGTTTCAAATGCCATTGCATGAGCGAGAGCCACCAACGTCAAATGCAGATCTTCGGTCAAAACCCTAATCGCGTCGTCGAAGGTTACTCCGAGGAGTTCGAGAACTCCTTCCTAGACCTCATGAAGCGCAGCCACCGATTCTCTCGCGTGGCCGCGACGGTGGTTTACAACGAGTATATTCACGACCGACATCACGTCCACATGAACTCAACGCAATGGGCGACGTTGACCGAGTTTGTGAAATACTTGGGGAGAACCGGTAAGTGTAAAGTTGAGGAGACTCCTAAGGGTTGGTTTATTACGTACATTGATCGGGATTCGGAGACCATCTTTAAGGAGAAGATGAAGAATAAGAGGTCCAGGGCTGAGTTGGCGGAGGAGGAGAAGCAGGAGAGAGAAATTAAGAAGCAGATTGAGAAGGCTGAGCAGTTATTCACTGTTAAAAATGGAGACTTGCTGGGTAATGACGATGAAGAACGGAATCATACCACGAAAGAAATGAAGTTGGAAGGCGGAGTGAAGATTGGATTTGCTCTGGGTTCTAAGAGTAGTCTTGGTAAGGAAAGAGGGGAGAGTTCTGGAAAGCTAATTTTTGAAGAAATTGAAAATAAAGATAAAAGGGATTTGAAGAGTAAGGATGACAGGAACTTGGGTGGTAGAAGCGGGAAATCAGCATTGGAGGAGTTGATGAAAGAGGAAGAGAAGGCAAAAGAGAGGAGCAATCGGAAGGATTTTTGGTTGTGTGAAGGAATTATTGTGAAGGTGATGAGTAAGTCGTTGGCTGAAAAAGGGTACTACAAACAGAAAGGGGTTGTTAGGAAAGTGATTGATAAATACGTCGGGGAGATTGAGATGCTTGAGAATAAGCACATCTTGAGGATTGATCAGGAAGAGCTTGAGACTGTGATTCCGCAGATCGGTAGTCTGGTAAGGATAGTCAATGGTGCATATAGAGGATCAAATGCAAGGTTGTTAGGGGTAGATACTGAGAACTTTTGTGCCAAAGTACAGATAGAGAAGGGAATTTACGATGGGAGAGTGCTAAAAGCCGTGGAATACGAGGATATATGTAAACTTGGCTAGTTAGTCATATGGATTGGTTTTCAATCGATTCTAAATCACTCACTAGCTACTTATATCATAAACTTTCCGTGAATGGGAAATTCCTAAAATAATTAGTTTCATGATTTTTCCCCACTTCTCTCCCTTCAAAATGCATACTCATGTTGCGGTAGTTAATGTTCTGGAAATTTTCATTTATTCACCTATTCATATGTACTTGATTGGGTTGGCAACATGTAAATTTCTGCCAACAGAATTGCTTTTGAGGTGGTTAGTTTGGTTTTCAGTCCATGGAAACATGGATTGATTGATCTGTTATTAGATATTCAAGCCACCAAATATTTGAGTACAAGCTCTTGAAATACAATGAAGCTTGCAATCCCTAGTGAGAGCCGGTAATGGTTGCTAATTCCCATGAATTTTCATCTTTTACCATTTTTGTTCGTATTGATCCCATACTTTGGAAGGCTCTGGGGAGGCTTTTGTGGGTTGATTAAATTGACTTGGTATTCATTCTCTAGCCCTCCACCCTTTGGCTGTCTGTCAACAATATTTTGGAGGTGATAACACGATGGGATGGGTAACTGAAATCAATGCCGCAGTTATGACTTCTATTAATTCATTTTTAACTTTTGTGTTTAAAACTTTTGGTATCTATTTTCTCCAGCTGTTGATAGGCCTATGGTGATTGTTCTATTTACAGTCTTGAACCACCTCCGGAAGAAGTTATCTTTAGGAAACATCTGCAGGTTTTGTCTGAGTGAGTTGCCGGTTACTTGTGACACTGCCCAAAAGTTTTCCTTCTTCGTGAATGCGCTACTTTACTTTGTCAGAGCTAGTAGAATTCTTGTCACGCGAAGAACTTGTTGACATCATGTGCTTGAAATGTACTGGACTATTTATTGGTTAATGCATGTATCTGTTCTTTTTATATTGGAACAAGGCTTAGTCATTCTACCTGGAATAAATTTCCTATGCTAAAAGATATGACATCTTCCACTTCTTTCATGTTACGATCAAAATGGCAACGTATAGGAACTTAAGTGAAACGTTTATGACAATTGGAAACTTTTGATGTAACTAATTCCTATCGTAGGAACTTCATTTTCACCTTGCAACCCATTAGCTCTGATCTCCCCCCAGTTCTAAAAATTTCTTTAGTAGAACCTCAGGTGCCAATATTCTTATGATAGGCATTGTCCATATATATTGAGAAACACTTTATTCAGCATCTTCTTGTATCATATAGTGTGCTTAACAGAAATAGCTGTTGTTCCCACTAGTGGTGGTGGTTACATTGTTTCACAACGTATAGCTTAAAGTAACAACAGGTTACCCCCTAGACCTTCTGAAAATATAGTAAACTTATACAAGGCACCGCTTGCATAAGCTCTTGGTAGTTGAGAGTGTTATCCCGCATGACGCCCAAAATACATTTCAAATACAAGACAAGACATGCAGCTACATAATACTTATTCTGTTCTACCATACGTATTCTGATCTTCCATAAACATAAACTTAACAGCACTTGGCCAAATTTATTCCGTTTCCATGCTCTTCATTCGCTGTAAGTAGCAAAAAATTGCTCCATATATTCCAGGATTTGGGGGTCTACCTGCAAGAAGGATCATAAAATGATAAGCATTAGTTTTCGGTCGATGACATGTTTCCATTGTCCTAAATAGCCGTCTTAAAGTTGATGCACCAAAAGTGAAATCCAAGTTCTCACCTCCTCTGGAAATGGATCATCAGCTACATTATCCTCATGACGTCCGCTTGTTCCACCATCTTGAGTTGATACATTAGCCTTCTTATCTGCCTTCTTCATTATTTTACAGAGGACAAATGTTTTCTACGCCAAAGTAAAAGACATTAAGGCGTAATCAGGTGAAATGTTAGCTCC
>JANZXP010000002.1:12460722-12474688 GCA_027576715.1 Erythroxylum flavicans
ACCCACTTGGTATTGACTCCATTTGGAAATTTGCCCTTATGGAAAACAAATATTTTCTTTGTACCAGTCACTCCAATGGCATTTTCAGGTGGAATTTGACTACCGTAGCCAGTGCCTTTCCAGTAGCCAGTAGTCATTGTTCTTTTTGGTCGTCCCAAGTTGGGGAAGCGAGGGCAAAAGACATACAACTCTAAGTCATTTGGTGTTATCTTTAAATCCTCTACATGTACACACAAAATCACAGCTAAAATAACAAAAACAAACATAGACGGAGACAGAATGTGACAAACTCTTGTACACTTACGAGGCAAATTCCATGGCTCTAATTGAAATGGATCAAATTCAGGTATGCAGGTAACTAAATGATCGTTGCTAGCAATCTTTGGCACCAAATAATTATTCACCAATTGTGTTTCGGTTGGACAGAATCTATTACCGATGTTATAAACTAAATCCATCACGCAACTATTAGACTCTTACACGTATAATAAGCCTACAACAGAACACAATAAATACTATGAAAATGAGGGATAAATAATCTGAAAGGAAATCTTGTCTAAGCTAAAATTTCATTCCTCTTCCTAAAATAGGATTTGGGTAAGACTTACTTGAAGACACGAAGAAATCTATGCTGAAAAAGACCAAGATAAAGACGGTAACTAGAAAGAGCAGTTGAGAAGAGTAAGAGTCATGACTATTAGTTAACAGTGAAGTCAGAATTGGTGTGTTTCAAACTGATTCTCGCACTCTTATATATACACAAGTAACGGCCTCGCTGAGAAGTTGTGGAAATACTAAAAAACACTCTCCAAACTTGCAGTTCAAGTTGTGAGTCTGCCTAACAAGTTATTTGGGCTCCACAACTCTCAAGTCACCGGGGAACATTCTCTATTACTTGCGACTGTTTAACAAGTTATTTGGGCTCCACAACTCTCTAGTCACTAGGGAACATTCTCGATTACTTGCGAACGCGCTTCTCCACTTTTGAGTTTGTTAACTTAAAAAGTGTGCGATAGGTCTACGCAGTGACGATTTTGTAGAGGCACAATTCATTTTGTCTTACGTGTAATGTGTTGGGGAATTATACGAGGATTTGATCTAACGTACAATAAAATAAATATATAATATTTTTATTTTATTTTTCCAAATTCATAAGTCATTTCAACTTTGTAATACAATTAATGCGTGATAACATAATTTGTATTTTACGTATATCTTGATCATTTTTTCTCAAAATTTTCTTTTGAATTTTTTTAGATTATTTTAGTAACTACATACGTAATAGTACTTATACTAACGTGTTGAATAAACTCTACAAATGATATAAAAAGAACTAGACAAAAAAATGTTAATTCTTTTAGCACTCAAACAACTTTTTATTAATTTAATTGAAATAAAATTAATTCTAATTAAATACCAATTAAGTCTAAATAAGGCAATATCTCATATTAATTTTTATTTATTAAAAATATTATATTTAATCCTAAAGTTTTTCAAAGTTTGCAACCAAATCTAACTGATTAAAAATACATTTTTCTCTCTTCAATCTTTTTTTTATATGTGATATATTAAGTTCTTAAATATGTTATTAATAGATATATACTGTAACCTCAAATCGTATTTAAGATTAGATAAATCAAAATTTTTTTGATTTATCTTTAATGTTCTAATTAAATAGCTTATATTTATTCATCAAATTTAGCATATAACAAAATGTGATGACCACATGAATATTAGGAATATTATAGTAGTTTTGACTAGTCTTTTTGTGCATAATTTTTTTTATATTTTATTCCTTACATCAGACAATACTCTAATTAGATATAGAACATAAAATAAATGTCTACTTTATTTTAAAAATTAAGAGGAATAAGATTTAAGTAGTTTGAATATATTAAGAGGAGACACAAGATGCGAGAAGACTATACTTAAAGATTGTAATAGAAAAAAAGAAAGCATAAGAAGATTTAAGGGAAGGTGGTCAAGCATAATATGGTACTGGTAAAACTTACAGAGGACATGACCAACAAGAGAAAACTTTACCATACTAGGATACAAATAAAGAATCTCTCATAAAAAAATTCTTGTTGTTCTAATAGGTCTTTTAGAATTCTTTTCTTATAATCAACTTAAACATTTAAATATGTAGTACTTACCTCTTAAGAATTGAACTTAACCTTTTCCTTTTCTTTTATTATTATTATTATTATTATTATTATACTCTTTATCATATTATTTAATTTAGTACTTATTTCATATTTTTTGTTAAGTATTTACTAATTCTTTTATTATTATTATATTTAGTTATTTTTTCATATGAGTCATATAGAAGCAGTCTCTCTATTAGTTAGAGGTAAGGTTGGTTATTACTGGACTTCTCTGGACCCCGTATTTTAACAAATTTTTTACTAAATTGTTGTTATTATTTATTTGAGTTCAATCATGTTAATTCTCTACTATTAGTAATTGATTCAATTGATGACATTTAAAAACTATTTTTAAAGTATCATTCCACCTTGGCCAAATATTTTTCGAATCAACACTAATCAAGAATAACTACACACTTATTCAACCCTTAATAGTATTTATACTAACGTGTTAAATAAACTCTATGAATGATATTGAAAGAATTAAACAAAAAAAATTGTTAATTCTTTTAGAGCTCAAGCAACCTTTTGTTAATGAAATTAAAATAAAATTTTAATTTTAATTAAAATTCAATTAAAAGTAAAATTAATTATAGTTAAATACTAATTAAGTCTAAATAAGGTTTAATATCTTATATTACTTCATATTTATTAAAAATCTCATATTTAATCATAATGTTTCTCAAAGTTTGCAATCAAACCTTGCTTTAATAAAATATATTTTTTCTCTCTTCAACCTTTTTTCATATATGATAGGTTCCTAAATATGTTGATAATATAAATTATAACCTTATATTGTATTTAATATTAGATAAATTAAATTCTTCTATTTTATCTTTAATGTTCTAATTAAATAGTTTATATTTATATATGAGATTGTCATATAACAATATATCATGAGCATGTGAATATTAGGAATATTATAGTAATTTTGACTAATCTTTTTGTGCATAATTTTTTTGTATAATTCATTCCTTTCATAAAAAATACTCTAATTTGACATAGAGCATAAAATAAATATCTACTTTATTTGCAAAATTAAGAGAGATAAAATTTAGATGGTTTGAATATGTTAAGAGGAGACTCAAACACTCCAATGAGAAAATACAAGAAGATTTTATTTAGAGACTATGAGAGAAAAAAATAAAGTCCAAGAAAAATTAGAGAAGGTGATTAAGAATGATATAGTACTAATAAAATTTACCGAAGACATGTTCAGCAATAAAAAACTTTGTCGTACTAGTATACAGATAAAGGATCTCTCATAAAGAAATTATTGTCGTTCTTATAGGTCTTTTAATATTTTTCTCTTATAATTAACTTAAACATCTAAATATGTAGTACTTACCTCTCTTAAGGATTTAGCCTAAGCTTTTTCTTCAACAACAACAACAACAACAACAACAACAACAACAATAATAATAACAATAATAATATGTATTTATATTTATTCTTTATTGTATTATTTAGTTTAGTACTTATTTCATATTTTATTTGTTAAGTATTTATTATTTTTTATTATAACTATTTTATTTAGTTATTTTTTTATATTGGTTATTTGGAAACAGTATTTTTATTAGTTATAAATTTTGTATTGTACTAGTCAATACCAACTAAAAAACAGTACAAAACCATAATATTTTGTAGCGATCGAATCGTAAATTTAAAAACGTTCAGGGACTTAAATGAAAAAAAAAAGTTAAACCAGAAATGCAACAGGCAAACGTAACAGACAAACACACATGCCATACGCAAGCGAGAAGTAGTCGGAAGCTCATCCGTAGCCGCCGCCCGCAATGACGGCAATTCGCCCTACGCAACCGTCGTAGTCCTTGCCTGCAGTCACCAGCTGGAGAAGAAATCTTTGAAAAGTATCAATAAGGTTATGGATTGCTGATGAGAAAAAATAATGGACACAAAGAGAGCGCGAGAAATAGAGAGAAAGAGGAAGATAGAGGACCCAGTGGCTATGAGCATAAGTAGAAAGAAAGAGGGAGAGTTAGAGAGAGGGTATAGCCAGCCACAGAAAACAGGAAATGCTTGAAAGGTAAAGGTGACTTGCGTGGTTTTGAAAATAGTTAAAGACAAAGAATGTTTGCTACTTTGCTTACTCCTATTTTTATCTAAGAGGCAAAGATTAGATGGCTTACTAACAATTTTTTTAAAAGATTTAAATTAATATTTCATATTTTTAAAACATTATTAATAATATTCTAAATCTTTAAAAAAAGTTGACAATTTTTAGTATATAAATTATAAATTTAGACTATGTCATATTATAATAAATCAATTTAAATTCACTATACATATTGGCACCATTTTAAATGCTCTAATATCTTTTTTTAAACTTGCTCACATTATGATCTTAAATTTTTAAAAATATTTATCAAAGACGTAATTTTTATTTTAATGTTTAATAAAATATCTAAATAAAAATTTATTATTATCTCTATTACCATTTTCAAAATATAATAAATATTATTTTAATAACATTTAAGCACAAACTAGTATAAAAGATGATAATAAAAATTATTAAACTTGTTTTAAAATAATAAGTACAAATCATACATTCAATCATTATATGAGATATGATATTATCATTATTAAGTTGAATATGATTGTAATTGTTAGAGAGTCATGAATATTTATTGTAATTTTTATTTGATGTTTTGATGTAATTATTATTTATTATATGATGAAAATTTGTATTTTAAATACTTTGTATTGTTCTTAATTTTATATTTGTATGATGATTAAATGATCTTTTTTAGTATTAATTGTAGTTTTTATTTATATGTGAAATATGTAAAAAATAATATTAATAAAAATAAATAAAATTTGTTATTTTAAATTTCTATTATTATAATTTTTGAAGACAAGGTTGATATAAAATTATAAATTATATAGTACAATATGCTAAAGGACTATTTTGTGGTTTAAATAAATTCAGGAGCTATTTTATAAATTTAAAAAGTCACCTGAAATAGTACTCAGTATTGACCGATACCGGTACAGTACTGTACCAAAACCAAATATGGTAGTGTATTCACAACATTAGTTAGGGGTAAGGCTGCGTACTACTTAACCTCCCTAGACCCCACATTTCAGCAAAAATTTTACTGTGTTGTTGTTATTGTTTATTTGAGTTCAATCATGTTAATTCTACATCATTAGTAATTGATTCAATTGCTAACATTCGAAAACTATCCTCAAAGTATCATTCCACTTTGGCTAAAGAATTTTTTAAATCAACACTAATCAAGAGTAACGGAACATTTTCTTTAATCGCTTTAGGGTGTTGAATCCTATATTGGTCATTCAACTACCTTTATATAGTTCATATTATATCAAATGACCAACGATTGCGCTACCACTGACAAGGATAGATCATAAGTAATAACAAAATATAACAATCCATATATGTGATACTTTGGAGATCATAAGTCAAATGATTATTTATATAATCATAATAATGAGAATTTTTTTAGACATGCAAGTAATGCTTCAAATAAAAATATAATTATTGATAACATTTTTAATTCATGTTACTGCTTTTAACATTGTCTGAATTATAATTAAGTAACATTTTTGAATTATTGATGGTAACATTGTTTGAATAATAATTAAGTAAAATAAAATAAAAATGTCCATAATTAAAAATTAAATGCATTTTATAAAAAATAATATGTAATTAAATGTTAACTAAAAAATTAAGAAAAAAATTTATGGATAAACTAGGACTCCTCATTGTCACTACTATTTACATACTTTGACCCAACTATTTGTTTGATCATTTTTAAGCTCGGTTAACTCTCTTTCAGTATGGTCTAACTTTTCTCCTGTACAATCTAACTTTTCTTCATTGCATTGTAACTGAGCCTTAAGCAATCAGTTCTCCTCTTGAAGAATTGTTATATATGTTGGTCGTGACGATGATGAACCAATTCACTTAGGGCAATACCCACAACTTTTGATATACCCAGATCTTGTACCAAAGACATTATTGCAAATGTCATCCATATTAAGCTCATTTCCTTCAGACAATGACCCCTGCAACAATTCCTGCATCTTATCCTAAAATTTAAAGCATAAAATCGAGATGTAAATCAAATATTTTTAGTTAGTATTACATAAATGAATAAACTTTAAAATTAAAATTTCTATACTTACATAATTATTCTGCACTTCTTCAGACGTCCAGCCTTTGCTATCTTTGTAGTGTGTCAGTTTATAGAGTGTGATCCTGTCTATATAGTTGAGTCTGATTCTATTATATGAATTTAAAAAAATTGAAACACAATATATTATATTGTATTTACTAATATAATAATAACTTCTAAACAAAGAACTTACAATTTCTTGTTGTAAGATAATAAATGATTTGGAGCCTGTGTTGTGAGGAGTTTTCATTTTTCCTCTGTTAACCTTGACTTTCTCACACTTTTCTTAAATAAAGAAAAAACAATCATTAAATTGTGTACCAAATTAATGGAAATAAATGTGAAGAGAAAAAAAAGACAAACCTTAACCTTGGCAGAGGCCTAACAATTACAAATTCTACTCCAATTTTCTAAAGTCACCTGTTCTAGAACATGTTTCCTTGCGTCCTCATTTGAAGGAAAAGACATGTTTATTTATGAAGTTGATAACGATGATTCTTCGCCTTTTGTTTCAACATTGAACTCACACAACTTGAAATTTTAGGGTTATCAATATCAACAATATTGAGCTTCATCTGTGAACAAAAAGTATAAGTTAAATTAATCTTTTTATAAGTAAAACAAAATTGCATATAATTAAATAATTTGAAAAATTACCAAAACTTAGTCCAAAGCATTTTGTAACAAGTTGTCTTCCTTTAACTGCTTGGCATGCTGAAGGCAAGAAAATTCATTCCTGACAACAACTCCTAACTCACTGGACAATTTTTTTGATTGGATCTTGTCAAAAGGATGACGTTGTGAGGGGCTAATATGCACAGACAACTTGCTTTTCATTGTAACACTCATACATTGCAACTCAGAACCTTTAGTGATACCTCTACTTTTTTTCTTATGTCGATATTGGAATATGGAAACAAAAGAATAATGATAAGAAAAAACATATTAAACATGTAAATATATATTTGAGTACAACTCTAATTATAGGTAGTTAAGAATAACATACCTGAAGATCCCTCAGCACCAATTGAGGTAGATAAAGGTTGTTGCTAACTAGATTCATTTATGGATGAAATCGATGGTTGTTGTTCAATAGGGTCGGATTGATTTAGTTGTTGTCAGGGAGGAATATCTTCAATAGTTGCCACCCTCTTTCCCTTATTTCTACCAAGTGCCATTATATTGAATATCTATAACTTAAATACCAACATTCCACATAAGGCAAACATCAACAATCCACATAAACATAAGTAAAAGAACAACATTTGCATAAACATATAAGTCAAACACAAACATTCCGTATAAACATAAGTAAAACATCAACAATACATATTAGCATAAGTGAAATATCAATAATATGGATTAACGTAACTCAAACATTACCATAACATTTTAAAGAATATAAAAATTTTTTTACCTTCAATCATCATCATCATCATCATCATCAAGATTTTGAAAATCATCATCATTAATTACATTATCATTAGACTCTTCATCACTAATATATTAAAGTATCATCATTGTCATTTAATTCATCCTGAGTATAGTCTTCATCTATTTATACGATAAGATTGGCTTGGACTTCATTCAGTTGTACTATATTTGGATCAACATTTCTCTTATGGAATGATGATATATCGACATCTTCTGTTCAAATGGCTTTATTATTGAACTCTAATTCAATCTTTTGATATACTTCATCTTCATCCTCTATGAATTGACCATTATCACTTTCACAAAAATCAAAGAGATTTCGGTGTTGAAACTTTTGAACAACCTTCCAATTGGTACCGAATACGATATCTTTGAGCTAGAAAACTTGCTTCACTTGCTTTCAAGGACAAAAGAGTCATTATCATACCATGTCTTACTAACATTGATGCTATTAATATTCTTATTCACTTTCATGTTAGTGAGATTAAACCATTTGCACTTAAATAGAAAAAACTTCTTATTCTTGATGTAGTGCAACTCTATTATTTCAAAGATGAAACTGTAGTCAATAAAATCGTTGCCATGACATCCCGCAATAACAACCCCACAATTTTGACTTTTAAGTGGTCTATCTCAATCTTTTATGTGAAATCTCACCCCATTAACAATACAACCTATATTTTTTTTCCACAAATATGAGGCCTGCATGCCAAAAAATATAATATTGTTGTCCCCTCTATCATGTTATGTAACCGTGTCTTTTGTATGATAAAATGAAACTAGAAGTTAATATGATATATAAATTGTCATAAGTTCATAATATGTAATCAATATGTAACATATTCGATTTCTAGACCATGATAGAAACTTAAGCTTATGTCTTTCTTCAACGTTAATAATCCTTTTGCTTTGAATGGACTTTTTGTGCTCTATATTTAAAAAAGAAAATAGAGGTAAGGAAATGAGATTCAATCACAAGATTCTAATATGATTGTTTGAATCGAAAGTAATATATATACTCCATATATAATCGACTTTCTTGCAATTGTTCAAAATATACCAATGGGAGATTTTGAATTCGTCTTTAGTTAACTTCACATATTTACCCACACCAAGTGACCTTACTTTTTAGGAGAAAGTTGACAAGCCACCATCTTCATCAAAATCAAAGTTACGTTTTGGTCTACTAAATCTTGTCTCCATGTCATTACGTACATCAAACAAAATGTCAAGCATTCATTTGCTATATAAGCCTCTGCAATAAATCCTTCATATCGAGCTTTATTAGGTACACAATGCTTAAGAAAGTATAAAAACCTTACTTGAATGGATAATTTAAGTATTTACCTACTTTAGTCTATAAGATTGACTATTTTCTTCATAAAAAGAAACATATCGTGTGTTAATTTTTTTATAATTTATTATTATTCAATCTCAATAGCTCAATGACTAAGAACAATTTAAAAAATGCATAAATGCAATATGAATTTCATAATTATGATCTCATCATAATTTTATTTGCAATATACATTTACCCTATGGACTTTATCACATACATATGAATATGCACAAGATAAAGAAGTATCAAATAATTATGTCACTAAAATTAAAACCAAGTAATTGGTTATAGGGCATAAACCAACATAGTACAGCTATCATGATAGGCTTTTATTTCGTGTGAGAAAAAGGCATTTTCATTCATTCCTTTGAGTATTGAGCAAGCAAATACTTAAGTGATTGAGAATTTTCAATCATTATTTTAAAGATGCATATTACTCAATTTTAGAAAGTTTAAGCTAATAATATATTTTAAATAAATTATTCAATAAGTTAATTTAATCTATAATTAATAATTATTTTTAATATGAAATGAGGTTGAAGATAGATATTACCTCTTAACTTTTGTTAAAGTACAAGTTGTAAAAAGTTCTTTTTGATCCTTAATATTTAGAATAAATATGGGTCAGATCATAATGCATTACAACAGAATAGGGTTTTAGCGACAAATAATTTTGTTATCGAAAGAGAACACATTGTCATAAAAAAATTTTAGGCACAGTAAAAAATCGTCAAACAAGTGGTCACAAAAGCCCAATAGCAAATAATTATCTGTGACTTTTTTATGAAATCGTCGCCTAATTAATTTTGCTACGATCAAAGGTATGTCATAACAAAGGATAAGTGAGGAGAAACCAATTTGTCGGAAATGACATATTGCGACATTTGATTTTGGTGGTTAAAGATAATTAGTTTTGTTAGCGTAGGTGAAGGTAATAATGTTTAGCAACAATTTTTTTTCGTAGCAAAATATATTTAGCTAATGTTTGGAAACATAACTAAAGATTATTAGAGATGTTTTGTGAAACGTAGCTAAAAAGATTTGGTGACGATTTTGTATTTGTAGCTAAAAAGTTTTAGTGACGAATGTTTATTTTTAATTACCCTTTCCTATTACCAATTTATCATTTAATTATAATTATTGATAAAATTTTTAATTCATGTTATTGTTCTTAACATTGTTTGAACTATAATTAACATTTTTTAATTATTGTTTTTAACATTGTTTGAATAATAACTAAGTAAAATAAAATAAAAATGTTTCATAATTAAAATTATTGATTTTATAAAAAATAAAATGTAATTAAATGTTAATTACAGAACCTGAGAAAAAAATTTGTGGACAAATTAGGACTCCTCCTCGTCACTACTATTTTCATACTTTGACCCAACTATTTGTTTGACCATCTTTTTAAGCTTGGTCAACTTTCTTTCAGTACGGTCTAATTTTTGCTCATTACGTTGTAATTTTTCTTTAGCACACTCTAACTTTTCTTCTATACAATTTAACTTTTCTTCATTATATTGTAATGGAGCCTTAAGTAATCGATTCTCCTCTTAAAGCATCGTTACATATGTTGGTCGTGACAATGATGAACCAATTGACTTAGGGCCATACTTAAGACCTTTGTACCAAGGATATTGTTGCAAATGTCATCAGCATTGAACTCATTTCTGTCAGACAATGATCTTTGCAACAACTTCTGCATCTTATCCTAAAATTTAAAACACAAAATCAAGACATAATTCAAATATTATTAATTAGTATTACATAAATAAATAAACTTTAAAATTAAAAATTTTATGCTTACATAATTATTCTGCACTTCTTCAGATATCCAGCCTTTACCTTCCTCGTGATGTATCAGTTTGTAGAGTGTGATCTTATCCCGCTCTTGTTCATATAGTTGAGTCTAACTCTATTATATGAATTTTAAAAAATTGAAACACAAGAGACTATATTGTATTTACTAATATAATAATAACTTCTAGAAAAAGAACTTACAAATTCTTATTGTATAATAACAAATGATTTTGAGCTGGTGTTGTGAGGAGTTTTCATTTTTCCTCTATTAATGTAACATCCCATTACCTATGGGAAGGTTAGAATGGTACATAGGAGTATTCAGTGAGAGGCAAGAGATGCATTTTATGTTCATGCATAATATGACCGCTCACACAAGTGAATAGGAAACTTTTCTACACCTGAATTTAAGTGTACATGCATTCATGAATAATTCCGAGTATAATTGGATTAAATTGTGAATTTTTGAGAATTTTTAATGTTTCTGCACTGAAAATATTATTGGTCAGTAGAGTTGTGAGATTTATGAATTTTGGTGAACTTAGGATTTATTTTGTAATTTATAGAGTATTGTGGAAAATAGGAAAAAGAAGAGAAGAAATCAAATGAAGATTTGGAGATAGCTGGATTGCAAAGATGAGAGTTAAAGGGAGTTAGTTTCAAAAGAAACTAAGTTAGAGCTTAGACCTTAGGAGAGTGACAAGTGTAAAGTTGCCTTTATCATGTGTCAGAAGTAATTTTGAGAAATTCGAGAGTTAAAAAGGGGTTTGTTCTTTTCCTAAGTTCTGTCCTTGTTATCATCTTCTCTGAATTTCTTCCCGTACACAGAGTTTTTCCATCAAACTCCTTCCAAGAGTTAACTTTGATTTTTTTCATATCCATCACCACTTCCTATACTGCTAAGTGTTTCTTCTGCCTTAAGAAAAACCAGAAGTTGGTTAGTGTTCACAGAGGAGTACGTGGTTTTGCATGAAGTTAAGGCTTTGGGATAATTAAAGGCCTTGGAGTTTTCAAGAAGTAAGTAGTGAATAAATTCTTTAAAGTTGGAGATTTATGAAATAAATTTGATGAGTTACTATCATCTGCATGAACATGGCATTTTCATGTATATTCATGAACAGTGTGGATGAGATAAAAAAATGGTTATAGTGTTAATTTAGTTTTGGGTGAATCGTTAGTGATCAGGTGATGTGGAAATGATTTTTGGAGTTGAAATTTTGACCTAAAACTTCTATGAATTTACTGTACTGATCTAGATGGATTTTGACAAAATGGTTTTCACAAAAGTTGTAGATATTTCTTTTAGCTTTTCAACGATTTATAGCATGAAATTTTTGGACATCTGAACTGAAAGTTATGGTCCTTATAAAGGAAGATGTATCTTTTTCTATGTTTTGCTTCTTCTGTGATGATGTCATCTTCTTCTATGTTTCTTCTGTGATGATGTCATCTTCTTCTGTGTTTTGCTTCTTCTATGTTTTGCTTCTTCTGTGATGACGTCATCTTTTTCTATGTTTCTTCTGTGATGATATCATCTTCTTCTGTGTTTTGCTTCTTCTGCTTTTAGCTTCTTCTATGTTTTGCTTCTTTTGTGATGATGTCATCTTCTTCTATGTTTCTTCTGTGATGACGTCATCTTCTTCTGTGTTTTGTTGCTTCTACTTTTTGCTTCTTCTATTTTTCATCTATACCTATCTTCTCTTCCATTTTTGACCCTACAGAAGATAGAATCAATCTTTAAAGTCTTCAGGAAAGTTGTATATTTTAAAGTCCTCTTTGGAACCATATAAAGAACACCTTAATCCGATATCTGTAAGGAAAGTTATAGCAACTTTCCCATTTCGCCTGTCTTTTTCCATTTAGTCTGCTTTTTCATTTGACTTCATCTGTACCTGTCTTCTGTTCCATTTTTGACCCTACGAAAGATAGAATCTATCTTTAAGGTCTTCAAAAAAGTTGTAGATCTTAAAGTCTTCTTTTGAAACATATATAGAACACCTTAATCCGATATTTGTAGGAAAAGTTATAGCAATTTTCCCATTTCGTCTATCTTTTTCCATTTAGTCTGCTTTTTCATTTGGCTTCGTCTGCACCTATATTTTGTTCCATTTGTGACCCTTCCAAAGATAGAATCTATCTTTAAGATCTTCAGTAAAGTTGTAGATCTTGAAGTCTTCTTTTGAACCATATATAGAACACCTTGATCCCATATCTTTATAGAAAGTTATAGCAATTTTCCCTTTTCGTCTGTCTTTTTCCATTTAGTCTGCTTTTTCATTTGGCTTCGTCTGTACCTATCTTCTGTTCCATTTTTGACCATCCAGACGATAGAATCTGTCTTTGAGGTCTTTATGAAAGTTATAGATCTTGAATTCCTCTTTCGAACTATATAAAGAACACTTTTCTAGAAGGGAGTACTGTCAAATTACTTTATTTTCATTGTCTTAATGATCAAGAACAGTAGACTCGAATGTCAGAGTTTGGAGAAAATTCTGAAATGGCTCATTAGGTTATGAAATTGGATTCAAATGGTTTGTCGAGGTATAAACCCTACGAAAAAATGCTAGTTAAGTGAGATGTGATATTTCATTGTTTTTGTGATGACGTTGATGGAAGGATACCTGGGATTGTCACGAACATGCATTATACATAATTCATTTCATATATATGCATTAATGAATAAGCATAATTATGCAAATTGTGATATATGTATATGCTATTTGTTGTACAGGAGCAACTGGAACGTCAACCTCTAGACGTTGCCAGAACTTCCAGGTATTAGCTTCGGGAGCAACTTGTGAGTAACCTAGATGGTTTCTCTCAATTATTTGTTTGCTTAAGTTATGCTGTGAATGATAAATGAACGTGAAATGAATGTGTTTGATTTCAGATTCCGGACAGAAGGTCAGATGAATGTGAATGAGGATTGAGATATTGAAGTGCTACTTGTATGTTAATGTTAAGACCTATGTGCTATATAATATGATTGATTGTGTTACATGCATCCCATTCATGAATGCATAATCAGATAATGGAAGTTGTGACTAGAGTAGCCAACGATCAGAGCTTAAAGCTCAACGAGT
>JANZXP010000002.1:12474788-12492808 GCA_027576715.1 Erythroxylum flavicans
CAAAAGACATACAACTCTAAGTCATTTGGTGTTATCTTTAAATCCTCTGCATGTACACACAAAATCACAACTAAAATAACTATAAAAACATAGACGAAGACAGAATGTGACAAACTCTTGTACACTTACGAGGCAAATTCCATGGCTCTAATTGAAATGGATCAAATTCAGGAATGCAGGTAACTAAATGATCGTTGCTAGCAATCTTTGGCAGCAAATAATTATTCGCCAATTGTGATTCAGTTGGACAGAATCTATTACCGACGTTATAAACTAAATCCATCACACAACTATTAGACTCTTACACGTAATAAGCCTACAACAGAACATAATAAACACTATAAAAATGAGGGATAAATAATCTGAAAGGAAATCTTATCTAAGCTAAAATTTCATTCCTCTTCCTAAAATAGGATTTGGGTAAGACTTACTTGAAGACACGAAGAAATCTATGTTGAAAAAGACCAAGATAAAGACGGTAGCTAGAAAGAGCAGTTGAGAAGAGTAAGAGTCATGACTATTAGTTAACAGTGAAGTAAGAATTGGTGTGTTTCAAACTGATTCTCGCACTCATATATATACACAAGTAACAGCCTCACTGAGAAGTTGTGGAAATACTGGAAAACACTTTCCAAACTTGCAGATCAAGCTGTGAGTCTGTTTAAGAAGTTATTTGGGCTCCACAACTCTTAAGTCACTAGGGAACATTCTCGATTACTTGCGAACGCGCTTCTGCACTTTTGAGTTTGTTAAAAGAGTTTGTTAACTTAAAAGTGTGTGATAGGTCTACGCAGTGACGATTTTGTAGAGCCATAATTCATTTTGTCTTACGTATAATGTGTTTGATCTAATGTACAATAAAATAAATATATACTATTTTTATTTAATTTTAGTCATATCAATTTTGTAATACAATTAATGCATGTACTTTACGTATATCTTGAAAAATTTTTCAAATTTTTCTTTTGAATTTTTTAGATTATTTTAATAGCTACGTACATATTCGATCTTTAATAGAATTTACACGATATAAAAAGAATTAGACAAAAATTTGTTAATTCTTTTAGAGCTCAAGCAACCTTTTATTGATGAAATTAAAATAAAATTTTAATTTTAATTAAAAATAAAATTCTAATTTTAATTAAAAATAAAATTAATTCTAATTAAATTATAATTAAGTCTAAATAAGGTTTAATATCTTATATTATTTCTTATTTATTAAAAATCTTATATTTATTTCTAACGTTTTTCAAAGTTTGCAATTAAATCTAGCTTGATTAAAATACATTTTTTCTCTCTTCAACTTTTTTTCATATGTGATACATTAGGTTCTTAAATATGTTGTTAGTAGATGTAAATTATAACTTCAAATTGTATTTAAGATTAGATAAATTAATCTCTTCAAATTTACCTTTAATGTTTTAACTAAATAGTTTATATTTATATATCAAGATTTTCATATAATAATATATCATGACCACATGAATATTAGGAATATTATAGTAGTTTTGACTAAAATTTTTGTGTATAATTTTTTTTATAATTCATTCCTTTCATTAAACAATACTCTAATTAGACATAGAGCATGAAGTAAATATCAACTTTATTTGAAAAATTAAGAGAGATAAAATTTTGGTGGTTTGAATATGTTAAAAGGAGACACCCAAATACTCAAGTGAGAAGATGCGAGAAAATTTTATTTAAAGACTATGAAAGAGAAAAAAAAGAAAGCTCAAGAAAAATTAAGAGGAATTGATCAAGAATGATATAGTACTGCTAAAACTTACCAAAGACATGAACAGCAATGGAAAACTTTATCGTACTAAGATACAAATAAAGGATTTCTCATAAAAAAATCATTGTCGTTCTTACAAGTCTTTCAGCTATAAGTCTTTCAGCATTTTCCTTATATAGTTAACTTAAACATTTAAATATGTAGTACTTACTTCTTAAGAATTTTACCTAAGCTTTTTTCAACAACAACAACAATAAAAATAATAATGATAATAATGATAATATTATCATTATTATTATTATTATTGTATTTATATTTATTCTTTATCGTATTATTTAGTTTAGTGCTTATTTCATATTTTATTTTGTTAATTATTTTTTTTTACTATTTTATTTAGTTATTTTTTTATGTTGGTTATTTAGAAATATTCTCTCCGTTAGTTATTGGACAAAATTATAAATTTTATACAATGATACAAAATCATAGTATTTTGTACTGACTGATAGTATCAGCCGGTAACGTAAAGTTAAAAAATATTCAGGGACTTAAATGCAAAAAAGAAAGCTTAACCAGAAACGCATCAAGCAGACGCAACTGGCAAACCCACACGCCGTACGCAAGTGAGAAGTAATCAAAAGCTCATCTGCAGCCGTTGCAGCTCCCCCCTCCGCAGCCGCCGTAGCCCTTGCCTATAGTCACCAGCTGGAGAAAAAATCTTTGAAAAGTATCGATAAGGTATAATGGACAGAGAGAGAGAGATGGAGAGGAAGTGGAAGACAGAGGACCCAATGCCTATGAGCATGAAAATTAGAGGAGAAAAGTAGAAAGAAACAGGCAGAGTTAGAGAGAGGTTACAGCTAGCCATGGAAAACAGGAAAAGCTTGAAAGGTGAAGGTGACACGTGTGGCTTTCAAACTAGTTAAAGGCAAAGAATGTATGCTTCCTCCTTCCTGTAATGTTTATCTAATAGGCAAATATTAGATGCCTACTAACAATTTTTTAAAAGGTGTAAATTAATATTTAATATTTTTAAAATATTACTAATAATATTCTAAATCTTTAAAAACTTATGACAATTTTTAGATTATAAATTATAAATTTAGACTATGTCATATTACAGTAAATCAATTTAAATTTACTGTACATATTGGCACCATTTCAAATGCTTTAGGATCTTTTTTTTTAAATCTGCTCACATTATGATCTTAAATTTTTTTAAATGGTTATTAAAGACATAATTTTTATTTTAATTTTTAATAAAATATCTAAATAAAAATTTGTTATTATCTCTATTAACGCTTTCAAAATATAATAAATAATATTTTAATAACGTTAAAGCACAAACTAGTATACAAGATGATAACAAAAAATTATTACTCTTGTTTTAAAATAATAAATACAAATCATACATTCAATCATTATACAAGGTATGATATTATCATTATTAAGTTAGATATAATTGTAATTGTTAGAAAGTCATAGATATTTATTGTAATTTTTATTTGATGTTTTGATGTAATTATTATTTATTATATGATGAAAAGTAATATTTTAAATACTTTGTATTGTTCTTAATTTTATATTTGTATGATGATTGAATAATCTTTTAATATTAATTGTGGTTATTATTTATATATGGAACATTTGAAAAATAATATTAATAAAAATAAATAAAATTTTGTTATTTTAAATTTCTATTATTATAATTTTTAGAGACAAGTTTGATATAAAATTATAAATTATACAGAACAATATAGTGAAGGACTGTTTTACAATTTTAAAAAAATTTGGGGACTATTTTATAAATTTAAAAAATCAACCAAAATGGTACTCAGTGTTAACCGATACTGATGCAGTACTGTACCAAATCTAAATTTGGCATTGTATTCATAACATTGGTTAGGGATAAGATTCTGTACTATTTAACCTCCATAGACCCTGCATTTTAGCAAAGTTTTCATTGAGTTGTTGTTATTATTTATTTGAATTCAATCATATTAGTTCTCCATTATTAGTAATTGATTCAATTGATAACATTCGAAAATTATCCTCAAAGTGTCATTTCACCTTGGCCAAATATTTTTCAAATCAACACTAATCAAGAGTAACGGAACATTCTCCTTAATCGCTTTAGGGTGTTAAATCTTATATTGGTCATTCAACTATCTTTATATAGTTCATATTATATTAAATGACTATCAATTGAGCTACCACTGACAATGATAAATCATAAGTAATATCAAAATATAACAATCCATATATTTGATACTTTGGAGATCACAAGTCAAATAATTGTTTATATAATCATAATAATGAGAATTTCTTTAGACATGCAAGTAATGCTTCAAACAAAATTCTCATTTGGGATCAATTCAGTAAACTTATTATCTAGCAAGCACCTATATAGTTCTTTAAGTATTTTCCTACTTTAGTCTATGAGATTGACTATTTTCTTCATAAAAATAAACATAACATGTGCTATTTTTTTATACTTTATTATTATTCAATCTCAATAGCTCAAAGAACCATTTGAAAAAAAGGAATAAATGCAATATAAATCTCATCATAATTTTATTTGCAATATACATTTTCCCTATAGACTTTATCATATACATATGAATATATATAAGATAATGATTTTTTTAAATAATTATTTCACCAAAATTAAAACCAACTAATTAGTTATAGGTCATAAACCAATATAATGTGGCTATCACAATAGGTTCTTATTTCGTACGGGAAAAAGCAATTTACATTTATTCCATTGAGTATTTAGCAAGTAAATACTTATGTGAATGAGAATTTTCAATCATTATTTTTATAATGCATATTACTCAATTTTAAAAAGTTTAGCTAATAATATATTTTAAATAAATTATTCAATAATTTAATTTAATCTATAATTAATAATGATTTTTAATATGAAATGAGGTTAAAGATAGATTTTACCTCTTAACTTTTGCCAATGTACGAGCTGTAAAAAGTTCTTTTTGATCCTTAATATTTAGAATGAATATAGGTTAGATCATAAAGCAATACAACATAACAGGGTTTTAGCGATGGATAATTTCGTCGTCCAAAGAGAACACATTGTCTCAAAAAAATTTTAGCAAAACTAAAAAATCATCAAACAAGTAGTCGCAAAAGCCCAATAGCAAATAATTATCTCTGATGTTTTTATGAAATTGTCACCCAATTGATTTTGCTACTATCACAAGTCTATCACAAAAAGGGATAGGCGAGGAGAAACCAATTTGCCACAAATGACATATTGCGACGATTGATTTTGGTGGTTAAAGGTAATTAGCTTTGTTAGCGTAGGCATAGGTAATAATGTTTAGCGACGATTTATTTTCGTAGCAGAATATATTTAGCTACGTGTTTGGAAACGTAACTAAAGGTTCTTGAAGACGCTTTGTGAAACGTAGCTAAAAAGATTTGGCAACAATTTTGTATTTGTAGCTAAAAAGTTTTAGTGACGAATATTTATTTTTAATTACCCTTTCCTATTATCAATTTATCATTTAATTATAATTATTGATAACATTTTTAATTCATGTTATTGTTTTTTACATTGTTTGAATTATAATTAAGTAGCATTTTTTAATTATTGTTGGTAACATTGTTTGAATAATAATTAAGTAAAATAAAATAAAAATGTTTCATAATTAAAAATTAATTGATTTTATAAAAAATAAAATGTAATTAAATGTTAATTATAAAACTTAAGAAAAAAATTTATGGACAAACTAGAACTCCTCATCGTCACTACTATTTTCATACTTTGACTCAACTATTTGCTTGACTACTTTTTTAAGCTTGGTCAACTCTCTTTCAGTACGGTATAATTTTTATTTATTACGCTGTAATTTTTCTTCAATATGCTCTAACTTTTCTTTTGTACCATCTAACTTTCCTTCATTGCATTGTAACTGAGCCCTAAGTAACCGATTCACCTCTTGAAGTGTCGTTACATATTCTGATCATAACAATCATACCCAAGACCTTTGATATACTCTGATCTTGAACAAAGGACATTGTTGTAAATGTCATCCATATTGAGCTCATTTTCGTCAGACAATGATCTCTGCAATAACTCCTACATCTTATACTAAAATTTAAAACACAAAATCAAGATGTAATTCAAATATATTATTTGTTAGTATTACATAAATAAATAAACTTTAAAATTAAATTTTTTATGCTTACATAATTATTCGGCGCTTCTTTAGATGTCCAACATTCACTTTCCTTGCAGCGTGTCAGTTTGTAGAGTGTGATCCTATCACACTCTTGTCCATATAGTTGATTCTGACTCTGTTATATGAATTTAAAAAATTGAAACACAATAGATTATATTGTATTTACTAATATAATAATAACTTCTAAACAAAGAACATACAAATTCTTATCTTACGACAACAAATGATTTGGATCCGGTGTTGTGAGGAGTTTTCATTTTTTCTCCGTTAATCTTGACTTTCTCACACTTTTCCTAAATAAAGAAAAGAAATAGTCATTAAATTGTGTAATAAAATTAATGGAAACAAATGTGAAAAGAAAGAAGACAAACCTTAATCTTGATAGAGGTCCAATAATCACACATTTCACTCCAATTTTCTAAAGTCACTCATTCTGGAACATATCTCATTTCTTCCTCATCTGAAGGAAAATACTTGTAGTATTTATGAAGTCAATAACAATGATCATTCACCCTTTGTTTCAACAGTGAACTCACATAGTTTGAAACTTCAGGGTTATCGATATCGACGATATTGATGGTAACAACAAGTATAAGTTAAATTAATCTTTAAATAAGTTAAGCAAAATTGCATATAATTAAACAAATTGAAAAATTACCAAAATTTTGTCCGAAGCATTTTGTTGCAAGTTGTCTTTCTTCAACTGCCTGGCATGTTAAAGATAAGGCAATTCATTCCTGACAACGACTCCTAACTCACTGAACAACTTTTTCGATTGGATCTTGTCAACAGGATGACGTTACGAGGGGTCAATATGCATAAATAACTTGTTGTTCATTGCAACATTCATAAGTTATAACTCAAAATCTTTAGTAATACCTCTACCTCTCTTTTTTTATGTCAGTATTGGAACCTGACAACAAAAGAATAATGATAAGAAAAAACAAGTTAAACATGTAAATATATATTTGAGCATAACTTTAATTATAGGTGGTTAAGAATAACATACCTGAAGATCCCTCAGCACTAGTTGAGGTAGATAGAGGTTACTAACTGGCTTCATTAGTGGATGAAATCAATGGTTGTTGTTCTATAGGGTCAGATTGATTTGGTTGTTATAAGGGAAGAACATCTTCGATAGTTTCCACCATCTTTTCTTTGTTTCTACCAAGTGTCATTATATTGAATATACATAACTCAAACACCAACATTCCGCATATATAAGGCAAACACTAACAATCCACATAAACATAAGTAAAAGAACAACATTTGCATAAACATAAGTCAAACACCAACATTCCACATAAACATAAGTAAAATATCAATAATACGCATTAACATAAGTGAAATATCAACAATACGGATTACCGTAACTCAAACATCATCATAACATTTCAGAGAATATAAATAATTTTAACTTCAATCATCATCATCATTAATTACATTATCATTAGGCTCTTCATCATTAATATATTCAGCTAAAGTATCATCACTGTCATTTAATTCATCATGAGTATAGTCTTCATCTTTTTATACAATAAGATTAGCTTGGACTTCATCCCATTGTACTATATTAGGATCAGCATCTCTCCTATGGAATGATGATATATCTACATCTTCTATTCGAATGGCTTCATTATTAAACTTCAATTCAATCTTTTGATATACTTCATCTTCATCCTTTATGAATTAACCATTATGCCTTTCACAAAAATCGAAGAGATTTCAGTGTTGAAACTTTTGAACAACCTTCCAATTATCATACCATGTCTTACTAACATTGATGCTAATAATATTCCCGTTGACTTTCATATCAGTGAGATTAAACCATTTGCACTTAAATAGAATAATCTTCTTATCCTTGATGTAGTGCAACTCTATTATTTCATAGATGACACCGTAGAAGTCAATAAGATCATTGTTATGAAATTGCTCAACAACAATACCTTAATTTTGGCTTCTAAGTCGACTGTCTCAATCTAGTATGTGAAATCTCACCTCATTAACAATGTAACCTCTATATCTTTTCCCACAAATATGAGGCTCATATGCTAAACAATATAATGCTGTTATCGCCTCTATTATGTTACAGTTATGTAACTATATCTTCTGCATGACAAAATGAAATTAGAAGTTAATCTGACATACAAATTGTCATAAGTTCATAATATGTAATCAATATTTAACTTACTCGATTTCTAAACCATGATACAAACTTAAGCTTATGTCTTTCTTCAACATTAATAATCCCTTTGCTTCGAATGGACTCTTTGTGCCCTCTATTTAAAAAAGAAAACAGAGGTAAAGAAATGAGATTCAATCACAAAATTCTAATATGATTTTTTGAATCAAAAGTAATATACATACTCCATATATATATAGACTTTCTCGCAATTGTTCAAAATATACCAATGGGCGATTTCAAATTCATCTTTAGTTAACTCTACATATTTACCCACATCAAGTGGCCTTACTTTTTGGGAGAAAATTGACAAGCTACCATCTTCATCAAAATCAAAGTTACGTTCTGGTCTACTAAATCTTGTCTCCATGTCATTTAAATATATCGAACAAAATTTTACGCATTCATTTGTTATAGAAGCCTCTACAATAGACCCTTCAAGTCGAGCTCTATTACATACATAATGCTCAATAGAGCATAAAAAGCTTAACAAAATATAAAATATTAGCAACTTTTACTAAAAAATAACTTTTAAAAAATTAAAATTTAATTACCTTTTAATTGGGAACTTCCATCGAAATTGAACTAATCTACAGAGTTACCGCAAAACCTACAGAAACACGTATGGGCTCGGGGAAAGGATCCCCCGAATATTGGGTAGTTGTTGTTAAGCCGAGTATCATACTTTTTGAAATGGGTGGAGTAGCCAAAAATACAACTAGGCAGGCTATTTCAATAACAGCGTCCAAAATGCCTATACGAACTCAATTCATTATTTCGGGATAGGCATATAAGAATCAAAGGAAGAAGACTGTTTATTCAAATCCAATTGTAAGTTTCTTTGTTATTGTGGACAAAAAATCTCTTTTTTTTTCTTTGCATTGAAATAACAAATTAAAAAATAATATGATCCAATCTCGGTGGAATACTAGTTCAAGCTTACATAGAATCAACGCTATATATTTTTCCATTTTGTCAAACTCTTCAACTTTAAGTGTCTTGCAACATAATTGCTTAAAACTCACCCAATTAAACTAAAGTTACAGACACATCCTTCAACAAACATCCACGTATTCCAACTTACGTTCGCCATGATAGAGCCATGAAGTATAGAATTTATCTATGCCTCGGATTAGCAAATGATTATATACCAAATCTTGACTTTGAAAGTCGACATTTAAGCAATCGATGAAAGGACAACGAATATGACATTCATCACCCATTTGATGTTGTACAAATTGCATGAAACTCTTATCTCCTTCTACTTATTCAGTGGATCATTTTCGATAAGACATCTAACTTTTATCCATGTAGCTATACAATAAAAAAATTAATAACTGAATTATTAAATGCAATCCTTGTTGAATTTTACGTGACAATAAAAGTTACTATTAATTAGAGTATTTCTAATTGAAGTTTGTTCACAAAGTTCCAAAGCAAAGAAACACTAAGGTACTTGGCTTTGTTTATACCTGTGAATCGAGAAAGGGACTTCTAGTCGTTGCTCCTAGGCTCGTGAAATTTTTCACCAATAAGCCTCATCAGAGTTGCATCACCAATTTCTAGCCTATATACTATCCTATGTTTCTATAAATATTACAAACCACAAAACAAAACCAACACATCCTTTGCATTTACACAAAACCCAACACAAGCTTACGTACTATTAAAGCAAAACATATGGTAGACTTTAGTTAGACGACTTACCTAGACCGACGGACAACTGCATACTACAAAGAACAAGGACAAGGTTGGTCAATTATCAATGCCCTAAAACACAAATTATAGTCTGTGAAAAAGACAAATTCGTATTTAATATAATTCACTTCTTCAGAAAACTACAATTTTTGGACACGGAACCAATATCTTATCGTTAATAAAGTTTCAATGACTTTGTGGCAGTTATGGGCTCACTATAGTTTGCGACAGAGGAAAAATTCAACTGAGAGTGAGAAGTCAAATGACCCAAATCTGAGAGTGACATTATTTTATTAAAGTGAACCATCACAATCTTTTTATAGGCAGTAGTAAAACAAGGTTCCTAACACATTTTAACATTCACTCAACCAATTGAACAAATATTGCAGATTTAAGGACTTACCCTTAAAAATTACTTACCCTTATGATTGCTTAAGCATTTTTATTTCTCTAAGGATTATATGCTTATACCCTTATTAATCTTCCAATTTACTTACCCTTAAAAATTAAAAATTATCATATGAACATAATTGCTTAAAAATTACTTACCCTTATGATATTATTTAATTGTCATATAAACCCTTTTCGTATTTTGTTAACTTTATATATTTTTATTAAAGCAAAACATAACCACCATTGAGAGCATAACACGGCCACCATTGAGGACACAAAACAACCACCATTGAGGACTTTCTTCGAACATCTTATGGGCAGCCAAATTTCAACTGAAAGTAACAAAAACAATTCTCTCTTTTCCCTTTCTACACCAACATTAACATATATTCATAACCATTCAACCATTATCAGTCCCAATTAACACGAACAACTCATAGCAAAGTTAAAAACGTAACTCAAATATAGCATGTTATTGGACACAATGACAGAAGAAAAAGGAAACCCAAAAACATCCATCAAACTACTTAGCAGGTGGAGAGAAACTACAGGGAGATGATGGAGGACAAAAACTTGCTGAGAGAGGACAAGAAAATGAATGGACGAAGGTGGTTTAAGTTGAATAAAAATCGAACAGAGAGAGAGGATCAAACGAAATAAATAGGTGAAGAGGGGAAGGGTTTTAGCATGTCTGATAAAACAGATGCTAAGATGAAATTGTTTGTCGTCCCACAAATAACGTCATCTCAGTTTAAACTTTTTATCATCCGCTACATTTGGCGATGAAAACATAATTCGTCGCTAAATGTCCAACATTTTCCTACCAAATTAAAAAATCGTTGCTAATACTAAACCTTTTTTATTCATTTTTGCTAAAAAGATTAATAAAAAGTATATATTACAATCAAATTTGTTCGCTAAATTTGTTTTACAGTTATGCAATCAACAACATTAACATCATGTAGTAATCTTTGAAATGACATTGTTCTTAAAATCATTTTCAATAATTTTTAATTTTTTTGTAAAAATTTTTATTAATATTTAATGTTGATTACCATTTTCTAATATATTGCAAATTATTTCTAATTAAACTGCTATATGGTAAATAACTTAATGTATTATGAATGTATACATATTAATCCTGACTATTATAATGATTTAATAAATATTACATTATATATAAAGTTTTCCATATCTTACTTATGTATTTTATATATTATTCTATATGTAATAATAATTATCTAATTATTATATAAAAATTATGTAACGTAACATATAAATTATATATTATATATAACTATGTTAAGCAAAGGTGAAAATGAATATGACAATATCTTCCTATTTGGCAAAGGTTTTTTTTGTTACTAACAAAATTGTACTATATTTCTTTCGACAAAATTAAAAATGACATTGTTTACCTTAACAAGAAACGACATTGTTTTGTATTAGGTTATTAACACGAAAATAAACCTCTATTCACTTTCGTGTTAGTCTTCAACATTCCTCTATGTTTGCAGTCCAATAATCATTGTCCCCTCTCTTGTGCTCGTCTCATGTGTTGTGGTAGTCATCGTCGAAGAAGCATCCTTAACTGTGTTGGTATTGTTCTTATTTTCTATTTTTTCTTGTGCTTTGTTTTACTTATACGTTTAGGTGTTTATTATGGGTTCTTTTTTCTGCATATGGATTATGGGTTGTATTTGTGCTTGTGTTTATGTTTATGTTTCGAAGGTAATTTATTGTCTTCCTTTGTTAGTTGTATATGGGTTGACTTTTTGTTACCTCCTTTAATACTTCTTTTAGGAAAGCCTGCTAACTATTTGATGAAAGGTCTCAAAGAATATTTAACTCTTATTGTTGTTAGGGAAAATTAGTCTTTTTTAGTATACACCACTTCCTCATTTTGAAATTTCCACATTTTTGTAATAACAGTAATATAACCCTATATAGATAATACTATATTTCTGTACATAAAGAAAATGATCATATGTACTCTACTTTAAATTCTAAAATTTAGATATGATATAAAGGGTAAATGGATTACTTTTATTTTAATAAGAGTAACTTTCATCTCATTAGGCAAATTGAAGATGTATAAATACTAAACTATAGTACTTTCACTTATTATCGAAATTTTAATTAAACATAATGAATTTTATTCTAAATTCACTTTTCAGAATATAACTATTAACATAATTTATCTCTCTGTAAGAATTTTTAAACTAACCTCTCTACTAATTAAGGGTAAGGCTGCATAATATTAGACTTCTCTAAACCTCGCATATCAACGAGATTCGCATTGAGTGTTGTTGTTGTTGTTGTATGTTTACAAGAATTGTTATACTACTAATTAAAATCTTGTACTACTAGGATTATATAAATGTCAATTATAATTAAATTGTGAAGTACACTTAGCATTAACAAACTATCTTCCAAATATTATTAATTTTAACAATACTATCACATACAAAAATTCAGCAAAATTCCCCAAAAAATATGAAAAATATTTAATTTTTTGTGACAACTTACACAATCGTCTCAAAATGCTAGTACAATTGCGACGAATCTCATAAATAGTCGCCTTATGTGTTACCTTCTGTGACGCTTCAAACAACTCGTCGTCAAACACTGGCGACGAATCATATAAATCGTCACAAAAGGTCTACATTCTACGACCATTTTTAGTAATCGTTGTAAAAAAGGTAATTATTGAAGATGAAAAATATATTTCAATCGCTATTTGTTGTCAACATTTGTAACGCTTCCCCATAATTGACGCCAAGTACATTGATTTTCCCCTACATCTTGCGACAATATTCCTGTTTGTCGTAAAATTCTTTTGTATTGGTGTAAACTCAGTAGCTGTCGTTAAAACTTGACGTTATTGCTACGATTGTCGATAAAACTTTGTTAGAACTAGTAGAATTCTTGTCACGTGAAGAACTTGATGACATCATGTGCTTGAAATGTGCTGGACTATTTATTGGTTAACGCATGTATGTTTTCTTTTAATAATATTGAAATAAGGTTCGGTTATTCTACTCGGAATAAATTTCTTGTGCCAAAAGAAATGATATCTTCCACTTCTTTCATGTTATGATCAAAATGGCAACTTACAGGAACTTCAAGTGAAACGTTTATGACAAATGGAAACTTTTGATGTAACTAATTCTTATTGTAGGACTTTCATTTTCACCTTGGAACCTATTAGCTCTAAACTCCCCAGTTCTAAAAAACTATTTAGTAGAACCTCAGGTACCAATATTCTTATGATAGGTATTGTCCATATATATCGAGAAACACTTTATTTAGCATCTTGTAATATGATATAGGGTGCTTAACAGAAATAGATGTTCCCACTACTGGTGGTGGTTACATTGTTACACAACATATAGCTTAATTGCTTAAAGTAACAACAGGTTACTAACTAGACATTCTGAAAATATAATTAATAAACTTATACAAGACGCAGCTTGCATAAGCTCTTAGTAATTGAGACTGTTATCCTGCATGAACCCCAAAATACATTCCAAATACAAGATAAGACATGCAGCCGCATAATACTTATTCTGTTCTACCGTACGTATTCTGATCTTCCATAAACTTAACAGCATTTAGCTATATTTATTCTGTTTCCATGCTCTTCATTCGCTGTAAGCAGCAAAAAATTGCTCCATATCTTCCAGCATTTGGGGGTCTACCTGCAAGAAGGATCATAAAATGATAAGCATTAGTTTTCGATTGATGACATGTTTCCATTGTCCTAAATAGCCGTCTTAAAGTTGATGCACCAAAAGTGAGATTCAAGTTCTCACCTCTGGAAATGGATCATTGGCTACGTTCTCCTCATGACGTCTGCTTGTTGCACCTTCATCTTGCGTTGATACATTAGCCTTATTATCTCCCCTCTTAATTATTTTACAGAGGACAAATGTTTTCTACGCCAAAGTAAAAGACATTAAGGCGTAATCAGGTGAAATGTTAGCTCCTACAACTTAATTCGAAAGGAAATAACATACCTCGATAGTTGGTGAAGTTACGGATACGCTTTACTGTGCATGACCCACTTGGTATTGACTCCATTAGGAAATTTTCCCAAATAGAAAACAAATATTTTCTTGCATTTTCAGGTGGAATTTGACTACCTTTGCCATTGTTCTTTTTGGTCGTAGTCGGGGAAGCGTGGGCAAAAGACGTACCACTCTAAGTAATTATTAGGTGTTATCTTTAAATCCTCTACATGTACACAAAATCACAATTAAAATCACAAAAACAAACATAGATGAAGAGAGGATGTAACGAACACTTGTACACTTACGAGGCAATTTCCAAGGCTCTAATTGAAATGGATCAAATTCCAGAATGCAAGAAATCAAATGATCGTTTCCAACGATCTTTGGCACTAAACACTTATACACCAATTCTATATCAGTTAGACAGAATCTATTACCAATGCTATAAACTAAATCCATAAGGCAACTACTAGACTCTTACGTGGAATAAGCCTACAACAGAACACAATAAACAATATGAAAATGAGGGATAAATAATCTGAAAGGAAATCTTATCTAAGCTAAAATTTCATTCCTCTTCCTAAATAGGATTTGGGTAAGACTTACTTGAAGAGACGAAGAAATCTATGCTGAAATAAAAGACATAGATAAAGACAACAACTAGAAAGAGCAGTTGAGAAGAGTAAGAGTCATGACTATTAGTTAACAGAGAGAAGGAAGAATTGCGGTGTTTCAAACTGTTTCTTGCAATCTTATATATACACAAGTAACAACCTCACTGAGAAGTTGGGGCGATACTCTTTGCGACTGGAAACTCTGTGCCACTTTCCAAACTTGCAGTGTTGTGAGTCTGTAAACTACCTTCTTTCCATTTTTTTTACTCAAATTTATATAATTCTACTTTCAAAAAGAAAACGTTATCACCTTTTTACAAGTTATGTGGGCTCCACAACTCTCAAGCCACTAGGAACGTTCCCGATTACTCACAAACATCTGCAGCATCTTGAACTCCTACACTAGTGACTCTGTCTTTCCCATAGACAAACTCAAGTCTAGAGTAAAGCGGGAAAGACTTTCTAAGAGTGTAGTACTTGTTGGAGTGTCTCTGCAAAAAAAATCAAAAAACTTCAACATGACAAACATATTATTATTAGGATACTTCTATAAACAACCAACAAATATATAAAAAAAAAAGGTACCCTTATTCATTCTTCCAGCACTTGCTGTCAACCTCAACGCATTGCTTACTTTCATTCCAACCAAACCCACTGCAGTTCAACGTGTCAAAGGTTGTTTGATATTTGTCCTTCAACCTCTTGTGCTTATTTTTGATATGTCTCTTGTCAATGCCACAATCAGGAAACTTCTCTACTATCATTCTAGCAAGAAGTTGGAAAGTATCAAGCTTAAATTGCCCATTATCAGCTCTGTGACCACCAACAACTACCTCCTCCATGAAGGTCACAAATGCTTTTGTTTCATCTGAAGTCCAAACTCTTGACATTGCACCTAAACTATGCAATGTCATACCCCAAACCATTCCAAACCATTTCCATAACTGATTAACCAACATACATTGAAACTTAATTTGAAATAAAGAAGACAATATTTAATTAAAAGAAACATTTAATTAAGTACAAATAAAACAAATAAACAGAAATTTAATTGTATCTTCTCAAATTCAGTTAAAATGAAAGTCAACAATATAAAGAGAAATTAAAACAAACCCTCAATTCAGTTACAATAAAAGCCAACAAAATTTAAACCCTCAATTCAATAAAAAAAACATTAACTAAATGAGAGTTCACAATTTAATGGTTTCTTCTCCAATCATCAAACATGTTCTTAGCTAAATCCTCTCTCCATTGACTCCATTCATTACTTGTCTCAACACGATCAACAAATTTAGGGAAAGGTGCATCTTCCCTAATTGGCATATCCTCAACTTCAAGAGGAGTAAACTCGGCAGGATCATAAGTCATATGCAACCTAATAAAGTTGTACAGAAGGCAGCATGCAAGAATTATGTGCATATGAGTGGTTGCTGGATAAAATGATGGATTTCTTAGAATTTTCCATCTTTTTTCAGTAATTCAAATGCACGGTCAATTACATTTCTGGCAGATGAGTATCTTTTATTATAGAGCTCTTCTGGTTTCCTAGGTGCCCTTCCATCTCTTTCCCACTCTTGAATATAGTATCTTGTGCCTCTAAAAGATGCAGGAAAGCCAGGACCATTGGTATAACCTGCATCTACTAAGTAGTAATTTCCTATAAACAAATGACACTATTACTATTGTTGTTTTAATCAAACCTTCAAAAAATATTAACAAAATTCTGAAAATTCTTATTGTACATACCCTTTGGAACTTGAAGTCTATTAGGCCTAGTAACAACATTACGCAGAACCCTTGAATCAGATGCTGAACCTGCCCATCTAGCAAGAACATAAACAAAGTTTAAGTTCTTATCACACACCCCTAGCACATTAGTGCATATTTTCCCTCTCCTATCTCTGTATCTGGGTTTGTCTGCATGGAGAACTATTATTTCTAAATAGGTCCAGAGCACCAAGGCAACCTTTTTAACAAAATTCAAACAATAAAAAGTTCTAGTTTAGTATTTAAAAAAAGTGAAATTAGATAATTTATTTTAGCTAATTAAATTTACTAACCTTAAACCATTTCCATCTATTGTCCGTGCAATCCTTAGGAATTGGTGTGGGCTTGACATGCAACAGATATTGAAGCTTTAGTACAACCTTCAACACACTATCGAAGACCTTATTATTGTTTCTCCTGACCTCATAAACCTAACTTGTACTAATCTATTAGATTCATTTTGTGCTAATATTCTTAGGTAGATTAAAACTTTTTCTTTAATAGGAACATGGCCATTATTCCTCAACCTACCGTAGACTTGAAGCATTTGACATAACAATGTAAATGCATTTAAGTCCATCCTTAAATCCCACTAGCTATTCCTATCACCCTCATTCAAAATCCTATATATATTAGCTTGCCTAGTTGGTACTGTCAATGCCCTACTACCTATAGCATTTTCACTCCTAGTCAGCTTTTTTTTGTGTATACATACAAGCATAACAACATGACCATTCTCATAAAATCCAATTCCCCATTTCAAAACTCAAACAAACTCAGACACTTAAACATAGCATTATGATCCTTGTTATCCATTTTTGTAAATAAAAACTATCTACAAAGATAAAAAAATATAATGATCATAAACCTTAGATATCCTCATCACATAAAACAAAACATGTAAAATAAAAAAATTGTAACATAAAAAAACAGAAATAATAAAAAAAATTTCAAACCACAGATAGTAACAAAAATAAAAACACAAAACACATAAGTAGAAACAAATATTAAAAAATTGAATCAAAATTAATAAAAGAAGAAATATTCCAAAATAAAAATTAGAAAAAACAAAACACACAAATACAAAAATAATCAAAAAATCAAAACAAAAAATACAAAAAAACAGAGCATACAAAAATTCAAAACACAAATAAAGAAAGAAACTTAAAACAGAAAACACAAAACTAACAATCGTAAACCCCTAACCAATTGAAGTCATTTGAATAGAAATCCAGTCACGAAACAGTAGGAAAGAAACTATTAAACTAATATTGTAAAAATCTCCCAAATATTTCGAAACATATAAAATCTAGGGTTCACTACACACGTCAGCAATAGATTAGTACAACCTTCAACACACTATCGAAGACCTTATTATTGTTTCTCCTGACCTCATAAACCTAACTTGTACTAATC
>JANZXP010000002.1:12507901-12521890 GCA_027576715.1 Erythroxylum flavicans
ATATTATCTATGTCATTCATTGAACCAAACAGCCCATTAGAAAGTATATTAATTGATTGATATTATTAATTTAAATTGTATACCATTATCTGATATTAATTGATATTGTTATTTATATAGGATGACTACATCATATGGTTCGAGTACTCCTACTCCTGCACCACATCCAGGGCCGGTATATGCAGACTTGCTATACTTGTGGCAGAAGCATAGGGCGTTGGGCATATTTAATAGGCAGATTGATCCGGACAAGTCACTTAGGATTAGACGAGCTGATAAAGATTTTTGGCAGTATCCAATAGATTCCAGAGTGGCAAATTACATATTCTTGGCAGGATTTCGAGGTTTATATTACATTGGAGGAAGAGTTGCAGTTGATCATCATTTGATTACAGCATTAGTTGAGAGGTGGAGACCCGAAACTCATACATTTCATTTACCTGTGGGTGAGGCCACCATCACGTTACAGGATGTTGAGGTTTTATGGGGTCTAAAGGTGGATGGCAGGGCAGTTGTAGGACGTTGTTTTGGGCCTGATCGTGATTGGGTTGGTTTGTGGGAGCGCCTTCTTGGGTTCACGCCTGAGAGTCATGACATTGACGGATACAAAATGAGAATACGCGCACTACAACCGTATCTTGCTGCTCCCTTAACTGAAGATGCTACTGATGAGCAAGTACAGCAACGTGCAAGGATGTACATATTAGTGTTACTTGGTGGCTTGCTGTTTGCTGATACGAGTGGGAAACATATGCCACTATATTTTTTAGATTTTGTTGCTGATTTAACTATTTGTGGCACATACAGTTGGGGCAGCGCAGTGTTAGCATGTCTTTACCACAATTTGTGTAAAGCGTGTAAAGTACGAGCAAATGATATAGGGGCGCCACATTATTGTTACAGGTACATTGAATATTTTCGTATTCTTTACTTACTTGATAACTTTTATTTTTCACTAACAAGTGTTTGTTTATATAATATCAGTTTTGGGCATACGAGCGTATAAAAGTCGTACGCCCAACAACAGTTGGTCCTACCTTGCAGCAACAATTAGGAGATGATTGTCCTCTTGGTGCGCGATGGAATGTGACATTTAACAAAACAAGGATCGCGAAACATACGGTATCGATATAACGTGATCAACTGTCCGTTTTTACTTAGGATCAGGTTATCTAATAAAACCAACTAAATATGAATAACATGTGGATTGCAATGTTGATTGGTTTAGTAATACAGTTTATTTATTTTACAGTTTGAATGGACACCATATTCCGATGAACTTTTGATTTGTCTACCTCCATACTGTACTGAGGGATATGCAGTGTGGCACTCAATGGTTCCGCTTATTGCGTGGGAGGTTGTGGAGTGGCACCTTCCATATAGAATTTTACGACAGTTTGGGTGGAGACAACCCATACCAGTGGTCATCGACACATCTACTGCATTGCACAAAATATCAACAAGAAACAATGGCAAAACTGATTGGATAACTCGCCATCAGCAATGGATCCAATTGTGGGACAATAGGGCACAATCTGCGACACAAGGCGAAGAATGGGATCCTATGTTCCGGACCACCAATACATGCAGTGGTATCGAAGTAGGACTATATTATACATTGCTACCCCTCATGATAGCCGTGTCCACGGCATTGGTTATGACACTGTTGCGGGCGACATTGAGTATGCGGTATTTGTCTATGCTCTCTAAATTATAAATACTTGTTATTCCATTAATTAATTTTATTGGCTCTCATTTATTGTTTTTATATTGTTGTACAGTACGATTCTCTTACTTGTATAGTAAGAACGGAGCCTGCAGGTGATGAAATAAGACGTGCCAAGGCAATTCGGAGCATGTTGTATTTGCAGCAAAGGGGCAGGATAGACCATTGGGATCTAAATGCGCGACAGGATACTCATCCATTACCAGGGGCTACGATCGTGGGTAGTAGGAGTAGCGGTGGACAATCAACTAGAGTCAAATCTGGAACTACAGTTGCACCATCAACCAGGGGGTCGTGGCCTATTGTTTCTACTGCACCATCACCTAGTGGATGGCAATCATTTGTATCCACCGAACTATCAACCAGTGGGTGGCAACCACTTCGAGCATCCGGACCGTCGACTAATGGGTGGCAACCAATTATATCAACTCCGCAGATATCAATCCCAGTATTCTCCAGTCACCCTAGTTGGCACGGTGGTTCTTCTGAAACTGGTGGATCATTTCATTTTAGAGGGCCATCAAGAGGAGCAAATGATATTTATCGTCCAGATATTAGCCATATTATGCATTCACATAATGATGAATTATATGTGTCGCTTGGAGGACACGATCTTGATTCTAGTTTTATTTGTTCTCAAATTTGGAGCATGCGTGATCCTGATGCCGGATTTCAATATGATGCAGAGTTTGATGATGATGATGATGATGATATGGGGTTCAATTAGCCAATTGAGCCAAGAAGATCACTTAGAATTCAAGAAAGAAATGGCCAAAATCTACTGGAAAGAGGCTCAGCTGGTTGTGGTGCACATTGTCCCCCTCATTCCACTCATGTATATAATAGGGGAGGTAGACGTTAGTCTGTACATAATTAATTGTATGCTAGTCTGTACTTAATTTATTCTAGAACAACTTATTGTGTCCACATGAATATTATGTCATATGTTGGCATTTCAGACGCGTGAATGTTATGTCAGATCTCGACAGACAATAATTATCATCCCGCCAACTTTGATGACGAGGTGTACCATATTTACGGGATCCATTTCAAACGCGTGAATGTTATGTCAGATCTCGACAGACAATAATTATCATCCCACCAACTTTGATGGCGAGGTGTACCATATTCACGGGATCTATTTCATACGCGTGAATGTTATATCACATGGGTGGAGACAATAATTATCATCCCACCAACTTTGATGGCGAAGTGTACCATATTCACGGGATCCATTTCAAACGTGTGAATGTTATGTCAGATCTCGACAGACAATAATTATCATCCCGCCAACTTTGATGGTGAGGTGTACCATATTCACGAGATTTATTTCATACGCGTGAATGTTATGTCACATGGGTGGAGACAATAATTATCATCCCGCTAACTTTGATGGCGAGGTGTACCATATCATGGGATCCATTTCAAACACGTGAATGTTATGTCACATAAGTGGAGACAATAATTATCATCCCGCCAACTTTGATGGCGAGGTGTACCATATTCACGGGATCCATTTCAAACGCGTTAATGTTATGTTAGATCTCGACAGACAATAATTATCATCTTGCCAACTTTAATGGCTGGTGTACCATAACCACGGGATTTCTGTAAGACGCGTGAATGTTATGTCACATCTCAAAGGATCAATCATTATCACCCCACCAACCTTGATGGCGGGGTGATAATTATTCACGGGATCAGGCCAATAATTATCACCCTGCCAACTTTGATGGCGGGCTGAATAACTGTATAATAAGGGTTTGAACGATACATCTTGGCCGCTCAAATCTTAAATTTATTTTCACTTCTTCAATTTCACATAATGGCCTCTTCTTCACAAAGACCAATTTGATTTTGCTTTTATTGGGGGGGGGGGAGAAATATGTTTTGATCCTCAGGGTTTTGTGTTCTACAATCCCCAACAACCACAAACAACCCTAGCAGTTAGGCGAAAGATCTATTTCGTTGAGTTGGTGGCAAAAATATACAAGTTGATGTAGCTCGACTAGAATGCATACACGCTAAAATTAAGTATGCGCAATCCACAAACTGGTTCGGCTATGCGATTGATGGATGATAATGATCTGCAAATCATTTTTTACTTTACAAAGCAGATGCCAAAGTTTGAAGCAGAAATTTATATCGAGACGGAGGTAATTCATTTTCAACATACGGAGGTGACTACATCCGAAATCGAATACCACAATCCATATGAGCATCAGTTTTCGGATTTTGAACCTATGCCAACATACCAACAACATGAAAGAGATCATGAAAATGTTGATGACTCTGATATTGCCGATAGTGATTACAACTCAAATTCGGACGAGTCAGAGTCAGAGTCATACTATGACTCAGATCATGATTCAGAAGATTGTTCAGAACATGATCAGGCAGAGACCAGCTATCAACCTGTCCATGTAGATGCCGAATGGCAACAAATTTACCTTCCGACAGCATTTAAATGGCCATATGAAATTGGACATACTCTAACGTATGACGCTACATCACGAGGGTATTATGGCCATCACACGCGTGTTTGGAATGAAAGCGACCTGAACATTACTGAGGGATTGCAATTCCCTACAAAACAACTCTTGCATAAGGATCTTAGATTATGACACATACACCACAATAGAAAAATGAAGGTATGTGAGAGTAAAGAGAAAAGTTGGGCGGCAATATGCAATGCCAAACCACCATGTGACTGGAGGATCAGGGGCTGCAAGTGAAGCACACATAAGATGTGGGAGATCAGACGTATGGGCGATTGCCATACTTGTATTCGTACTGCTGTGGATAACGACAACAGATATTTGACAAGTCAAATTGTAACTGAATATTTGATCGAGCACATACGTAATGGACCTCTTTTCCTAATTAAAGAGATTTGGACATTGATCAAGAATAAATTTAATATTAATATTTCATATAAAAAAGCATGGTATGCTCGTCACAATGCTATCGATGCTGTTTATGGAGATTGGCCGACTTCGATTGCTGAACTACCCAAATATATGAAGCAACTGTAAGCAATCAATCCTGGCACAGTGGTAGCTTGGCGTCATCATCCACAGTCAAGTAGTGATACAAATATCTTTGGGTACGTGTTCTGGGCTTTTGCTCCCGTTATTGAAGCGTTTTAACATATGAGACCTGTGCTATGTGTCGATGGCAGTCATATGCGTGGGCCATATAAATCCAAATTGCTAACTGCAATTGACATTAATGTCGACAACCGTTACCTTCCACTTGCCTTTACTCTTGTAGACGAACAGAATAATGACAGTTGGAGTTAGTTCATGACTCAACTTCGAATCCATGTTTACCGAGATATACAAGGAATTTGTGTCATTTTCGATAAACATAAAGGAATTATAAATGCAACGAAAAATTTGGAACAGTGGAAGGAACCAGTAGCTTATCATCGTTTTTATTTGCTACATGTCAGGGCAAATTTCACCAAAAAAATTAAAAGTCATGTGTCAGTGGAAAAATTTTATATCATTATTGATCACAGTATAAATTATGATATTCTAATGATTGTTATTGTTTATTGACAGGTTGAAAACTTTGCTATGGCAGGCTGGACAGTCAACTCAAAGAAGAAAAATTGACGAGTTCATGCAAATGATTAAACAGGCCAATCTAGAAGCTTATACTTGGCTAAAGAGACAAGTCCCACCTGTAAGATGGGCATTGAGTAAAGATAGAGGTTACCGATGGCGTATTTTGACAACAAATATGGCTGAATGCTTTAATAACATCCTCAGAGGGGCACAACATTTGTCAATCACTGCCTGTGTTCGCTTTACTTTAGAACAAACGATTAAATTATTACAGGAAAATCAAAAAATCATACTCAAAGCACGGAATAATTATCCGATCAACATTTGACACAAATATTTGGCAAATAAAGCAAAAGGTCGAAAGCATACTGTCCAATCATATAACTCGAGGTATGGTACATACAGTGTGGTCACTGCTCGTCATAGGAATAATAAAAGGGGAGGAAATATTCAAAATGTTAACTTTCAAGAAAGAACTTGTATCTGCAGAAAGTGGACAGAACTTCATTTTCCATGTTCTCATGCCTTTGCTGCATGTTTGAGATCTAATGATCATCCGACAATCCATATCCATCCTGTATACAGTATTGTGGCATACAAAAATATGTATTTCGGTCAGTTCTATCCGTTGTAACATCCAGATTATTGAGAAGAAGCAGATTTTTCATTGAGATTTTGCGGGTCAAGGTTGGCTAAAAAGAGGGGTAAAGTGAAAAGTGCTCGAATACAAAATGAGATGGATAGACGATGTCCTGATTCTCCGAGAAGGTGCCGTAATTGTAATATACCAGGACATAATGCTTTAAATTGTCTCTCTTCAAGTCATGTACAGTAGTGATTTTATTTAATGTTGTAAGATGATAGAAAATTATTTCGTATCTAATGCAATAAAATTGGTTTGCCTTTTTTAATAAAAGTTGACTTTAAATATTTTTCATTTTTCAAATGTATTATATTATAAAATTTGTAAAAAAATTAAATTAAGTCAAAATAATTTCAATACAGGAAAAACATAAAAAAAATAAAACTTGTACTTCAAATTTAATTTGTATAGATGTTCTAAACCTTAAATAAAACTAAACCCTAAAATAAAAAAATTTTAATGCTAAAAAAACGACAACCCTAAACAAAATTAAATCCTAAAAAAAACAAAACCTTAAACTAAAATTTACCCTAAAACAAAATACATAAAAGTTTTGGCCTAAAAAAATAGTTTTAACAAAAAAAACATTTCTGTCCACCCTGCCATTGTGTATGACGGGATGGCCACACATGACCACGCTGCCACCACCCCTACTTTTTTTTATCACACATCAGGGATTGAAAAATAAAATCGTAACAAACCTAGAATTTAGCTCAGCAATTTCCATATGTAACGTTGTAGTGTTACAATAAATCAATTCCAGCCACATTAAACTCACCATACAACATTGTTGCTCCATACAAAGTTGTAATATTAATATATTGTCATGCATTTCATGCATGAACATTGGAGCACCATCCAAAGTGAACACCAACACAATCTGTCCATGAACGCTCCTTTATGTTCCATCATCTGTAAGTAAGTCAAGCTTCGGTTTTATTATATATAAGAACCTTACATTTTCAACACATGCCACCGTCATGTTGCCAAATTTATGTAATATTGGTGTGTATCAAGCACCGAAAAGAAGGTCTCACAGTCTCTTTTGAGTCATCACTCTATTAACTACGCGATTCTTAACTCAGATCTTGTTTTATACAAGATACGGCGCCTTATATAGATTATGACTCATTGCTAACCAATACTCTATAAAAGATCTATCCAAATTTCAATTCATATAAGCAAATTGTCACTTAACAATCGTTGATAAATCCTAATAAGATTAGCAGTTGTATGAACTTTTAATACAAATCTATAAATGTATCTATTTTTAAAAAATTTCTTCATTTGTAAAAAAGTAGAAAACTTTACATAAATGATTAAATTGGAGTTTTTGAGTTGACTTTCCAACGTATCATCCATAAACTACTAAATTGTGAAAACGCTTGGTTCCTAAAGAAATTTTAATAATATCACATTTTTATTAAAAAAATTGACACATGATCATCTATTTATTGTAGCTATGGTAATTAAACTTCCACAAATTTTTATCATATTCTAAAATTATTAATAAAGTATAATATGAAAATGATATTTTTCTAAAATTGAAAATGAATTAATTAATAATCTTAAAGAAAGTATAAAGTGCTAAGTACAACACTCTAGGAAATAATTTGCAACAAAAGCTATAATACAACAAGGATTAAAAGATCCAACTATACCTTAAATATCATTAAGCAAGACAAGATGTATTAGGCTAAGATTCAAACCATTTCATGTTAGGAGGCTCTCATAAACTCAAGTCAAGTTCCAATTAATTGTCATCCTTTCATTTAACCTAACTAGTCATTTAGCCATGATATTCCTCTAATCCAACTGATCACCTTGTGGCAGAACACATGTTTATCCTGTTATACATTTCAAAATTTTCTAAAATTCTTTTGCCTCCATATATTTAAGTCATTGGATTTTATAGGCCCATTTCACAATGTTGAGCCAGTGATTCTTATTATAAATCTATTTACTCAAGGCTTAAAATTTTCCTATAGCATTAAGAGTTATTGATAATAAAAAAAAATGACTCAAGGTTTCATTCTCATGATTAAAAGAGAGTAAAAGAGGTCATTTGTTAAACCAAATTTGATTTGTTATTAATTATTATTCGTTGCTTGACTATTAGATAAGGAATTTGTTAGGCCTTAATGATAACGCGACACTGGAGGGGGGTGGTATTTGAATTAGGTGTTTAAAAAATTCAACAATTTTTCATCTGATGTACTTAACTAAAAACAATTGATATAAATAAGTATCAGAAAATTGTTTAATATAAATTAATCAAACAATTGAACAATAATTTAAAGAGGATAAAGAGAAGAGAATGTAAACCGATTTATTGGAGTTTGGTAAACGACCATTGCCCACATCCACTCCTGAAACTCTTCTTGGAATTCCATTATAATTCTTCTTTCAGGGCGAAGAATAACCTTTATGCAATCTTTCTCGATAAAGAGGAACCCTTCTTACAATCTTCTTACAATGTGAAATGGAACTTCAATCTCACTTGTATCAGACCTAAATACAACAATATATTGCCCCCAACTAAATATTACAACTCAAAATATCTTATTTTATCACTTGATAACTCCAAAATGGCTCACTCACACAAATATGACACACTGATGCTGAAATAATTGAAAAAATCTTTCAAATGTGTGTATATAACACTCAAAACCTTCTTGATACTAAAACCAATAAGAAAATATATATTTATAATGTTTTGGACCCAAAATAGCTATTGGAGCCCAGAACTAGTCGTTACGATGACTATATACAGTAAACTAGTCGACTAGTATGCATTTACAACACCAGATTTACTAGCCACTGGAACATTGGTCCACAAATGCATATGTTTGTCAACCAATATGCTACATTGATTGACCAACACATCAATTAATATTCCTACAAACTCTTGGTATATCAAATTTAACAACTTTAACATATATTAGTCGACCACTAACCCATATAGGTCTATCAATCACCACAAAACATGATTTTAATAATTTCAAATGCTCAAAACCAATTTGCTTAATCCAAATATGATTGAAACACTTTCCAAAATTTTTTATGAAGATTATTTGAAAGATCAATAGGCTTTTATATTTAAATCAAAAGCTTCAATATCTTTTGATGAATGTAAAGACTTATATAATAAAGATGAAATGATTATGTGTGGTGAGCCTTTTGGATCATCAAATTAACAAAGTGAGCTAACAATAATTATAATATGTGAAATGGCCTTGTTAAGCCTTATTCTCCTTTTGTTCTTGTTTCGATCTTCATTTAAACGGTTATAAACTTCAACTTCTCTTTATCAACTTTATACATTATCTTCTTGAGTTTATGGCTTTATTTTGCCCTAATATGGCTTTTCATCAAAATAATAAATACAGTGTAGTAATTATGATTTTTTATCATTAAAACATCAATTGAAACCTCATTTGGTTCAACAATATCCCTCCTTTTGATGGTAACAAAATATTTGTGATATTAGAGAATAATAATGAAGTTACACACACAAACCACTATCATTATTAATTCCACCTTAATTCATAAATAAATCATAATTCAATATCAATAACAAAAGATAAAGAAATATCCATGAAGATAACATAAGTTTACTCAAACATATCACCTAAAATACAAGATGCAAGAAACACAATGATGATAAAACAATCACTCGCTCTAAATTTCATCACTCCCCCTAAATCTAATATCATCAAACTTTGTCCTCCTTTTTGGAATCATCAAAAAGAAATATAAAACTACACGATGTAAAGTTGTATGCATCAAGATAACTTGGTTAAAAAAATGAATTTGATCAAGATTGTTGAACTTTCTCATTAAAGAGTACTATTGAATATTTAAAAAGTTAAAACAAAAAGTCAATTTTCATATAAATATCCCTAATTATGTCTATTTAAAAAAAATCCCCAATTTTGATATAATTTCTAAGTTGAAATTTTCAATTAAGAACACCAAAGGCAAGTTTTCACAAAATTAGTGGTTGGAAATGTAACAAATAAAACATAATTGTAATATCCAACAATCAACTTTGTAAAAAGATTATATATTTTGAAGGCCCCTAAATAGAAATAAGAAAAAGTTCCAAAAACACCAAAATTAAATAAAATTAAAGATGTATAACAACCTAAACTCCTTTTACAATTTAACTATGAAGGCATCAATATGAAAAAATAATTCTTAATTAAGAAAAAATTTGAAAATTCCAATTATGAAATTTAAAAATGATAAGTTTTCAATTTGATACAATTCAATGACATTTTGATGTAATAGGGGATGGTATTTTTTAAGGAAAAGAGTGAATTGTTTAGGGTTTTAGAGGATATAAACAACTAAGATGAAAAGTAGAAGAAAAGAAGATAAATAATTCTAATCGTGAAGATTGGTCAACAGTACACCACTATTGGTCGACTAATGTGTGTGGTCGTCTAAACCTGTTGACCATTTGTAGTATAAACTCATTGGAATAAAAGGGGAAAGTTATATTAACCAATCATTAGTAGATATTGTTCAACCAATATATGTAGGTGATCAACTAGAGAAGCAACCAAACTCCTTATAAACTCATTATAAAGATAAAAGAATGATAGATAATGGGACATTGGTCAAACACTAAAAGACATTGGTCGATCAATGTGACTATTTGGGTGACCAAATATGCAAACCAATAAACCAACAAACTCACTGGAAAGAAAATTTGAGAGAATTTTAAAGATATTGGTTGACCATACTAAGATATTAGTATACCAATTAACTAGATAGTTTAAGGAATCATCTTTAAAATTCAAATTAAAGTATAAAAACTTTAACAAAATGATATTAGAACACTTATCAACCAACTAAATATCAATAAAAAAGAATTTGATCATATAAAGGGCCTTATAAAAAAGAATTCTTATTAAACAAAAAATAAATTTCCTCTAATTAAGCATGATTTATCCTTATTTAGAAGTTTGGAGAAATAATAACACAATTGATGTAAATTCTAACTTAGTGAACTTATTTTGCATATGGTCTATAATTCTAGATACAAAGGTTCACACTTTAAAAACAACTTATTCATAATTCAAACTTAAATAACCATCACCAAAGATTTATACTCAAATTAACACGAAATCGTAAGTAATCACATATTTCTAAATATAAACTAATAATTGCCTCATGTTAAACATTCCTTATGAGAGATACGAATGAAGGTTCTTACTAAATTCTTAATCCATTAATGGCATCTCATCCTTCCCATTATTCTTACTTGATTCAACAATTTGAGAAGGTTTGATGATTAATTTTAGGAGTTAAATTCTCTATATACTATAACAACATCTTTAAGACGTTCTTATAGGTAAGAATGTTAGATTCATCGAGATAAAATATATAAATTCTAAAAATAATGCTCAATTTAATAGCTACTATCTCTACTATATACCATTTGCTCTTTTTTTTCCCTATAGCCTTATAAAACAAGGCAATCAATGTGTTTTAGGAACCTAAATAAACTTGGTTCCTTCTTCTTTTCAATCGACACTTTTAAAGGTTTGCTTAACATTATTTATTTGATAAAATAAATTATATCAATACGCCTAAACTTACCACAAAAATGAAATATCATCTTATATGAGTAATGATGATGCATAAATGTATTGCTTGGAATTCTATGTGTGTATGCATTATAAGGAAGTTTTCTTAGACATTAAATATATTGAATGGTCTCTTAGGGTATTGAAAAGTCCTACCATAATTATGTGTATGATGCATGCTTCTGTAGGGGTTTGAGTGGATTTGCATGTTATTATAAAAATTGTGTTTAGTCTTTCCTTAAAAGTAGTTAACTCTATATGTAGACTATAAGCCCTATATGAAAGCATGATGTTTGCTCTTAGGTTGGGACTTAGTAAATGTGTCATATGCACGTGTTTGTCTGGATGTGGATGCTCCATACTCATTTGTCATTTTAAACAATGGTTCTTTACTATGTAAATGTTTTCCCTTGACAATAGTAGTTTTATTATTGAAAATAGTTTCACATTTATGTCCAATTCCATTCCTATCATTAGAACTCTTTCGAGCTCTTAACATATTTTCAAGTTTCTAGCTTCCCTTTGTAAATTTAGATAAAGATTCCTTAAGAGCAACAATTTCTTTTTTCAATATTTCATTCTCACCCCTTAATGCATCTAAGTCATGATTGTCATCAATGATCACATTTTTGGATGTTCTTATGCTATGTAATTCACTTCTCATCTTTTTATTTTCACTGATGCATGCTTCCAACTCTTTCTGCATTTCCTTGAGTTTGGAAGAAAATTTCTTCCTTTCCTTACTCATAATTTCTAAACTTTCTACCAATTCATCATATGTCAAATTAACATCACTATCAATACAAGAATTAAGGTTGGAGGTTACCTCATTATTATCCGTAGCAATAAAGCACACATGAGATATCTTTTCTTTCAAATGCTCGTTTTCAGATTCACTTGTTTCATCCCAAGTTGATGCTTTAAGTTCTTTCTTCTTTTCCTTCTTGGCCTTCTTATATTTTCTCTCTTACTTCTCATTATCTTTGAATTAAGGACATTGTAACTTTATATGGTTGGGTTTTTTACATTCAAAGAAAGTAATATTAGAGGATTTTGTAGTGAGTAAGCCAATGTCTTCTTCTTCATTTTCACTAGTTAATGTCTTTTCCTTTTCGCTTGATTATTGTTTTAAGGCTTTAAATAGTAAATTCTTTTTCTTTGAAAGCGTTTTCTCTTCTTATGTCTCCTGGAGCCCCATTTCTTATATGAGGAGAGATCTAATTAATTCCTCCAATGGTAGTGTTGTTAGATCCTTGGCTTCTTGTATTGCTATCACTTTAGCTTCCTAAGTCTTTGGAATTGACCTAAGCAAATTTCATACTAATTCAACATTAGTATAGCTCTTTCCAGTACCTTTGATAGCATTTATATATCAATGGATCTAGTATACATGATAGAAATATTTTCATCATGCTTCATTTGAAACAATTCATATTAACGTGTTAGCATGCTTACTTTGTTCTCCTCAATTTGATTTGTGCCCCCATAAGTAATTTTTAATGTAAGCCTAGTTTCATAAGTCATTTCATATATAGAGACCCTATTAAATTCATTTCTTCTTAAAGCACAGAATGGGATGTGTATGGCCTTACTATTCAAGGATATTAATTTCCTATCTTGCAGTTCTCATTCTTCCTTTAATTTAGGTACCTTTTGTTATCCATAATTTTTTAAGGAATAAAGGGACCATTAGAAACTATTTCCCATAAGTCTACAATTTTGGCTATTAAAAAGAATATCATCCTAGTTTTTTAATAAAGATAATCATTACTATCAAAGAAAGGTGGCCTATTAAGATTTTGTTAGAAATACTTGCCTAATAGACTTACTCTATACCACTTGTAAGTCCCTAATGGCACCTAAGAGGGGAGTAAATTAGGTGTTCAAAAGATTTTAACAACTTTTTCTAGTTAATGTACTTAATTAAAAATAATCAATATAAATTAGTATGAGGAAAACGCTTAATATAAATTAATCAAACAAATGAACAATATTTTAAAGAGGATAGGGAAAAGAGAATGCTAACTAATTTATAGGGTTTCGGTAAACACCCTTGCTTACATCCACTCCCAAGACTCTTCTTGGAATTCCACTATAATTCTTCTTTCAAAGTGAATAATAACATTTATACAATCTTTGTCAATAAAGAGGAATCCTTCTTACAATCTGCTTCTAAGGTAAAGAGAAACCTCAATCTCACTTTTATCACACCCAAATATAATAATGTATTACCTCAACCAAATAACACAATTCAAAATATCTCACTTTATCACTTGATAACTCCAAAATGGCATACTCACACAAATACGGCACAATGATATTCAAATGATTGAAAAACTCTTTAAAATGTGTGTATACAATACCCAAAGCCTTTTTTGTTAGGACCCGACCCGGAGACCGGATCCCAACTGTTGGATCCCGTACCGGAGTCCAACTCTTGAATCGTAGAAC
>JANZXP010000002.1:12521990-12537092 GCA_027576715.1 Erythroxylum flavicans
TAATTTATGCTAATCTAACTTAATTAATTTAATCTAATCATGCTTATTCTTTAAAAAAAATTTTTGGGGCTAACATTTTTGATACTGAAACTAATAAGAAAACACCTACTTATATTATTTTAGGACCCAAAATTGCCACTGTAGCCAAGAACTAGTCATTATAATGGCTATATACTATATTGGTCAACTAATATGCATTTACAACATTAAATTCACTAGCGGTTGGAACAATGGTAGACCAATACGCATATTGGTTTATCAATATGGCATATTGGTCAACCAATACATTAACCAATATGGTTATAAACTCCGGTACATCACATTTAGCAACTTTAACCTATATTGGTCGACCATCAACCCATGTAAGTCAACTAATAACCCTAAGAATATAATTTTAACAACTTCAAATGCTCAAAACTAATTTGTTTAATTCAAATATGATTGAAACATTTCCCAAAATATTTCCCAAAGATTATTTTAAATTTTAAAAAGTTTTTATATTAAAATTAAAAGTTTCAATACCTCTTGATGAATGTAAAAACTCATGCAATGAAGTAAGATGAAGTGATTATGTATGGTAAGCCTTTTGGATCATCAAATTATCAAAGTGAGCTTACAAATAATGATACAATATGTGAAATGACCTTGATGAGCATTAATCTCCTTTTTTCTTGTTTCGATCTTCATTTCATGGGTTACAAACTTCAACTTCTTTATCAACTTCTTATATTATCTTCTTGAGTTTACGACTTCAATCCGTTCTAATATTGTTTTTCATCAAAATAATAAACACATTAGTTGCAATTTTGTTTTCTTATTATCAAAACATTAATTGGAACTTCCTTTAGTTCAATAGAATAAAATAAGCTTTAGTTAAGTATTGGTAAAATATAATAGCTTAGACCAAGATACTATTTGACAAGTTGTTGTGAGTGCCTCCAAACATTAATGGTTAATGAAGCATAAAAAATAGTTTTTTTAAAGCCAAAATGAGTGTCTTTTACGTTAGGATTTGGACTGTAACCAAGTAGATTCATAATAATTGAAGAGAACACCTTAGAAACATAAGTTGGCCAACTCTAAGAGTCACCCTCATTTACTATTATAACTTTGGTATTATCTAGTAAACTAGCCCTTAAAGAATAGTATTTAAATAGCTTGTATAAGGGACTAAATTGGTGTCGATTGTCAAACTAAAAATATATACTTTTGTTATTTCCAATTCTAAATTCTACTTTAAGAATTGGTTTTAAGCTTAGATTTTAGATATTCTCAACTTCAAGGAAGTGATAGTGCATCTACTTATCCTACAAGGACCACTTATTTGTATAAAGTTTCCATCTCCTTTTAAATATATAGTTCCATTTAGTTTACAATTCTTATGGATTTGATTCCTAGCCTTTTTTTATCCTTTGACGTACATAATTTCATTTATTTGACCTTTTTCCCTAATGTTGTGCTTTTGTTACCAATCTAAAGCAAGTCCTTAATTACTTTCTCAGTTGACTTGATTGTATAGAGAGGAAGGGACTTTGAATATTAATTCTTGATATTGATAGTTTGATTGGTTAATTTCTGCATTAGTTGCTTATTTTGATTTATTGCAAAATTTAGTCAAGCTTTAGATTTTAGGATTAGATTAACCCTCCTCATGGGATCAATACCTTAAGTACTATGTGAACGACCCGTGCGCTTGCAGAAATATCAAGGTTAATAATATTAAAACTTAGCATATGTAACCTTGCGATCAGATAACTCCAAAATGACACACTCACATAAATACATGTTCAAATGATTGAAAACTCTTTGAAATGTGTGTATACAATACCCAAAGCCTTATTGACTCTGAAACTAATGAGAAAATACCTATTTATAGTATTTTAGGACCCAAAATTGCCATTGTAGCCAAAAACTAGTCATTATAATGGCTATATACTATATTGGTCAACTAATATGCATTTACAACATTAGATTTACTAGCAGTTGGAACAATAGTCGACCGATTCGCATATTGGTTGATCAATATAGCATATTAGTCAACTAATACATCAACCAATATTGTTATAAACTCTTGGTACATCACATTTAGCAACTTTAACCAATATTGGTCGACCATCAACCTATATAAGTCGACCGATCACCCAGAATATAATTTTAACAACTTCAAATGCTCAAATTTAATTTTTTTAATTCAAATATGATTGAAACACTTCCCAAAATGTTTCCCAAAGATTATTTTAAAATTTAAAAAACTTTTATATTAAAATTAAAAGCTTCAATACCTCTTGATGAATGTAAAGACTCATGCAATGAAGTAAGATGAAGTGCTTATGTATGGTGAGCCTTTTGGATCACCAAATTATCAAAGTGAGCTTACAAATAATGATACAATTTATGAAATGACCTTTTGATTAGCCTTAATCTCCTTTTTTCTTGTTTCGATCTTCATTTCATGGGTTACAAACTTCAACTTCTTTATCAACTTCTTATACTATCTTTTTGAGTTTACGACTTCAATCTGTTCTAATATTGTTTTTCATCAAAATAATAAAAACATTAGTTGTAATTTTGTTTTCTTATCATCAAAATATTAACTGAAACTTCCTTTAGTTCAATAGAATAAAATAAGCTTTAGTTAAGTATTAGTAAAATATAACAGCTTAGATCAAGATACTATTTGACAAGTTATTGTGAGTGCCTCCATACATCAATGGTTAGTGAAGTATAAAAAATAGTTTTTTAGCTAAAACGAGTGTCTTTTACGTTAGGATTTGGACTGTAACTAGGTAGATTCATAATAATTGAAGAGAACACCTTAGAAAGGTAAGTTGGCCAACTCTAAGAGTCACCCTAATTTACTACTACAACTTTGGTATTATCTAGTAAACTAGCCTTTAAAGAATAGTATTTAAATAGCTTATATAGGAAACTGAATTGGTGTCGATTGTCAAACTAAAAATATATACTTTTGTTATTTCCAATTCTAAATTCTACTTTGGGAATTGGTTTTAAGCTTAGATTTTATATATTCTCAACTTTAAGGAAGTGATAGTGCATCTACTTATCCTACGAGGACTACTTATTTGTATAAAGTTTCCATCTCCTTTAAAATATATAGGACCATTTAGTTTACAATTCTTATGGATTTGATTCGTAGCCCTTTTTATTCTTTGATGTACACAGTTTCATTTATTTGACCTTTTTCCCTAATGGTGCGCTCTTGTGACCAATCTAAAGCAAGTCCTTAATCACTTTCTCAGTTGACTTGATTGTATAAAGAGGAAGGGACTTTGAACTCTAGTAAGTGTGTAGGTTGTTGAGTATTGAAGTAATCATTGTAATGTGCTTGTAAAAAAAATTATTGTTCCAATTGCCAAATCTTTCAAGGATGAGGTCAACTTGAATGATAATTTCTTAGTAGTAATAAAAATGCCTAAATACTTAAAAGAAAAGTAACTACTTATAAAGCCTATTAATAAAGATTAAACTCAATTAATTTTAAAAACCCAAAGGTAATATAACAACTACTGATATAAATATTAATTCTAGGCTTTAAAAGCCTCTTGAATTCTTACGAGATGTGTAAGAACACTTGATTATCTATTTACTTCATACACTTGTAAAAGATCATAAAAAAAAGCTGAATATTACTATAATCACATTTATAATAATACTTGATTTTACTTTTTTTTGGTTAATGTTCGTTATTATCATTGGACTAAAAAAATAAAAATCAAGTAGAACTTTATTTTTTCATAAATATTATTATTTTTAATTCAATTTTGTTATATATAATTTTATATATTAGCTTTTATTCATATACTTTAATTGTGACCTTATAGTGCATATTGTATTATCTTGATATACCTTTTATAGAGTTAATTCAATTATTAATCTCTAAAATTTAAATATTATTTTATAAAATTATCCAAAAGATATTCGACAGCTAATTCTAGTTATTATACTGTGTACTAAAATGGTTAGAATTGAAAGTTAGTGGACTAATGTATAAAAAACGATAACTTATATTGGTACTTTGGTAAATTTTACGTGAGGGTTTTTATGCGGAAACGGGAAGTGGGTATAGCATAGGCCCTATCTATCATCTCTCCTTGGAGGTTGGAGAGTTATCAATTATGGCGGGGAAGGAAATAGCAGTAGCGAAGAATCCGATCGAGGAGTTACAGGTGAAGTATAAGGAATTGGAGAATGGTTTCAAGACATGGTTGTCCCAGCAGTCGTTGCCTATGGAGGCTGCAATCGTCACTGCTACCAGTTCAATTCAAGGCGCGGCTATTGGTGCTTTCATGGGTACACTCACCAACGATGTTTCTTCCACTCTCCAGACACCAACACCCCTCAACCCTGAGGCCATGGCCTCTTTCAAACAAGCCCAGGTTGGTCATTTCCGTTTTGTTATTGTCAATTTTGGTTTACCGGCTTCTACTTTCTGACAAATTACTCCTTCGCATCACAGGCTCTAGCTGGTGGTCCTTTGGTACAAGCTCGCAATTTTGCTGTTATGACGGGTGTGAATGCTGGGATTACGTGTGTTATGAAGAGATTGAGGGGCAAGGAAGATGTCCAATCTAGGTATATCTCTTATCTTCTTATTTCCCCAGTCTCGCGCTTTCATCTTTTTAGTAAACAGTTAATACCTTACACATACTTGTCAATAAAGAAACAACTTGCTTTTGTTTGGTACAATGTATTTATGTTGAGGTTTGGCTGTATTATTCAAGGTGTATATTTCTTGTTTCAGTATCTGTAAGTATTGGCTACCGATTTGCAGATTTTTTTTTTTTTTTGGTCCTAGAGGTGATCCACGGTCAAAGGATTGTACTTGGTTATCTTATGAATTTGTTGAGAGTTTAAACTCATTGTTGCAGCATGGCAGCAGCATTTGGTTCAGGAGCCATGTTTTCATTGGTCAGCGGCATGGGTGGCCCGAATCCTGCTGCAAATGCTATCACTTCTGGACTGATGTTTGCTCTTGTGCAAGGTGGGCTTTTCAAGGTAAGCTTCAAAAAAAAAATGTCGGCATTGTATTTAAAAAATATACAAATGTCTGAAGTTATTTATTGTCAAGAACACAATTATCTGAACCTATATACAAATAAGTTGACAAGTTTCATTTGGTGTCACCCAAGTTTACACCGTACTTTAAGTTCCCTGGCTTTTACTGTGTGCTTTTAAAGTGTTGATTGTGTTTGTTCCTTCTTTCCTTCTGATTCGCTTCACTTTTCTTTTTTATTTTTTGTTGATGCAATGTTGTACCTACATTAAAGCAGCTTTTATCTGGTTCTTTAGTTGGGGCAGAAATTCTCTCAACCTCCAGCTGAAGATACACATTATGCTCGAACAAGAGCCATGCTTAATAATCTTGGTCTTCATCAATATGAGAAGAACTTCAAGAAAGGCTTGTTAACAGATAGCACTTTGCCTTTGCTGACAGATAGGCATGTAGTTGATGCTTGGATGTCCATGTTTTGATTTGTCTCTTCTTAATTCATGAAGTCATGTTAACTCAATTGTATAATATTTTGCAGTGCTCTTAGAGATGTCAGAATCCCTCCTGGACCGCGACTTCTCATTCTGGATCATATCCAGAGGTTAGTGTGGTTGTTGACAATGCTAATTTCTAATACGAATGTTATTACTATTATGAGATTAATGACCTTTTCACCTTTTGTAGGAGCCCGGAGCTGAGAAAGAAGTGAGCTGATAGAGGAGTTATTAGCAAAGAGAACTTTCTCTTCATACAGAGGTGGGATAGTTACTGTGTCTTGAGTCAGGTAGTATTTTATTTATGCTGTCCGTCTATTCAGTTGTTGAACCATGCACATTCTAAGGAAAGCCTGAGACGGTGTGCTGGTGCTTTAAATTTTGCTGTCCGTGCTTTTGATCCTTGCGGTTAAGTATAAAACGTTCGCATGCTCTCCGTTATGGTAAATGGTGAAAGTTAGCAAAACAGAATTGGCGTTTACTATTTAGCTTTCAGTCACATATGATTGGTTACTTTGGCATTGGGATGTTCTTTCGTTGAATTTTACATTGATCGGGAACAATGTGCTGTACCTTTCTACTTTCTTACTCATAAAGCTTTTAAATTTTAGTAGTAGTGACCTATATTTAGTTCCATTCCAAATTTGAAATTAGATGTGATGATTGATCATGTCCTTTAAGTTATCTGGTTACTTATATAGCACTTGGCAATGTTCAAACTGTTTAGTTATTTCTCGACAATTATACCATTTTGCTCATCCCCCAAAATAACTAAATTTTGAAAAACAAGATATGTAATCTATGCTTTTACAGTCACCATCTCTCAACATGGTATGCTAAAAGTATGGCTTCCTAAAGTTAGCATATGATACATTTCAACCCCGAAAAGTTTGATCTAAGTTCTTAATATGGCCTCATTATAAGCCTCCTGCAGAGCTTACAAGAAATACTGGTTGTATCATGTTCATGTGATATAGAATCAGCTGTACATCCAAGAATTTCATATGCAGTGAAAAGGATAGACTGCATGTCTAAACCTTATAACTCAACCCTAAAATTAGATCATCATCATTCATTCTCCTCAAGTCCCTCCAACCCTGGGCATTATTCTGAGTCTTGAGTACTCTAAGCAAGTGTCCTCCTGATTTGATGGGCCTGGATGATGAGCATAAGGAAAGGATTTATATCAGATAGACGAGAGTGTCATTGTCAATACAAGCAAACTTGGAGTCGAGAAAGAAGGATGAGCCCCTATATTCACATCGCTTAGTCGACTGGCAGAAGGTTCCCTTTCCTTCTAGTTAGCTTTATGAAAGGTATCCGATGTTGGAACGTTGATAAAATTAATATCATTCATCAGATTTAACATACCACAAATTGATAGGTTGCATCGATTCCGTACTTTACCATCATCATACTGTTAACATTTTAGATTGCAAGCCAAGTAAGAAATGCTTCGACTGGAAAAAAAAGAAGAAGTGAACAACCAAATAACATGATCTAATGCGAACAAAATATTTAAAGATGGTTCACTTGATCAACTCCAACTTTTCTAAGTTAAGCTTGAGCAAGAAAAAGAAAAAGACCCTATTAAACGAGGAATGACATTATTTTTCTTTTTGTAGATCGAGTATTAAACGAATCAATGTTGAATCAGTAGTGGTTGGCTCCGAATTGAAGTTGAGTAGACATGAATTTTCTTAAGATTCAAGATTCAGCTTTACCAATACCAACCCAACTGAAATAAATCGATGCGGCCAAACTAGATCTTATTATCACCATTATTATTAAATAATAATATTTACTTACTTTATATTTCAACAATTATAAATTTTTTTAACATATTATTATGAATGAGTTTAATTTATGATATAATTCACATTATTAATGTTAAAAGACATTTTTAACAAATTAAAATTATTTAAAAATGTAGAAACGTAAAGTGAATTGCCACAAAACAAACAACGAGATCTCGTTCCCTTGCTTGCCGTCGCGCGGAATCATATCAAACTGTAAATAAGTAAACACAACGACCAGGGAAAAAAGAAATCGTACTTGTATTTTGTTGTTGTCAGCAGCAGACACATAACACAGACAAAGGATAGCTCTCTCCAACAGATCTCAAGTTTTCGAAGTCAGCTTATTGGCGAGGTCAGCAATTTTATTCTGCATTTCTAATGGCATCTGTAGATTCTCAACATTTAATATGCCTATGGATTTACTTCTCTCTGGATTTTCATCTCTCATCATCAAGCACCCATGAAGTTATCACTTTGTATTTCATTTGACGGTTTTGATGATTTAATTTTGTACGGAACATTTTGTCTGCGTTTTTTGCTTTGCGAAATCTTTACATTTTTCGGTTTAGATAGATTAACTTTAAGTCCTCTTCGGGAAAGTGATTTTTTTTATAGTTTTTATGTTACAGAGAAACCACAGAAAGAGATGACCACGATGAAAGAGATGACCACGATGATGATAATAGTGGTACATTGTTGTTCTTAAAGAAAAACATATAGTCTTGATTACATCCTTCAGTCTTTGGAAGTCGGAATTCACCTTCTACAACTAATTACGATTTCAACGTCATTTGCTAGTAATTCTGGATCCAACATTTATTGACTCTGATCTATAGTTCCCTTGCCTTCTTCACAAATTCATAAAACAATGCACTTGAGTGGCGGTAGTACTATGAGTCATATGGAGGATGGACATGTCAGAGAAAATGATGACGAGAAGTATGTCCCTTTTGAAGTGGAAAACGTATATTCGAAGGCTGAGATGCGCTCCTCATTGAACACTGGTGCTGCTGCCGAAACTACTTCTAGCAGCCGTCATTTGTCTAATACCCATATCTCTGCTGCGGATGTGTTGAAGACTTTGTTTTTCATACTTATGTGGTACACTTTCAGCACATTTTTAACCTTGTAAGTTATTCAATAACCGTACTTATACCTGCTTTTAGTAATTGGTATCGGCGTTATCCTTTTGTTTTTCCCTTATTTTGAACCATATTCTCGTTTCTATAGGTACAACAAAACTTTGTTAGGAGATGATTTAGGAAAGTTCCCAGCTCCCTTATTAATGAACACGGTTCACTTTGCAATGCAAGCTGGTCTGTCAAGGGCAATTACATGGTATTGGTCTCATAGATTTCAACCCACTGTTGCTATGTCTTGGAAGGATTATTTTGTGAGAGGTACCTCTTCCAATCTGTAGTTTCTTTTATTAGCTCCTCTTGGTTGCTGACTTATTTTGTTATATTTTTCCACAAATGTTTAATGGTGGTTAATTCTATTTTTGTCGTGTTAAATCTTTAAAGATGCACTTGAATGTGTTCACAACTCAAGTTTTAAGTTTTTGGAATTGGAGAATAGCTTGATGGAGCTTCTAGCATTGAACTTTGTGCATTAGACTGAAATTGAAAAAGAAAAACAGATATACATCCTTTCAGCCTGATAACTATGAAATTAGATTTCATGCTGCATAATATAGGATAACACAATTTGCTTGCTAGCAAACAATTTTTATTTGATATAAACAGAATGATGGTTTTCAGGATTCCTAAGTCATTCCCTTGTATGTTTAGAAAATATCAAGGAGCAGAACTTCTACCATAAGAAGTTATATCTTCATAATCAGGAATAAACAGTTCTTTTCCTTAATAGCTCTTCAGATGCACCAACATAGTCATGCTTGCAATTATGCTGTCCAAACTTCTAACTGCTTCTCCAAATTGATAGTATAACTGGCAAAGATGCTCGTAGTACAATATGTCAGACAGCATAGACCTACCCTATATATAGTCCTAGTAGCAACTATGCTGTTCGAACTTCTAAACTTCTTCTCTGTTAAGAGCATAACCGACAAAAGATGCCCATAGTACAATATGTCATGTAGCACAGACCTTCCCTATTTAGACTGAGGAACTTCCCTTCGGTAGCAATTTGCTCCAATCTTTTTTTTTTTTTAAAACTTGATTTAAATAAAGCTAGATTGTTAAAACTGTCTCTCATTGAAATAAAAGTTTCCAGTTTTGGTAGGCAAGTGGTTTTGTTCAGGTGAGAGTGGCTTTATGGACTGCTAGTAGGTGAATGTTTCCTCAGTTACAAGTTTGAGCTCTCGGTACGCTGTACAGACCCAGATAGTCTGTAGGCTATGGGTGGCCTGGGGAATGGATAGGCTTCTTGCTCAATCTACATGGTTAATTACTGGTTAACATGTTAAAGCCGTCACTACTTTGTTTGTGATGTCAAAAACAATCGGAACTTTAGGCACAATAGTCATATAAGGGTTAGGAAATTAATGAATTTATTCTTTGTAAACTAGCTTGCTGACCCCCTTTTTGTCTACTGTGTTTGATTTGGTACATAGCTTACTATTCTAAAGATTAATGTTCTTACTAGAAACTATTTCCAAAGTTTTATTTATCTCTTATTGCTTGTTCTATGAATTCTTTTGTACCTTAATTAACTTTTCTATCAACTAATGCTACAGATGGACTTTGCCTTTCGCAGTTGTACCAACAGCTCTTGGAACAGCATTGGATGTTAACCTGAGCAATGCATCCCTTGTTTTCATCTCTGTTACATTTGCCACGATGGTTAGTTATTTTCCTCATATGTCATTGGATATACAACGTGAAGTCTGGTTTTTGCATATTCTCTATTGTTCTCTGCCTTCTATAAAATTGTCGTAATGATGTCAAGTCTGTTTTTTGCATATGCAGTGTAAATCTGCAGCTCCCATATTTCTCCTTCTTTTTGCTTTTGCATTCAGGTGAAAATTTCTCCTCCATTTAGCTTCTTTTCCAATGCATGACATATGTGCTTTGCCTTATCATATGTTAACGCATATATGCCAAAACTGTTCTTCCAGTTGCTATTGGTTTCTATGTTCTACTTTTTTGTTGACAATATGAAGTCTTCTTGTTTTCTTCGGACAAGGAAAGATTACTTACTAATCAAAAGGTGATTATCTAAGAAACAATCTCATACCTTTCAACATAAAGGCAATTCTTCTTATTATGGGATTTAGGATATTGATAATAAGGGGAGCCTCCTTTACATGGTAAAGTTCAGGATCAATTTTATTTTCTTCTTTTCCCAGTTTATTTTTCTTTCTGGTGATGATCGCCAAGGGGGCAGTCAGGAAAGGAGGAAAGTTGGTGGGTTGACTGTTTCCTGATTATCTTTTGAAGATGCAATGGGGTTTTGTGGATAACCATATACAAAAATGGGATACACGTAGATCTTCACCCAACTAATCCTGGAATATTTTTCAATAGAAGAATAAAAACAATATTGTAACTAGAAGCAGAATACTTCAAGGATCATTCTTTTCATCCTACTGTACCATAAGTTTTCTACTTTTTAGTCAGATTGGGAAGATAAGATAAGTAGAGTGAATGCTATGTCTCTGATATTTAACGACTATTACATTCAGGACATCTGAGATTATCATTGCTATTGGCTTTGAGATGTGTTTTCAGAAATCTGTTAGGCAGTGTAGCAGCTTATGTTTTTATCATTTCCCTTTGACAACTTTATACTGACATCAGTTTACTGTGCGGGATATTTACCCATTTAACTGGGAAAAGGACATCAGTGGGTCTTATGCAATTAACAATGCTTTTGACATTTATTTCATACGTCTGTTATTTCAAAGTTTTATCTATTTATTGTTCAGTGCTTGATATATGATTGTCACTATAAAATGTGATAACTTTACGTGATATGCCACTTATTGTTAAGCTTTTGTTGAAGGTTGGAGTCTCCGAGCATTAAACTTCTAGGTATCATGGTGATAATTTCTGCAGGAATCTTGTTGACAGGTATGCAGATTCACAAATTCTCAATAGCTTCCTAGTAACTGTGTGCATTTATTTGGTTTTGTTTCTAATCTTCGCAAGCCTTACACTGATTAGTTTTTATACGTAAACCTTGTGGACATAGTCACAGAACATAGGGGAATTTTGGGATTAGAGAAGAAGGAGGCTGTTGCAATCAATAAGTTACATTTTATGTGCTTAATTCTTCTTGGAGATTTTGAATAATATTTTCCAAAGTTAGATTTGTTAACCAAGCATTGTCATGAAGTGGGTAGTTTATGCTATGATGTTAATAAGAGGGGTTGCTTTTGGTTTTGGAGATCTTGAAATAGAATTCTGAGCCAAGCATCATCTCTTCAAGTTAGATACGTGTGAGATATTTCAACAATAAATAGTATAAAATGGAATTAATCTGTAGTATTATGTGGAATGACTTCTGCTAACAGTATATGCACAGTACTTATGCAAATGATTACACAATCTCGAGGTGGCTTGCCTTGTAGCTGGAAGGCTTCTATTAACTTGATATTTGTGCTCAGCATGCAGCTGCCGATCTCATGTTACATAGTAGTGGCACACTTCTTTTTAGAAGTCAATAAATTTGTCTCAATTCTTATAGCCTATTGAGCACCTTCTTGTTTGTATGGTTATTTGTTTTTGCACCTTCATTGAGAGTGGGGAGGATAGGGAAATAGCAGTAATTTTTTATGTGCTTAGGAAGGATCAACATATTATTGTGTGGTAGATTCAATTAATAACTGGTGCTAATGATGATGATTATACCTCTTCGTACTGTAGCAAATTTCATCTCATCACTATTCTTCCTACTAAGAAATTTTATAATTTTTTCTTGTTCCATATTCTTATTATAAGTTTTCCTTCATGTTTCAAACTGGTAAACAGTTGCAAAGGAGACAGAATTTGAACTTTGGGGTTTTATATTTGTTATGCTTGCTGCTGTCATGTCTGGATTTCGCTGGACTATGACTCAAATTCTTCTGCAGGTATGATCTGTTTTCTTCCTTTTTGTTTAATGTGAGGAAAAGAGTTAAAAAAGACTTGGCCCCTGTTGAAAGCTTCTGATATTTCACAATCTGTTGATCTCACTGTTCCTTTTTCCCCGTCTTCTTGTACCATGGAATGTCATCTTCATTGTGGTGGTGTATGGTGATCCAAATCTGACAAAAAGAGAGAAGTCTATGGTAGGTGCAATTGGTTACTAGTTCTAATAATAGTCAATTCCATTTGTTTAATTTATGCATTCACTTTATTTCATTTTGCAACTGTGCTCTTAATAAGTGAAATTTAATATGACTGCCATGAATTTATCAAATCTGTGTTTTAAATTTGTCAAGAGGTCCAACAGAAGAAAGACCATATCACTTTGCTTTGTAAACATGGAAACTGTTCTTTTGGGTATATGTTCCATAATTACTTCCTGGTAAGAAACTTTTTCCTTACGAACTTGTTGTCAGGGCATAGATAAGAAAAGGAGATCTGATGTTTCATTGTTTAGATTATCCAAAACCTCACTAGGTGTCTGTAATTTTGGCTTGAAGTGCGGAATCTGCTGTATTGAAATGTACCGGTCAGAATATTCAATTGTAAGGGAAATAAAATGAGTTCCTTAGTTCTTAAATCATCAATTCCATTTTCCACCCAAACCATTAGATTCATTTTCTACTTAAAAATTCTGTTGAAACAAACTCTTCTGTTAACTGGAATTATATGACAGAAAACACTAGGGGAATTATGGTTTTGTCCTCCACTTAATTTTGACTCTTACAGAAAAGGTGAAATGTGGTAAGACAAGTTATGAAGAGCAATGACATAATCGTCGGCATGAAAAGAGGAGAGGAATTTGGAGAGAGGACAATGACATGAAAATTGGTGTGGATAGAAATAAGGTAAAATGGACTAGTTAAGTCTTGAGGAGAACAATGATATCAAAGTATCATGAAAAGAGGAGAGGGATTTGAAGAGAGAACAATGAGATGAAAACTTATTTGCCTGGATGAGTGGGAAGGACACAATTTCCTAGTGCCCGCATCTTCCGTTTTCATTTTGTTAGTGCCCTATCTCCAGGATGCTCTTGATATCATCTAGTATGTACATCCAGTTGTATATGCAATCCCATTTAAAAGATACAGCCCTGATACGTAAGGCTCTGTAGAGAGGCATTCTTGTTAAAACACCAGAAACAAAAAGGAACCTAATACAAAAAATCATGTGGTAATTTGTTTTCTACCCAATTGAAACTTGGATTCTCTGTCAGTCTGGTAATCTGTGCACATAGGATGCATTTGGGATCTCATAATCAGATTTATAGATTTCAGTTATGTTGTTGTCTATCACGCGCAATTGGAATTCCAATTGTTCACCCAATTCCAAGGAATTGAGACATAGTTATTATTGACAAATTTCAATTCTTAGGAGCAAGGGACTCCAACTCTGAACAATCCAATTTTCACCATGTTAGAAAATATATGATTCATTCTTTGGTCTCATCCAACAGCTTAAACTTTTAATTCGAATGGTGTCTTGACAAGGTATAAGAGCCTTGTGAGACCAAGAAGTTCTAGTTTTGGTGGGTTTGGATTTGTTGTTTTTGTCCATATTTCATGTGAGGGGTTGTATTAGGATATTATATGATCTACTGTATTTATCCAAACTTTTGTGTGAGCAAAATACATATTAGATAATATATGATTCATTCTTTAGTCTCACCCAACAACTTAAGCTGTTGGGTTGAATGGTCTCTTGACATACCAAATCACTATAAAGTTGGTATAATTCCATGCACTAAAACTGGAATTCCAGCTCCAATTGTAATTCTAATACTGGAATTCCAGCCCCAATTGTAATTCTAATTCCAAGAACCAAATGGAGTATTGAAATCATTTCTGTAGTTAGTTCATATTATTGAACATTATGAAAGTGCCGATCTGGTCTCTTTTCAGGTTTGAAAAATCCACTTACATTGATGAGCTATGTGACACCGGTTATGGCAATGTTGACTGCTCTGCTGTCTCTAATATTTGACCCATGGCTTGAATTTAAAAGGAGCAGTTATTTTGATAGTTCGTGGCATATTGCCAGGAGTTGCCTGTTGATGTTCTTTGGTGGATCACTTGCATTTTTCATGGTAGGAATCTGGGTTGAATCTTCTTCTTTTTGTTTTTGTTGTTTTTGAAAATTTGAGCTTATGGTTTTCATTTTGAGGTCTGTGAAAATAGGAGGGGATAGTGACTTTGCATTTTCAAGGACTTAAGTCTGAAGACCAAATCAGTTGACAAGCTTCTCGCACTGGAATTACATAGCATAATTTCACTATATTAGTTTACTATTAAAGGAATAACATGGCCTGTTTATTGCAGGTTTTGACGGAATATGTTCTTGTTTCAGTAACTAGTGCCGTCACAGTGACAATAGCTGGTGTTGTTAAGGAGGCGGTGACCATAGTGGTATGATCTTTCTCTAGAACATCTTACCTACAGGTTGTTGGCTGAGAGAACTCTCAGTAATGGAGAGTTTGTTCACTAAATATTATTAATAGGTAACTCAAATTTGTCCAGTTACAGTGTGAGTTGCTGACAATTTCGATAGTGCCGCTCTCTCCTAGCCTTAGGCTCACCAGAATGAACTTAGAAATTGCATAATAATCCCCTCCCAATCATTACATCATTTATACTAGCCCCCTCCCCACGTCAGCCATGCAACCAACTAACCTATTCTCTCCCCTCCCACATGCACGTAATACCCATCAG
>JANZXP010000002.1:12559434-12569892 GCA_027576715.1 Erythroxylum flavicans
TCTTATTTACAAGACAATATTTTTCCTCTTCCCATTCTACCCTTAAGGAGTGTTAAAAATCCAATTTGCCTTTCCTTCAATGCCTTAAGGCTTCTAACCTTAGTAATCTACCTAAAATACCCTTATACATTCTTAATTCTTCAATTTAACTCTTCCAATTTCCATCAATACATTAAATAAGTCCTCCTAAACTTGGCTTAATAATTAAACTCCAAATAAAAAAATTGATTTAACCATAAGATCACCAAATTCATTCAATTCATGCTTAATTAAAAAAATTCGGGGTCCAACAAAAGCCCTATAATGTCAGCTAATTATTTTATGGATAGTTTCAATGGTGGATTAAAACCAAACCTCAAACCATTTGTCAAAGCCTTTAACCCAGTAACTTTGGCTGCTGCAATTGAATAAGCCATCTTACAGAAAGAAACTATTTCAACCCTTAAAATGCCATCCAAACAATATCTCAACCCTATTAATAACCAACATAGAATCACTCAAACACAACTATACTCAAACATAAAATCATTTTTACCCATTCCACCTTCATCTCTCAAAATAAGCCCATATTAAAAAAAAAATCAAAGTCATTACCTTGCCTCAACCTACAAGTTCTTATCAGCAACTAAGAGGGCAGAGAAATACATCAACAATATATGTTAAAGGGGTATAAAGGTGTTAATAGGAAGACCCAATTATTCTTTGTAGAAGTTGGTTTAGATGATAAGGAGGGGTATGATTCATCTGTTGAGATTAGGGAGTCTGATGAAAATATAGTTGTAGGGTATGATGTGAGTAATTATGATCTTGTAATCTTAGTAAATGCATTCAATAGGAATTAGAGACATGTCTCTATGAGAGTCACTAGTTATGTAGGCAAGAAAGCTTAGCAAATCTTAACAGACTCGGGTAGTATTCACAATTTTTTGGATTTATCTTTGTCCAAAAAATTAAGATATAAGCTTGAACCTATTCCGCCCTAACTAGTCAATATAGTAGATGAGGCTTAACTTCTTTGCAAATATATTTTTAGAAACTTCAATTGGAGATTACAAAAAATTAAGTCTATTATAGATGTACTATTTCTTTCTTTAGGAAGATGTGATATGGTGTTGTGAATTTAGTGGTTGGGCACTCTTAAAGATATTAATTGGAACTTTAATAAGCTAGTTATGTAGTTCAATTTCAAAGGGCAACAACATGTTCTAAGGGATATACAGGCAAGAGATTTATCACTTATAGAAGGAACCACAGAGTAATTTAAGAATATAACTTAACTATACCTATTATAGTTCATTCCCTATGAGTTGGAATTTGAAGACTCAGAAATATAACTTTATTTTGTAGAAGTTAATGATATACCACCAACCCTAAATAATGTACTATAGTAGTTTGGTGAGTTGTTTGAGGAGTCTACAGAACTTCCATTTAGTATAAGTACACTTAATTGTAGAATTCCTTTAATACAAGGAGCAACCCCAGTTAATGTGAGACCTTATAAGTGTCCTTTGAAACAAAGGGTTATAATTGAACAACAAATGTAGGAGATGCTTGATACAGGCATAATTAATCCAAGTGCTAACCTTTTTGCTTCCCCTGTGGTATTGGTAGGTAAGAAAGATGGCTCTTAGTGCTTGTGTGTCGATTACAGAGCTTTGAATAAACAAACTATGAAAGATAAGTTTCCCGAAACGGCGTTGTTTTAGTTTTTTTTTTTAAAAAAATTTACGGACGGGCCGGGCTGGTCCCACTTATCCGTGGCCCAACGAGCCATAGGGTGGGCCATGGACCGGTCAGCCTATCAGTGGGTCGGGATGTGGGCCTGCCCATCTAGGCCTGCGCAGGCCACCGGTCGGCCCGTGGCCCGCCATGATCGAAGCTCGGTCTGGCATACCTAATTGATTGATAAGCTGGCTTTACTATGTTTAGTAAGATTGATTTAAGGTTAAGGTATCATCAACTCTGAATGTGGCCATATGATGTATATAAGATAATCAAAGACTCATTATAGACACTTGAATTTCTTGTAATGCCATTTGACCTTACAAGTACTCCTACAACTTTTCAAAGCTTCGTGAATCCTGTTTACCTTTCTTAAGGAGGTTTGTTCTAGTCTTCTTTGATGATATATTAATATCATATTCATCACCTTACTAAAGTTTCTAAGCTAATACATCAACATAAACGCTTTGCTAAAAAGAATAAGTGCTTTTTTAGGAGATCCAAAGTTGAATATCTTGGTCATTATATTTTTGTATTAAAGGCCTCCAAAATGTGCCTAAAAAGATTAGTACCATAGTCGATTGACCAACACCACTTAACATTAAGCAATTGATGGTTTTTCCTAGTATGACTAGTTATTATAGGAAATATATTAGAAATATGCATTCATTTCTCATCCCCCCATTAACTCTTAAAGGGGGGAAGTTTAAATGGAGTCTTGAAGCTCAACAAGCATTTGAACAACTTAAGAATGCATTAACATCTACTATTATGTTGGCACTTTCAAATTTTTCCAAAGTGTTTATTGTAGAAATTGATGCTTCATCAAAAGGAGTTAAAGATGTATTGTCACATAATGATCATCCGCTAGCCTTTACTAGTAAAATATTGAGACCAAAATTGCAATAACTTTCAGCTTATGAAAAGGAACTCTTAGCAGTGGTATTTACAATGTGAAAATGGGAGCAATACTTGATAAGCTAACGCTTCATAATTAGAACAAATCATAAAAGTCTTAAATGGCTATTATAACACAAGATTTGAACTCCCTTGCAGCAATATTAGCACTCTAAACTGATGGGATTTAATTATGAAATTCAATATATAAGTGATAAAAATGTAGTTACTGATGCCTTATCTAGAGTGCAGGATCCATAAATTCTTTGTACAACTATTTCAATCATTCAGACATATATGATGGAGCTGATTAACCAAGGCTATAAATTGGACTATTTTCTTTCTAGAGTCACATAACAGTTGTAATAGGGTCATACTGTCTCTCATTATAGCATAATGGAAGGAATTCATAGAAGAAAGGGGAAGATAGTGGTTAGATCTTTTGAAGAGCTAAAAATAATAATAGTTTGGGCTCATAACTCTTTTACAAAGGACACTCAAGTAGATACTCCACTTTAAAGAAAATCAAAGGGTTGTTCTATTAGAAAATTTACATAAACATGTTCATATATGGGAATGCTTGGTGTGCTAATCTTACAAATATGAGATTGTTGCTTACTTTAGTTTGTTGCAACCTTTATCAATTCCTTTTAAGGTATGGTGGAGGATTTTATAGATTTTATTGAAGGATTATCAATGTCTAAGGGATAATCGTGAATATTCTTAGTGTTAAACAACTTAAGTAAATATGTTTTTATGACATTGAAACATCATTATACAACTATTGATGTTGCTCAATTGTATCTAGATTGTATGGGTGGCCCATAAGTATTGTAAGTGATATAGATCCCATATTTGTCAGCTAGTTTTAAGAGGCTTCATTTTCTATATAAAAAGTTAATCTGTTACTTTCATCAGCCTACCAACCATAAACAGATGGGCAAACTGAAGTGCTTAATAGATGCCTTAAAACATGTCTCAAGTGTATGTGTGGAGATGAGCTTGGTGAAGGGAGTACGTGGCTGCTCTTAACTAAATGGTAGTACAACATAACTTTTCACTCTACACCATTTAGATAACTCCTTATGAAGTTGTTTATAATCAACCTCCTTCCTTACATTTGCCCTAAATATCTGGAGAGACTAATGTTGAAGTTGTGGATAAATATTTGCAAAGAAGGAAGACTATGATTTAGCTTTTGAAGCAACACTTGCAGAAGGCTAAAAGTAGAATGAAGGCTTAAACAAATAAGCATAGAAGTGTTAAGGTCTTTCAACCAGGAGAATGGTTAGGTTAAGACTACAACTTTACAAGCAAATCTTTGTGCAGTTTAGGCCTAACTGAAAGTTAAGGTATAAGAGTCTGGATTAATTAAGATGTTAGAGGTAATTGGCAAAGTGGCTTACAAGTTAAAGTCACTAAATTTCATGCAATTCATCTTACATTTCATGTTTCTTAGCTCAAGGCTTCAGAGGAGTATCACTAATTGTCCCTCAAGTTTCATCCTGATTGCGTAGTTTAGTAGACAATTGCTCCTTATGGCTCTTTTTGGATAAGAGAATTGTTAAGTGTCAAAATGTAGCAGCTATATTGTAAAACAATGTAACACCCTTACCTCTTTAAACTTCAAAGAACAACTCCAAATCACTTCAAAGATCAAGCTACACCAACACTTCCTAACAATCAGCTCTTATCTAAGATTAAGGTGCAACTTTCAACACCAACAAGATAATAACACATAAAATTACAAGACCATCTTAATGATAAAATAACTTACAAATCTTCCAAGTGTTGATGATTCAAACTTTAGCAAAATTCCAGAAGTTGAGAGGAAGAGAGAGTGGTTTTGGTAAAAAAAATGCAAGAATAGAGAGAGTGTTGTAGAATCACCGAATGGTTTAGGTGATTCAGCGCTTATGAGTGCTAGGTGTTATTACCACTATATGACACTTAACACCACAACATAAAGTCCATTTGTCATCCATTCAAGCTGCCATATGTAACACTCCAATCGAGCCACTTGCCATCTTATTATGCTGCCATTTGTCACACAATGAGTGATGCCAAATGTCAATGCATAGCTGTGCCTAATGTCACTAACTCATAGGCTTAATCATTCTAATTTTCATTTACCAACTTAACTTGTCTCTTGACCATTTTTCCTAGTCCAAATGTACATTTAAATACCTCAATTTGCTAATAGCTTCAATTAATTCCAATCACTAACTATGGTCCATCAATACCAAAATTCAAGTCACATGCTTTTCACTTTCAAATCATAACACAATTTTAACTCATATCATATATGTACTTTCATTAATATGTAACATTTCATCTAGGGTATATTTTGGAGCCTTACAATTCCCTCCCCCTTAAAAAAATTTCGTCCTTGAAATTCATACCTGATTAAAATAGTTGAGGATACTGAGCTCTTATGGTCTCTTCTAGTTCCCATATTGCTTCTTTAAGTCCATGGTGTTGCTAAAATACTTTCACCAAAGGTATTTGCTTGTTCTTGAGTTGTCTGACTTCTTTATATAATATAGACACGAGTTCTTCTTCGTAAGACAAATACAGTTGTACTTGAATTTCTTGCACAAGAATCTTATGCGTATCATCAGACTTTTATCTTCTCAACATGGAAACATGAAATACATCATGTAACTTGGCCAATTATTTAGGAAGAGCTAATTGATAAGCTACTGGTCTGATTCTCTTAAGAATCTCTTATGGACCAATATATCGTAGGCTAAGTTTACCTTTCTTACCAAACCGAAGTATAATATTCCATGGTGACACTTTTAAGAACACCTTATCGCCAACTTGATATTCAATATTCTTCTTTTTTAGATTAGCATAGGACTTCTGTCTATCATTGGCAGCTTTCAACTTATGTTGAATAACTTGAACTTTTTCTTCAGTATCTTTCACAATATTGGGCCTGATCATCTTGTTTTCACTCAATTTAGTCCAACATCCCGAAGTTTTACACCTTCGACCATACAGTGCTTTATAAGGTGTCATGCCAATGCTAGTATGATAATTGTTGTTGTAAGCAAACTCCATCAAATCCAGATAATTATCTCAACTTCTTGGAAACTCTAACACATAACCTCGAAGCATATCTTCTAATATCTGGATAACCCGTTCAGATTATCCATCAGTTTGGTGATGGAAAATAGTACTGAACTTGACTTGAGTACCCAAACCTTTTGCAGACTTTTCTAGAATCTTAAAGTAAATCGAGGATCACGATCAGAAATAATGGATAATGGCACCCTATGCAACCTTACTATCTCATTCACATATAGATCAGCAAGCCTATCCAACGACTAATCAAGAAGAACAATCAGAAAGTGAGCAGACTTTATGAACTTATCAACAATCACCCATACAGTATCATGCTTCCTTTAAGTGAGAGGGAGTCCAACGACAAAATCCATGGTAATGTTATCCCATTTCCATTGAAGAATAGAAATAGGATGTAACAAACTAGATGGAACTTGGTGCTCAGCTTTAACCTGTTGACATGCCAAACATTTAGATACATAATCCACTACATCACGTTTCATACCTGACCACCAGTAATGTTGCTTCAGATCTTGATACATCTTATTTCCACCAGGATGCATTGTAAAGACAGTATTATGGGCCTCAAACAATAACTTTCTCTTTAACTCATCATTAGCTGGCACACACAATCGATCTTTGTAATACAATTCACCATCTCCTTTTACCGAAAAATTGGGCTGTTTGCCTTCCTGAGTAGCCAAGATGAGTTTTTGCGACTTATCATCAACTTTTTGCGCATCACAAATTTCTTGCCTCAAGATAGGTCTGGCTTTCAGTTGAGCTATAAAAGCTCCTTCAGATATAAGTCCCCATTCACCATACTGCACCGACAATGCTGAAATGGTCTTCCAACTCAAGGCATCAGCCATGACGTTAGCCTTACCCGGATGGTAGTCCACAATACAATCATAGTCTTTAAAGAGTTCCAACCAACATCGTTGTCTCAAATTTAGTTCTTTTTGGGTAAGCAGATACTTCAAACTCTTATGATTTGTGAAAATTCTACACCTTTCACCATACAAGTAGTGCCGCTAAATTTTCAAGGCAAACACTACTGCTGCCAATTCCAAATCATGTGTAGGGTAATTTTGTTCATATGGCTTTAGTTGCCTTTAGCCATAAGCAACTATCTTTCTTTCCTGCATTAAAACACAACCCAAACCATTTCTAGATGCATCACTAAACATAACATACTCTTTACCAGAAATGGGCTGAGCCAATACGGGAGCTTCAGTAAGCATTCTTTTCAATTGATCAAAACTAGCTTGACAACTATCAGACCATTCATACTTCACTCTTTTTTGTAGCAATTTAGTTAGGGGGATGCTATCACTGAGAATTCCTTCACAAACCGACGATAATAACCTGCCAAACCTAGAAAACTTCTCACTTCGGTCACATTCCGTGGTAGGTTCTAGTTAACAATTGCTTCAATCTTACTAGGATCAACTCTAATCCCCTAAGAAGAAATAACATGTCCTAGAAAAGATACCTCCTGAAGCCAAAAATCACACTTACTCAACTTAGCATACAACTGCTTTTCCTGTAGGGTTTGCAACATAACCTGCAGATGCTTAGCATGATATGCTTATTCTTGGAATATATCAGAATATCATCTATAAACACCACTACAAATTGGTCTAAGTAGGGCCTAAACACTCTATTCATCAGATCTATGAATGCAGCTAGAGCATTAGTTAACCCAAATGGCATCAACAAGAATTCATAATGTCCATAACGGGTCTTGAATGTAGTTTTTGGAACATCCACATCCTTTACACGAAGTTGATAGTATCCTAATCGCAGATCTATCTTGGAAAATACTCCTGCATCTTTCAATTGGTCAAACAGATCTTTTATCCTTGGCAACAGATACTTATTCTTCACTATGACCCTGTTCAGTTTCCTGTAATCAATACACATCCGAAGAGTACCATCTTTCTTCTTAATAAATAAAACTGGTGCTCCCCAAGGTGAGACACTAGGTCGAATGAACCCCTTATCAAGTAGTTATTTCAACTGTACTTTCAACTCCTTTAATTCAGTAGGAGCCATTCTGTATGGTGCTCTTGATATAGGAGCAGTGCTAGGCATGACTTCAATAGATAACTTCACTTCCCTTTCAGGAGGGAGTCCAGGTAATTCCTCAGGAAACACATCTGGAAATTCATTCACCACTGGAATATCTTGTAGTTTAACACCCTCCTTCTTAGAATCAAACGCAAAAGCTAGATAAGCTTCACATCCTTTCCTGAGGAGTCTTTGGGCTTGCATAGCAGATACCACATTAGCTAAAGAACTAGTGCGGATGCCATGCAATACTATGTCAGGCTGATCAAGCTTCCTAAGCACGACTGTCTTAGCATTACAATCAACTACTGGCTGATGCTTAGACAACCAATCCATACCCATAATCAAATCAAATTCATAAAAAGGAAATCTAATTAGATCTGCTACATATTCATTTCCTTGGACCATAATAGGACAATTCTTAAAAACCTGATTAACCAACACACTATTACCCAGGGGACTGGTTACGTGAATGTCATACTCTAACTGATCTATAGGCATCTCCTTATTAGACATTTCTTCATTACAAATATAGGAATGGGTAGATCTGGGATCAATTAATGCATGCACTTCAGAATTAAAAAGAGAAACAACACCTACAATGACTTCAGGTGTGTTTTGATCCTTACGAGCTTTCAAAGCATAAGCTCGAGCTGGAGCAGAAGGCACAATAGGTCGATCAACAGTTTCTGAATGAGTACTCAGATTAGATCTTATCTGACTAGATCCTCTATGACCTCTACCTCGTCCTCTATTTCCAATAGGTGCATGAGAGGCCTCCCTACTAGCTTGTTTGGTCTGAGACTGTCTCATAAGGTAGTTTGATATCAGATGATCAGTACCACCATATCGGAAACACGCGCCTGTAGCTCTCCAAAAAGTGCCCCAATGATGTCCAGAGCAATGAGGACACTCTGGAGCACCAGAACTTCTGCCCGCTGAGGAACCCCTACTAGAAGCAGTTGATGAGGGAAAATTTTGTCGTCTTCCCCTGGCCACAGATCGTTGAGTAGTTTTCAGTATAGGGGAAGAACCTTCACGACACCGCTTGCCCAAGGACTGACCTCCTCTAACAAAGCCCCTTCGTTGAGCCCTTTCTCTCTTCACCATCTCTTGCCTCTCTATTTTAATAGCAGCTTGCACTTGTTGATGGTGATTTACTTGCTGCAATAAAGTGAATACTGCAAGATGCTCCTTGATTGAATTGTTTAAACCATCCTCAAACTGATGACATCGAAACTCCTCAGTAATTACTGGTTTTGGTGCATACTTATTGAGCCTATTAAATTTTCTATCATACTCAGCAACAGATAGATTCCGCTGCTTCAGGTTCAAAAACTGCTTCCACTTCTCCTTTTTATAAGCCTATGTAATATACTTAGCTTTGAACTCTTGGGTAAAGAAATCCCAAGTCAGAGGCACTAGTAGTTGAGGATTTCTCAAAACGAACTTCCACCACTCATAGGCTGCACCCTAAAGAAGAGAGACAGCACAATGCACCATTTGATCTGGCAGATAACTAATTTCATCTAATACCCTTTTCACTTTCTCTAGCCAGAACTCAGCTCTTTCAGATTCCTCCAAAGATGTCCCAGTAAATTTCTCAGCTCCATACTTCCACAACTAGTCAATCGGAGCCTTCAGTGCAGTCATACGGTGTAATAAAGTCATCATATCCTGAGACAATTTCACTAAAGCCTCCCCCTGAGCTAGAGGAGGAGGTGGCACCTCAGCTTCACCTCGGTTGACCCCAGAGGGTCCAGATATTGATGGACAAGATCGTTCAGGATTATGACTCTCAGCAACCTCATCAATGGCTTCATGAAATCTTTCCATCTTTAATTCTATAACCAAAACATGGGACAAACCATATTAGGCCAAAACATAATTTTGGCACTGAAATATAACTCATAGTTTAGAGCTGGTTAAACCAGAACCGCCTAAACCATGCTCTGATACCAAACAATGTAACATCCACAAATCCCTTGGGAGGAAATGTAGACGCTACACAAAACAGAGCCAAAGTAATCCATTATATACTAAAGCATTTCTAGAAACTCAAGGAGCATACATTTCATTCATCATTAATTGGGTCATACTCAAAACATAACATACACATTATACTTATTTCATACAAGCCTTAATTCAATTTCAAACTGTATTAAGGTTTTTACAAACCATTAAGCAAAGCACAAAATACAACATATCTCATTATATTGAAGAATAACTAACAAAAACTGGACATTTCTAGAACAAAACACAATTTTCATGGCCACTGCGGTTATTAGTGTCCTAGTCTTCAAACCTTCCTATCTGAACCTACACGGGGCAAAACCACCGTGCTAACCATAAAGCTTAGTGGGGAAAAAAAACTAAACAGGATATAGGTTGACAATTGTTTCAAGCAGTCATCCAAACATTCACATTTATAAAATCACATCAGAAAATAAGCAGTGTTTACTTGTCCATTTCCAAACCGAACCAAAATATTATGAATCTCAGAACAAGACAGAACATACCAGAATAGGTCACACATTTACTTCAGTGCAAAACTCACCAATTTCAAATTTTTAATTTTAACATATCAGAACAAAACTTGTCTGTAACAAACACAATTTGTTTATTTCAGAATAAAGCTCAGATGTTTCAGATCAAAGCTTATTTATATCAAAACTGAGTATATAACATAATACAAAA
>JANZXP010000002.1:12569992-12589521 GCA_027576715.1 Erythroxylum flavicans
ATTGACATTCGATAGATCATCCATATGATAATCTCATAGCGGGTCATCCGATGTACTTACTACTCTTAGTAAGCATCTACATGTTAACTCTAAACATCTCATACTTATAGTTTGTAAGATCCACTACTTGATCAAGTCAAGGAGTATAACAAGTGCTAGTCTATCCAAATTAATAATGTCCTGTCTTATTAATCCTATGAATAGGAATAATTTAGAAAATAACATAATTGCACACTATAGGAATCTCATTATCATGATCTCATCATAAATTCCTTCATATTATGTTTTGTATTATGGACTTCATTAATTTGATTTATGATTGACATCAATTCATAAATAAATGAATAGCAAATGAATGAAAATTTTTCTTTTGCTTTATTAATCAAAATAAAGTTTATACAAAGTGCTAAAGATGATTGCTTTTAGAGCACTACTCTAATAGGGATGAACGTGTGAGCGACGAGGAATTGTGTGAGGAGGGTAAGCAAGAGAATTAGAGAGAACGGATGCACCCACACCACCCTCCATTGTAAAGCCACCCATTGTAGAACTAAAACCCCATCTGAGATAAACATCTTTAGGTAAGGACCATGTTGGATTGCGTATGGCCATAACACAACACGATGTATATCCGAAAACATATAGGATGCGTAAAAAATACCTTTTTGACACAGTTTGGTGGATCGCATATGGCTCGAGTATTCTACCGGTATCCACACGAGTATTCACGATCTGAGCTACGGCTATCGTGTGCTAGCACGTCCTGAAACTCTTTCTGAATGCCGCACGCACTTCTCTTGAATGGTGGCTAGGGTTTTGTATTACAATGGTGTCTCATCCTTATAAGACCTAAGTTTCTCTGTTTATAGAGAAAACCTAATTCCATTAAAGCCCAATAAGTTTCGACCCATTATATCTCATATAATAAAAGCCCTACAACTTAATTCACTCTAGCCCAATAAATATATTCATATGTATTTATTCAATGCCTAATAAATTAGGCCCAAGAGAATAAGCCCAAATCACATCACTCTTTGTGTGTGACCCTGTAGGCTCATTTGATGTTGGCAATGGTCTTGATCACACTTCAAGGACCATAATTCATATGCAGCCTCTAGCAAGACATTATGACTACCCAAATCAAATGAGGATCAGTAATCCGATTTAGCCTATAACCATGGTTAGAAACTCAGTCCTTTGATAACAAGATATCAAGATTAATCATAAGGCATGGTACATGTCAACCTTTGATTAATCATAGTTTCTTGGTTCCCAAGTTAACTGACTATAACAAATGACATTGATGACTCCTCATCAATTCATTTAAGCACGGCCATGTATTTCTTCAGTCAAACTTATCAAGATACCCAGATATCTCTTTCATTTAAGAGAGGTACAAATTTCATCTACGTCATTCCCATCCCTCCGCCTAATTTATTTAATGTCCAACATAAGACTACTTGTTATTCGGTTAAAGACAACTTAGTCTAATGTCAAAACACTGAATTCCTCATGTAGGAAACCACGATGACTTCAGATCAAAGGACTAAAGTCAAACTATATTGAGAATCGTTAATGACATGAAACTATGTAGTGTTCTCTCTGAAGGTCGGTCTAATATATGTTCTCTAACATATATCTATGTATCTAATTTGATAACTCATATCTATGATCAGTAAAACGTGGTCATCAATCAGAACATATACTAGCCTTAATTCATTATTGTTCCACCAATAATGATTAACTAGGGACAATTTATAATAGTATTATAATGCTTATGGTTTTACTATCAAGTCACATACTTGATGACACAAACCTAATACTATTTATGGAATGTAAATCACATTATATAAACAATATACATGCATATATAAAAGAATACCTCATAATATATAAATAATAAGTTAAAATGTTAGTATAAAAGTCACATATGACCATTGGCCTAGGGCACACTACTAGCAATCTCCCACTTGCACTAGGCTCAATCGGTCAAATATCTAATACTCATGGACCTCGTATGACTTTCATGCTTAGGCTGTGAAAGAGGTTTAATAAGTGGATTGGCAATGTTGTCATTTGTACTCACTTTGCATATCTTTACGTTTCCTCTCCCAATGATCTCTCTAATCAGATGGAAACGTCTGAGTATGTGTTTGGATCTATGATGTGAGCTTGGTTCCTTAGCCTGTGCTATAGCCCCATTATTATCACAATAAAGGTCTATAGGACTCGCAATACTACGAACAACTCCAAACTCAATGATGAACTTCCTGATCCATACAGCTCCCTTAACTGCATCTGAGGCAGCAATGTACTCAGCTTTAGTTGTTGAATCAACAACAGTGTCTTGCTTTGAACTCTTCCAGCTCACTGCACCTTCATTCAAAAAAAACACAAACCTTGATTGTGATCTAAAATCATCTATGTCAGATTGAAAACCAGCATCAGTGTAACCATTTACAACTAGCTTTCCTTCAAGTCTTCCATAAACTAGGAACATATCCTTAGTTCTTCTTAAGTACTTAAGGATATTCTTAACTGCTATCTGGTGACTCTCACCATAACTAGACTGTTATCTACTTGTTATGCTCAAAGCATATAAGACATTTGGTCGAGTACATAACATGGCATACATGATAGATCCAATTGCAGACGCATATGGAATCTTACTCATGCGCTCAAGCTCTTGACCTGAAGTAGGACAGTCCTTTTTAGAAAGGTTGATTCCATGTGAAATAGGCAAGAATCCTCTCTTGGAATCTTGCATACTGAACCTCTTCAATACCTTATCTATATACGTACTCTGACTTAGGCCTATAAGCTTTCTTGATCTATCTCTATAGATCTTAATGCCTAAAACATAAGTAACCTCACCTAAGTCTTTTATTAAGAAACATTTCCTCAACCAAATCTTGACACTCTGTAAGTAGCCTCACCTAAGTCTTTCATTGAGACTTAGGTGAGGCTACTTATGCACGATCGTGCAAGGGTTAGTGCATGATCGTGCTTGTGCACGATCGTGCACCCCTGATGTGAACTTAAACTTGTAAAACTCATATCTCTTAATTCTGATATCCAAAAATTACAAACTTTATACCATTAGAAATCTAAGAGGATAAACTATAGCTTTTATGAAGATAAATTTATCTAATTCGACCTACATCAATATGGTTTAATCATTGAAAAATAGGACACAAATTTTGGTCAGGGATAGTACTGCAGCCTATGCCAGCACCAATGATGTTATTGTGTAAAGGCCATATCTCCTTCATCTGGAGTCTAAAAATTATATGTGATATGTTGTTGGAAAGCTAAAAAGATGAACTACAATTTTTCTGAAGACCACTTTGTCCAATTTTACCTAGATTAATACAGTGTATTTGTGGAAATAGACTCTTCATGAAAGTTGTAGATAAATGTATCCACCATGTATCTAGTTTCTAACCATAGTTCTTCATTAATTCATTACGCATTTTATCCACTTCAGACATCAAACAATATATGTTCTATCACGATACCAAGTTTAGTACACCCTTACCTCTTTAAACTAGAAAGAACAACTCCAAATCACTTCAAAGATCAAGCCAAATCAATCCTTCCAAGCAATCAGCACATATCTAGGTTTAATGTGCAAATTTCAGCATTAACAAAACAATAGTACAGAAAATTAGTATAAGCTTTTTCTAGATTCAGTAGCTTACCAGAATTCAAGTGATGACAATCCAAAGTCCAGAAAAAATTCCAGAAGTTAGAAAGAAAATGGGAGTTTTGGTGGAGATTGTAAGGATAGAGAGAAAACCGAAAACATCAAATGGGCTAAAGTGATTCAGCTTTTTCTTTGCAAGGTGTCCTAACCTTGAAGGGACATATGACCTTGCATGAAGTGACCTACATGGAAAACATAGAAGTGAGCCACTTGTCTTCTTATTATGCTAACATTTTTCACATAATGAGTAATGCCAAATGTCAATGCATTAGCTATGCCAAAGTGTCACTAACTCATAGGCTTAATCATTCTAATTTTCATGTACCAACTTAACTTGTCTCTTGACCATTTTTCCTAGTCCAAATATACATTTAAATATCTCAATTCTCTAATAGCTTCGATTAATTCCAATTCACTAACTATGGTCCATCAATACCAAAATTCAAGTCATATACTTTTCACTTTCAAATTATAGCACAATTTTAATTCATATCATACATGTACTTTCATTAATATTTAGCATTTCATCTAGGGTATATTTTGGGGCCTTACACATACAGTACCTAAATCAATGGCAAGGGTAATCTATGGAAGATGCAACTTGGGAGCTGGCTTTAAGGATCGAAAAGAATTATTCTACATTCTTTGCTTCAAATAGTTAAAGGACAAGTCTCAATTTGAGGAAATGATCTATGATATAGTAAATATACTATTTTTTAACAAATTTGGCAATTTAATGTAATTTCTATAATTTTCGTATAACTATCAAAAGGTTCTAAGTTTATATAGAGTTGTTAGAGCATAAGCCAAGTAGTAGCAAGCTATTAAGGTGTATATAAATTGAAGGCATGTAATCATTCAAGATTATGAAAAATGGTAATAACCATATCTCTCTTCTCTCTCTGTCTTTGCATTTAGCTTTCTGATATCCTGATTGAGCACTGAATATTAGAACCTCGAGGCTCGAGCTCCCTTTTTCCATATTCGTAATGAGCTCCTACTTCAGTATCACACAAATTCATCAAATAATATTGTAATGTATTTGAATTAGTCTATAGTTGAAATAGTGTATATGTTATTGATTAATTAATTTTTTTATCATAGATTTCAAATTTTATGATTTTATTAGATGTCCCTATTCTTTTCATTTATTATTAGCAACAATTAATCATTAATTTAAATAAAAATTTTAATTTTACTATTAGCTATTTGTAATTACAAAATTATAATTAATCATTAATTACTTCTATTTTTGAGTTAACACTTCAAAACTATAAAATAAAAGTCATTAACTATTTAGATAAAGCACTAAAGTAGATGTGTGGCGTTAATTAGGAGTTTTTAACGGGAAGAATAACATAAAATAAAAGCATAACTAAGTAAGTTGAAAGGAATGTAAACAAAAAGTGCTAATTTTGGTAGTTACTACATTGTATTAAACACGTCTGCTCTGCTCCTTGTAGTTGTTGGATTACACGGTTCACAGGACAAAACCATAAAGCTACTTTGCTTTTCCAAACCGGACACCTCTGTTCCTCCGTCACAGATCGTTCCAAAGCCTCCCTTCTCGGTCAGTAATTTTATTCTTTTAAATTGCTCTCCGATCTCTTCTTTTATTTATCTTCTCATCGCTTTTTTTTTTTAATTTTCCAAATTAGGAGATAATATCAGCTTTTTTTCAAAACTGCTTTCCGTAAGCTTGACTTAAAGACTTGGTTTTTCCTTTCCGAATTTGGTTGAATAATTTCGGCATACCCAGAAAGGTTTCCAATAAAGAAGTGATTGTTTGGTTGCTGTTCAATCTGGCAGTTTGTCATCTTTGTTGTGATTTATTAAATCCTATCTATTAATTTGTTCCTGAGCCTTACAAATTATTTTATGCCAAGGCTTTGGTGTTAAATGACAGAATTGGCCCGAATTTGAAGGAGGAGGAGGATCTCATCATAATCCACAATATTACTGTTACTATGCATCAAGAGAGAACATGGAAAGCTCCTTTTCTGGTTGATCTTTGTGTAAACGTAGCAATTAGTAATATAATGTACCTGGGAGACGTTGGAGAAACTGATTTGCATCTTCTTGACCGAATTTTACCCCATTGTACCTTGGATCAGTTGATACACGTAGAGAAGAGAACAGTTGTAAGCACATAATTCCACATTACTTTGCATTTGGTTTTGTTGGTCAGTTTACTTATCCTATCCTTTCGCTTGCTGTATTAGGGACGGGATCTTAGTCAAATTACTGATAAACTATGGAAGAGATTCTATGAGAAGCAATTCGGGGAGAAAAGTACTAAACTTGTTATTGAGAGGATGAAGCAAAATAAAGTTTCATTTAAATGGTTTCAACTTTATGAGGTACTTTTTCCCCAATTAACGCCTCAATTGCATTTGTTTGGTTAAATATATTAAGATGCTCTTGCCCCTTGTTTTCCTCTGTAAGAATATTTTATCTGTGGTACATTGTGCTTAACTTTACTACATTTGTGAATTTCTCTAAGGCAAAGCTGAAGGATGTTGCAGAGAAAGAGAGCCAAGCTGTCGCTCGACTTAAGCAACTATACAAAAAGGAAGATGATCGTAAGTTTATCGTTTTGAACTTCATCAAATACAATTTCCTTCTTACCACATACATATCTTTCTTTGCTGCAATTTGTCTCTTATGTTTCTGAAACTATGCTTTTTTTTTCTGTATTATATTTGGTTAAAACGATCATATGGATGGGACTTGCCTTTAGGGGCCAGCAAAGGCTGACAAGTGCCATGGCACTTGTGCTGTGTTCCGAAGGCAGAAACTTCATGTGAAATATGCTAAAGGTTATATGTGTCCTGGACTTGCTACTTGCTTGTGGTACGATCTTTTGTAACTGAGAGTAAACGTCCATTCTGTCTGTTTGTTATGGGACAAATGAAGCCTTTGTCGTTTTTGATATCTTCTACTTGTGACCCATGGATTCATGGGTTTCTGCGCTCCTACTTGAAGTTCAGTAGTCTGATCTTGTAAATTTGTCTACTGTAATCCAGAGGTTCTTGAATTGGGTTCACCAATAGAACTAAACATAGTTAGAAACTCACTTGAACTCTCTCTTTGCGCAAATGATGAGCCTGCTAAAGTAAATAGAACTGATTTTCTGTTGCATGTAAGTATTAACATTTTCTTGCTGTTAGTATTAGCAATATTCTTCTTCTCTGTCTTTCTGGAATCAGTTAGCCATTGTTGTTGTTTACTAACCTAAACAAAAGTCTGAATATGGGATGTTAATTGATGAAGGAATCAATGCAAACATGCTCCTACCCAGCTAGTTGTTGAGCAAAACCATGAATATCTGCGGGTAAAAGATTCTCTGCTGCATCCTTTAATGGGTTAGAGCCATTGACAGACTAGCTGATTCTGTTGTAGGGAACATAAAACTGATATTTCATGTAAAGTGGTGTGCTCACTTGATGACATTGAAAGAACTAGTTGTGAGTTTTTTTTTTAATCTTCTAACAGTTCCTGGCAGGGAAAGTTTGTTTCAATTGCCTTTTTCTTCAGTGAGACCTTCTGGTCTTCAAACTATAAAGTTGCATTCGGGTTGCCAAAAATTACTTTTTGTTCTATTATCTACTTTTAACCTGCTTTCTACCTTTCTAGTTGTGCGTAAATTTGGCTACTGATGTACGCACTGCTTTCAATTGAGTTATAATTAATGTGTTTGCTGAAGATGATGCTTTTTGCTCTTGTTTCTCTGTTAGTTTCTTTTTTCTTTCACATGTAAAACCCTTATTGAATAGTCAACCTTTTTAGGGAGACAAAGTCGACAAGTTCGTCTTTGCACGAAGGTACCACCTGCAGGCAAAAGAAGTTTTTATGGAGGTATTCTTCATTGTTCTCTGTGGGGCAATGTAGTCTAAAATTGAGATGAACTTGTACCCCTCTATCATTCACTTTATCTTTGTCTCCAGGGAGTGGACCAGGATGCAGTCTTTATAATGGGAAGAGCAACTTGATGAAGAAGGCAAAATTAGATTTACTTAAGAGGTAAAAAATTACATTCAACTACGATTTGTTTAAAGGATTTGTTTTGTTATATTTCTGTCTCAACTCAGCTTGAAAATGAGATGATATCTTGTAAGGAGTTTAAGCAAAGTTACAATATTGTACCAGATCATACTAGTACAAGTTAATACTAGATACTGTTTCGAATAATTTTTTAAAATTATAAAATAGTTTCTCAATTTTTATATAATTAAGATTTGGTGGCATATTATGGTTTAAATTAAAAAAATATTTCAAGTTTTGACTCAATAGCTCAATTTATTAAAATTAACATGAAAATATTTTATTTTCTGATCATAATAACTATCAACTAAAAATATTTTTATGTTTAAATATTTTTAAGCATATATATTTTTTAATGTGCTTTACAATTTACCTAGTATTTTTCTGTATTTTGAACTCTATCTTTGGCAGTGCAAGCTGAAATTTTGCAATATATCCCGTTATAAATGTTTGGTAAAATAAAGCCTATTTTGATACTATTTTTCGCCCAGTATGATGCCGTATGCACAATACTGATTTAAGTTCCTTCACGCTGACAAGGTTTGGAGACTTTAATGGCAGTTTGGAGGACTTTAAATTCTTTACAGGATATTCAACATCACATAACATTTTGTTTTAAGATATTTGCTCTGTAACCTTTTCCCTTATTTTGTATTTATATCATCTTTCAAACTTGACTATTTGATGCAAGAGCATGCCCTTTTTTGCTTTGTGAAAACTGGCAAATTGCATAATAAGTTACCAGTACATCATTGTTGACAGCCAAGACAAACAGATCAGGAAATTTCACTTATAGAGAGGTATCCGTAGACAAATTTATTTGCAGAACTGCATAAAATTTTCTTTACTTGATCCAAGTGCCCAAACTAGGAAGATCATCTTCGAAACCTTGCTTGATAATTTGCTGTGAATTAACTCTGGAAATTGTCTTCATTGTTTTATATTTATGCAAGCAATTGCTACCGTGTGACCTTGATTGTGTGATCTAGTCACTTCTTTTGAGGCATTTGTTGAGGAAATAACTTTCCCTTTATTCTTTCCCCTTCTCTGGTTGAGCAGTCAGGAGATGAAAAATATTGCAGCCATGAAGAAAAATGCTGTGCAACGGATTAACAGGTATTGTTCTCTAAAGGTGGTGACTGAGAATGTGCTCACAAGGGTATTTCCAACTGAATATCTTCTTCTTGCCTACACAGCACCTCTTCCATGAAAGACCCACGTGGCTTTTCTGGGAAGAGTTCTGCATCGTTTTTCAGAAACAAGTGACAGGAAATTTTGGCAAGATGATAACAAGTCTGGACCATTGTTATGAACTTGAAGGTGGTTATTTACCTGAAGCTATTGGTTCTGGGAATTCTGTTAAGGATGCTTGCAATGTGATTCATGTCTATACTCAAGACGCCCACTGTACATTCTTGTTTTCCGATGTATCCACCACCGGAAGAAAGTAAGAATTCAATGTTTATCTTTTTGGTAATACAATAACTCATAAAATGAATGGTTACTGTGTTGAACCGTTTGTAGTCCAGTTATTTATTATCTTTGATGGCTAAAGCCATTTCTGGGAAAGTTAATATTGATGCTCGTATGCGCATATTAAGTTGCAGAGTGCAGTATGTTTTGAATCGAAGATCAAAGAAAACATTTCTTTCTTGCACTCATGTTGGCTAACCCTAACCGTGCTTCATTTCACTTTTGTAATAGTCCAAGATTGATCTCATTCATTCAACCATAGATATCAGAACTGTACTGTCTAACAAATTAATACAGCTCCCTACAAGAGGAACTTGAACGCAAGAAGAATGCTGGAACCTATGAAGGAAGAACAAGTTGAAAACCAATACAAACATTAGAACACTACAAAACTGACATGCGGAATGATCACTGATTTCTATGTAATGTTAATCACCTAACTCTTGAGAAGTGTTGAACTTCTAAATCTCTTCAACACTAATTAATATGATTTTAATAAGCTTGTCTCATTGTTTATATATTTATGGTTCTTTTTGCTCTATTTTGATGTAAATAGGAATCTAATCGCCTAAGAAGATCCTCATTTTACATTCTTTACAATGAAGTTTGTAAAGGTTCTGATTCAATTCTTCGCATAGCAAATCAAAACACCATATTTTGTATTTCATTTCTCATGGAAGTAAAACACTATGACGTCCTTTTATAATTCCTTTACTGGAAAGAATTCCAAGTCAGCATGCCTCTTGAGAAAACCAAAACCAAAAAATCTCCAGGCTCCAGCTCCCCTTTCAGCAGTGAATGTTAACTTGCAAGACAAGCTTCTTCTTCCCCCACTCCACCCATTTATGCATGACATGACGCAAACAGTAGACACAGATGACACCCCGACCTGTCCTCTCATCTCATTTATTTCCTTTTGCCATGTACAGTTGAGTCCAGGACCACAAAGCAATTGACCTGTACTGTACATCAGTACCCATGTACACGACACTTGCTGAATTTTATTAACACCACTGAGGCTGCCGAGACAAGGAAAAAAACCTCATTATTACATATTATTGTAGACAATCTGAACAGTTTTATGAATTTGAATCCTTGCAGAACAACATTACAGACATCAATATTGCATGTGTTACAAGAAAGCTCATGGGAAAGTGAAAGCAGGAATTCATAACTGTTTCTAAGCTGCAGAAAAATGTTCCAGCTGATAATCTAAAGATTCATATTATTCATGCCTAAGATGTTGTTGACTTATTCTTCTCCTCACTTTTCTGCATTCCCAATAAATCCATATCCTAAACTCCAGATCCAGCGAGTCGGCGTCTAGAGGCATTTGAAATGGAGACTTGGCCAAGCCTGTCCACATCACCGGACATTATCCGCTCCTTCAAAGGAATATAATGCCGTAGCCATTCTCCTGTGTAAACCTGATTAAGAAAAATATCTACAGCTATCAGAAAGATGTAAAGTTTCCTTTTCATTATCTTCCAACCAGCATGATAAGGTGTTGCTTAATGGAAAGAATGGAATATTATGAGTAGCCATTAATTGAACCTTGATTCTTTTATCAGAACAGTAAATGTGATTCCGTGTTAATAAGAAGGCATCATGGTATATGCTAAAACTTGTGAAATCGCATGTTCACACTAGCAACAACTATTAAGTGAAACTAAACCAATGAAACAAGTTATGTACAAAAACAAAAAATAAAATATTCATCCAGAAATTAACAACTAAACGTACGGAGAGTAATTATATCATAAGCCACAAGGCATGGTTCCCACGTGGAGCCAATGTAAATCGGAAGGTTTCTTGATCAAGAAGTCTACCATGGCTTTCCTTTATTGAGCAAAGCCACTTTCTGATGGGCTAAACCCAAAAAGGTAAGTTAAGTATTTGATTTAGTTTGTTCTTATTGGTTCAAGATTCAAGTCTATTAGGAATAATATGAATCTTTACTATAGTAAAAGAAGAGAATTTTCAGGTTATGAATTTCAGAATTAAAAGTGTGATACCATTCTTAAGTTCTAGAAATAATCTTAGATTCCAGGCGTGTTTTCTAAATATTAGGTATGATTCATATTTTATAAACCCCAGATGCAATTTCTAAGACTTACCAAGTGTGAGCTCTTTATATAACCTAATTTCAAGTATTAGTATAATTCAATTCCAATTAGCATGGAAACTGTTCTTTAACCACCCTAAATATTTTTAATCTAAAGTTATGGCTATTCCAATTTCCAATTAGCATAAAAACTATCCTGCAGCCATCCTACATCAGTTTGTGTTCCATAGATGCAAAATAACAGATTCTGCCTGTTTTGGAGGTGCCTAAAGGTTATCATAAATCCTTGCTCCCATCACCGCAGTGTCAATGCTTACATCCAGAGACGAGGTCAAGATCATTCCAAGAAAGCACAAAATATATCAAGTAGCTACAGAAGTGCATAGAACTGAATGAGTCCGTAAGTAACCTGTTGAGGTCTCATAATCTTTGTATCAGGATCATCCAGCGACTCTTTCCAATGAGCTAAGTAACCAGCCATTCGAGGGATTGCAAATAAAACAGGGAAGAACTCTGTTGGAAATCCCATGGCCCTGAAAAGATTTAATTGTTATCATAACCTATTACACACTTGATTTAAAATTTTCATGAGTTGCAGAAACCGCCAAATAGTACACTTGAGCTAATTTTTTTTTTCACCTGTATATCAACCCAGAATAGAAATCAACATTTGGGTAAAGCTTCCTCTTGATGAAATATTCATCTGAGAGAGCAGCCTTCTCCAAAGCAACAGCTACCTGCAAACAATACGACAAATCGGATGAGAAGAGTGGATTTGCATCTAAATCGTGGAACACATCGAGTAAATAAAAGAAAAAACAAAGCAAATTAAATGAGAAAAGCCTCTCCAAAATGAATCCTTGGCAAATTTTCTCTCTACAAGTCGGAAAGAAAACATTATTTTCCAGACAATCATAATCATGTGCCCATCACAAACTATTTTGTAGCACATTGATGATAGAGATCCCAACAATCAGAGAAATAACCGTATGAAATAAAAATAATAACAATGGTTCGTTATGTATGCTTATAGCTTGTCTTACCAAGTCCATGACTAAGCAGTGCAGGGTGACCATTAAGAAACATGAACGTTCTTACCATATCCAAAGACAATGTTCCAAGAAGCTGCTTCAAAACGATTCTTTCCTTTATGTATACTGTTAGAAGTTTTATCCAGATAACTTATTCTTCAGTTCTAGCATCACAATAGTTCCTCATATGGTGCACAAGAACCAACAACTATCTGCTAGTCTTGAAAAGTACAGATTTGGAGTCATGTTAAGTGCAATACCAAACACTAATGTCACCACAGAAGAGGAAGAATAGAAGCTAACTTTTTTCTTTTTAAGTACAACGGAGAATAGGGGAAAACCTCAATAAGGGGATCCCGCCCAACAATTGAAAATACTTCCTCTGCAAGCTTCCTGATGACCTTTGCTCTGGGATCATAGTTTTTGTATACGCGATGACCAAAGCCTGACATCTTTCGCTTCCTAGAGAAACAGAGAGTGGCAAGTATCGATCAAAAACAAAATCATTACAACCCTTGTGAAAGGTTTAAATATCCAATCAAATTAAAGGTAGGAATACCTGTTTTTCACACCTTCGATAAAATCTGGAATATTTTCAACAGTTCCAATCTCACTAAGCATCTTCAGCACTGCCTATAAAAGTAGCATAAAAATTATCCAAGAGTAGAGGATGCAGGTAAATAGAAGACGAAACTAACTCAAAATGGAGCTGGCAACAAATATCAAGCATGTAGTAAGTTGATGAACATTTGACATTAACTTACCTCATTTGCCCCGCCATGAAGCGGACCATATAGTGCTCCAACAGCCCCAGCAAGAGCAGTGAACACATCAACACCACTGCAAGTACAGCAAACCGAATGAGAAAAAGACTAAATGCTGTTCTATACTGCTAGGCATTACAAAATGTACCTCGACGCAAGATGTCGGGCAGCAGAAGTAGAGCAATTCATTTCGTGTTCTGCATGCAGTATGAAGAGTACATCAAGTACTCGAGCCAAGCGTGGGTTAGGTTTGTAAGACCTATTGCCTCTGCAACTCAGAAGAAATTTGAAATCAGATGAAATAAATCCCATAGGTAGATCGTGGAATTTCTCAAAAGGATTCTGAGAAGTCACGCATGCTATCTCTAAATTGGAATATCCTAAGAAGGCAATGCACAATATTATCTGTGAGCTATTGGAAAGAAAAACAAGGGAATGCAATATTTAAAGCAAGAATTATCGTAGCCCATGTTGCCATATCCAGTAGATTAAAAAAGATATAGGCAGTTCACTAAACCTTTGATTTTAAGGTGATTCATATTCCAAGGGAAACCAAAGGAAAATAAGAAGGCATACTGAACGTACAATGAGTCTAGCATGTATAGGAAATTCTCCGAGTAGGAAAGGTTGCTTGAAGGGAGAACAGGAGGTCTTCCTGCCAGCCTCAAATAAGCAGCTGCTGCAATTGTAGGCGCCTGCAAAATATACCTGAATTAGCTGACATTCAAACATGAACATTGAAGTGCATAACATTTTAAAACCAATCTCAAGGAAAGAAGAGAAAACGCTGCTCAAGTGAACCTTCCCAAGAATGCGTGCAATTTGTTTGTCTCTCACGTGCTTTGACTTGTACAGATCTTGCCCCTATACCGGTAAAACATAGTATTTTATGGAACGAAAGAAAATTTCAAATCTCAAGAAACTTACACATCGGTTCACGAAGTCCTTTATCAACCATTATGGTCATTCGGGTGAGATAAACATGTTAAAAGAATGAAACAACAGGCAGCAGATTTAAGAAGGGAAGTTGATTATTGTGTAAGAAAAGACAAAAGATAGAGAGCTTACTCTAAGAGCAGGGTTAGCATCGGGATGAAAAATGGAAAGAGCACTCATTGCACTGACAAGTACCCCCATGGGGTGTGCATCATGAGGCATCGCCTGTATAATATCCTGCAACAATAAAAATTACAAATAGAGTAAACTTAAGAAGAGAGAAATTTTCCAATAATTGGTTAGCTAGTCATCACCGGTGTCAGCAATTATGAGTGGTAGCATTAGAACTAATGTGTTACTCTAATGTGCAGAAACAAACATAGAGACGAAAAGAGAGAAAGATACTTACCAAAATGCCCTGAGGTACAGCAGAATGTTGAGAAATAGCAAATTCCCAGTCTGCTAACTGACTTTGAGATGGCAAATTCCCGTACACTTGAACCCATAAAAATTTAAAGATTCAGCTAAATTAAAAAAAGAAGTTTGTGTTTTTTACACCCTAAAAGATTAAAAAATAGAAAGGGGAACACTCACAAATGAGGTAGGCGACTTCCACAAAGGAACTAGAATCAGCCAACTCCTCAATGGGGTAGCCTCTGTACCTGAGAATACCTTCATCGCCATCTATATAAGAAATGGAGGATCTCACTGGAGCTGTGTTCAAGTACCCTGGGTCGTATAACTTTATTCCTTTGTCATCTTTTCCCGTTGTAATCTGTTCGATTTCATTTCACAATTAAAATAAATCATCAAGTCTCTAAAAGCAGTAACTAGGAGGACAATCTGAGAATCAAACAAAAGAAAACCTTTTTGAAATCAGAAGCCTTGACAGTGCCGTGATCGGATACGGGAATTTGATAGGTTTTGCCAGTGCGCTCGTCAAGAACTGTCAATTTGCCTCGGACATTAGGAGGAGGAGGGACTTGGGCCGAGCAAATTTCCTTTGTCAATAACCCGATATTATCAGACTCCACACCGGTCGTCAGATGACCGACCAGTACGGCCAACCGCCCACGAGCGGCAGCTCCTGACGACGATGAGCTCTCTAAAATCGCCATTAATATCTCTGGAGATTTACAAAACGATCAAATCAAATCGAACCAAAACACTTTTCCTTTGGCCTTTTGCTTCTGGTTTTGGAATTTGATTTGTATTGTATGTGCTAACTAATAAATTATACAGTATTGTATTTTATATAATATTTTAGTATTAGTATTGGTATGCCTTAACCTTACCTGCTATAATATACAGACAGATTCATAAGATAATTATGGTACGAGTGACTGAGTCAGAAATATTTGTTGCGTCTGTGTGTTGTATTGTATAAATTAAGAGTGAGATGGGGGTGGTCTCGGGATTGTAACACCTGACCATTTGGATAAGGTAAAGGAGTCGATAACAAACACAACAACACCAATACTAGTAAAGTCCTATCCTATATGCTATTATTGCAAAAAATATTAAATTATATTCTCATATTCTTCCAAGATAATCATAAAATTAAACATTACTAATTTTATGATAAAAAACAAATGTGAGTTACGGCGATAATATATTATTTGCTTCATTTCATATATTATAAAATTTGTTATTCCCAGGACTAAGTCCATAAATAATGATATAAATAAATTATATCATAATGGACAATTATATCTTATAAACTTTTCTATTAAAATACCAATACATAAATATGTACATTGTTATCACAATAGATTTTTAATAATATTTACAATCTCAAGCCCTTAAATAAAGTTTTATAACTATAATACAGGAAATGTAACTTCAAAACGTATTGTAATCTTTACTTTCGTAATCGATGAAACAATGATAAATGCTTAACACCCTTTCATTATATTGTTTTATTTTGCTAAAAGAAACAAATAACCAAAAATAGTTTTTTTTTTTTGGTATCAAGACATCTAAAAAATATAAATCTGAGTATCTAATCACGTCTAAATAACCGGATTTTAAATACGTGAGCATATAATTCTTTGTTCCGGATAAGTATCTCAATTCTTTCTTTGCATTTTTCTAATGAGCAATTCTAGGATTGTTTTAATACATGCCCAGACGATAAAACTAACATTTGGTATTATATAGGTTTATAGATATATTTATATTTGAAGCATAAACAATTGATTCCATCTCTTTTCGTTCTATATTATGTTTTGACATTGTATAGTACTAAATTTGTTCCTTTTTAAACATGAATAATTTTGCTAAATATTGGTTCATATTAGATTTCTCTAAAATTTTTTTGATATAACTTTTATAAAATATTCTTAATAATTCTTATGATCTATCACAGAAAATAAAAATTAATATCACATAGGAAGTGTCTCTTACATCTTTCATTTTAAAATTCCTAGATAGAAAAATTTTGTCTCATGTAACATGTTTAAATCATTAGCAACAAGTAAAATATCATTGACATATATGACTGAAAAAACAAACTTATTTCTACTAATCTTTTGATATATACATCAATCAACATTATTTTCCTAAAAACCAAAAAATGTTATAATATCATTGAAGTTTGTTTAACATAATATATAGTTTTTAAGTTTATACACTATTCGAACTTTTTGTTGAGAATCTTCAAGTTGGTCCATAAATACTTTCTCTTAATATTCCATTTGATCCCTTTTAAGAAATGTCAATTCACATTCATTTGGTGTAACGCTAAATCATATTGAGACATCAATTTTATTATAATGCTTAATAAGTCTTTCTTTGAGATAGTTGTAAATGTATCCATATAATTAGGGATGTTACTTTAAGCCTCATGGCTCCGCCTGTGGCCCAAACGTTATTTTAAAAAAGATGTCGATTTTGACTTTTTTCTTTAAAAAATATAAGGTGGGTTGGGCTAGAGTCGACTTATCCTGACCTGTGAGGCCACGGGCCACCTAGCTTGCAGTAGGGTTGGGTAGGTGGCCCAAGCCAGGCCGGACCTACATATAATCGACCTTACCTTTCTAAGTTTTGACCTAAAGAAGGTTCCAATCAATGTTTTGATGATAATAACATATAAGTACTACTAATGAGTTTATTATTTTCAAGAGAAGTAATATAATAACAAGATGTAGCCATAAACTCAAGAAAATAAATCATAAATTTATCAAGAAAAGTTAAAATGCAATCATTAAAGAGAAGATTAAGTCTAAGTACAAAAGAAGATCAAGGCACATCAAGGTCATTCTATATTTTGTAATGTTAATTGTAATTGTATTTAATCATTTTGATGATCTTAGAGGCTCAGATTGCATAAACATTTCATTTTTCTTCATTACATTAGTCTTATTATTCATTAAAAGGTGTTCAAGCTTTTATTCTTAAGAGGATAGTCTCTTAATTTTTCAAAAAATCTTTTAAGACATTTTGAAATTTGTTTTAACTATAATTGTATTAAATAAATAAAGCTTGAACATTTGAAATCGTTAAAATAATATTTTTAAAGGGATTAACCGGCCTCTATAGGCTAGTAGTTCACTAATGTAAGTTGAAAGTGTAATAGTTAAGTTTATTAACACATTGGCCGACCAATATAGTGGTGAGATCGACCAATGTCCCTTTAAGGGACACAAGCAATATAGTCTAGTGGTTGGCCAATGTCTCAACATCTAGTAAACATATGCATTCAATGCACACTGGTTGACCGGTGCTGTATAACTAGTCATTATAATGGCTAATTTTTGGCCCCATAGCTAATAGGGGTCTCAAAATCCCATAGAAACAAGCTTTTAATTGTTTCTTTCATAAAAAAAAAGCATTTGGATATCTTAAACACACATTTCTAAGTGTTTATCAATCATTTGAGCATATTTCATATTTATATGACGAGCCTCTTTGGTATTATTGAAGTGATAAAGATCAATATTTTGAGTTGTAAAATTTTTTTAAGGTGTTTTATTGTATTTAGAGGGTGTTCCAAAGTAGCATTAAGGTTTATTTTCACCACGAAGGAAGATTGTAAAAGGGTTTCTCTTTATCAAAAAAAGATTGTACAAAGGTTAATTTTTGCCTTAAAAAAAAGTTACAGTAGAATTCCAAAAAGAGTTTTAGGTGTGGATGTAGGCAAGAGTTATTTGCCGAACCACTATTAATCAAATCACATGTGTCTTCCCCTATTTGTTTACATTAATGTTTAGGTGTGTTGTTAAAATTCATTATTTTATTTAATATTTGCTTCTTTTATAAACTATGATCATTACCACACAAAGTTAGTACTAATTTGTTTAAATTTTATCAACACTCAATTCACCTCCTCTTAGGTTCCATTAATGCCTAGCACTAAGTGTAACCCTTGGCAATAAGTCTAGCTTTATCTCATTCAACATTGTCATTTGATTTACGTTTAAATTTAAAAACTCATTTACACATAACTTGCTTAGAAACTTTTGGAAATTCAATGATCCTAAACTTTATTTTCTTCTATGAAATTTATTTCATCTTTCATAAAATCAATCCATTTTTAGACTCTGTACATTCTATGTATTGTGAAAATGAAACTAGATCTTTGTTGATTCTAATATCAACATATGACTCTTATAAATAAACCTATAATATATTTGAAATAGATAACTTTATTTTCATTTGAGATCTTCTCAAATATATTATTTCTTGTTGTTCATATATAATAGATGGTTATGATTTAGTTCCTTATATGTTTGATCTTTCATTTAGATATAGTTCAGTGTTGTTTAAATTTCACTAATTATTGGAACAATATTTGAAATGACTATGGATAAGAAGCCTTTACAGATAAAAGAACATTTACCTTTACTTCCTTGATATATATATTTTATCATTCATTAGTTCCCCTAACTCCACCATTCTTAATGAATATAACATTTCCAAATTTTACAATTCTAAGACTATGATTTGGACAATAAAACATAAAATCCTTTAGATTTATTACTTATAAAATAACCACTAATCATTCGAGAATCTAATTTCCTATATGTGGATTATAGATGCTTGCCTCTATTAGCAAACCTAAATATGCACCACAATTCAAAAGGAGTTCTTAGAACTACCTTACAAGGGACCTTATTCAATAAATATACAATAGTTTTAAAAGTAAAAATCTATAAATAATTAGGTAGTAAAGAATTATTCATCATACTTCTAACTATATCCATTAATTTCCTATTATGCCTTTCTTCCACACCATTTTATTGAGGAGTGTTTGATATAATATATTATGCATATATGTCATATCTTTGAAGGAACTTTGCAAATAGACTAGCAGATTTGTAACACCCCATTCCCGCCGAACCCGAACCCGATATCGATGGTGATACCCGAATCCGTGCCCCGCGAGGGTGGCGTGTCACATCACTTAACAAAACTCGGTATACTTTTTTTTTGAAACACTTTACACTTATCAATTATGTGTGCCCACTTTTTGAAACACTTTATCTATTTAAACTGAAAGCAGAACACAT
>JANZXP010000002.1:12599033-12637178 GCA_027576715.1 Erythroxylum flavicans
TATTGTAATATTTTAAATACTTTGTATTATTCTTATTTTTATATTTGTATTATGATGATTGTCTTTTTTCATATTAACTGTGGTTATTATTTATATGTGAAACATTTAAAAATTATTGTTATTTCATATTAAATTATTAATTGTGGTTATTATTTATTATTATGATTTTTAGAAACAGAGTTGATATAAACTTGTAAAGTATACAATATATAACTGTACAATATATCAGTGGACTATTTTGTAAATTTTTAAAATTTCAAGTACTATTTTATAAATATAAAAAATTATCCAAAATGGTACCCAATATTGACTAGTACCGGTACAGTATCGTATCAGAACTCAATCCGATATCGAGTCTGGTACGATATTCGCAACTTTGGTCAAATAACTAGTGCAATAAGAGTATCATATCTATCAAAAAATGGTACAAATCTTGTTCGTTAAAGAACAAAATTTCATACCATTTTTTTCCTATACAGTACCTTCTAGCTTAGTAGGTACCGATCAGTACAATGAAAAATATCGTACCATTTTTTAGTCAATACGGTACCTTTTTAGTTGATATCGGCCAGCACAATGCAAAATCTATAACTTTGGTACCAAAAAAACAAAATAATAATTAGTAATTAGAAAAAACGACTAATACTTTATGCCCAAAGCAAATGTCCGTAATCTTTTTCTTACCCATTAAATTCTTTATTTATATACTCTATTTTTTTTATTAAATTTCATTTCATCCATATATTTATATAGGATCATATTTACATATGAGATTTAATAAAACATACAGGAACGTATATTCGATACAGAAATTCTGGGCCCTTTTTTTCATAGGGTCAAAGTTCCTTCAACAGGATAATGAGCTTGTAGATCCACAAATCATCTCAAGCAACATTGCAGCTCTCGATGATCAAAAGCTCATCGTAGGATTCAATCCCGTCGTCTCCGAGAAACTCCCCGCAAGCCACCCAGTATACGTCCCACATCTCATCGGCTTCCGACAGCATTCCAACGAACACAGAAGTACCCTCCATGCTTCTTCTTCACGTACTCTGAGTCCTCTACGCACAGTAGAGCAACGTATCTCTTCTCGTCCATTTCAAAAGACTCCTAAATGATTGGTTTCGGAAGAGAAACTGAAGAGGAGAGATAGAGAGATGGGTGGCTTCTCTCTCCAAAAGAACAGAGAAAAGCTAAAAACCAACAAAGAGAGAAAAAAGGGTTTTTCTATGTTTCCATCACTCTCTGTTTGCATTTGTCTTCTGTTTCTGCCTGAAACCAACAATGGCGTTTATATCCACTTTGGAGGATGTTCTCGGATTATGGAATTTCTTACTCTAAAGTCAAAATATGCATTTCAGATCATACTAGTGAGTGAAGCTCTCAAAATTTCTTGGAAGACATGATTTTAAGATCTTTTACTGGGTGGATATATAATTGCAATAAAATTGACATCCTTTCCATGCCTACCTCATCTCAGTACACATTGCAGAACTAAATACAGCGAATGCATATTGGTAAATTAAGGATTGAAAGCTCAAGCATATACAAATTAATAATGTTCAACTAAAAAATGTTATGGTGGATTTCTACTTTTAGTACAAATGATGCTAATGAGAGTGAAACTGATCTTAAAGAGTAATTTAATAATTAATTAATTAAAATAATATCATTGATTTTTGTAGATAGTGTTTGTGTAAAATTATAAATTATATAGTATAATATATTAAATAATTATTTTATAATTTTAAAAAATTCAAAACTTATTTTATAAATTTAAAAAATTACTTAAAAAGTTACTCATTATTAATTAATACTGAGTACGATATTTATAAAATTATTATGTACGGTCTCATCCTAGAGGATGACTTATTGAAAATAAAGACACGTTCAATTTACAAATAAAATAATTTATTCAGCAGATAACTTTCAAATACTTATAAGTGAAAATGATTGTATGTCCCATAATCCCCAGGTGAGATTTGGAGACTAAACCTGATTAATCTTTTCAACACGAAGCTAATTACTCTATGGAAACTGTTTGTGTCACCAACTGAAGCTAGTGATTGGTGATAAGCAAAAGGCCAATCAATCCTTTTGGTCTGTTCTCCTCTGCCTGTAGCGTCTCTCTAATTTGTTGTTAGGCTTTACTACAAAGATATACACAGTAAATCATTAGCTTGTATTAACCGTGTTAACAGGTGGTCAGTACTTAGTAGGCCCCCATTTTCATTGCACAAGTCCGTACATGTACTGTCCCCTCTTTTCATGTTTGTTTCTGTTTAGGCCAATTTGAGCAAACTAACCCATTCTCATTCGGCTGCCATTTGAGGTTTGGTTTGTGAATCCAATGTCATGTCCTCCAAGCTTTTTTGAATCAGAATTGCACGGCGGCTGACATCGTAGGACTAATTTGGAGGGGGAGGGGTGTGTTAGATAAAAGGGATGAATCCATTTTCGAAGTTGTGGGTAGTTTATGAATAAGTTGGGTGGGAGAGGCAGTGGCAGTGGCAGTGGCAGTGCCAGTGCCATTTGAAGGCTTGTGTTTATGTGGTTGTAAAAACCCTAGAAATTCTGTTGTATACTAACAAAAGTGTAGTACTGTAGGTGTGGAATGGAAATCCAATTCACATCCAATTTCTTCGTAAACTCAACTGTCCTTTCCTTTGGCTTACAAGACACTGCTGTCTGTCTCTCGTGGACATGTGCATGGGCATGGTCTTGTTTCGTCAAACTCTGTTCCGTTGTCCTTTCTCCCACCCCACTTCTTTGTCAGTACTTTCTCCAGTTTTTCTTTTTCCTACCATTAATCTTTTCAATTTCAAGTTTTATAAGTTCTAATATTTGACGTTGCCACACCAGAATCACGTGGGATGTGGACTGTGGAGTTTCTTCTGGCACCTCAGAACAAACCCCATTGCAAGAAAATCCAAGAGGAAGGTGAAGCATGCAAGTTCACCCAAAAGTCCAAGTTATAGTATCTTTTTTCTTCTGCCCTTTTCACTTTACTTTGGATACTAACATCTTCCTGAATTATCAAACTCTGACGTTTTTTTGCACCAAATGTTGCTTTCCCTCTTTATGTAAATAATATAGTAAAATTTACAGTGTTTTTGTACAGTACCACTTTATCCTTTTTCTAGTCATGTCTTTAAAGCAGCTATCAGATCAACCTGAAGCTCTTCCAAGGGACTATGGACCACAGACCCCAAAGGGCCACCTTCCTTCCTTCAGTGCACGAGACCTTATAAATGAATCTTTGTGACCATGTGATATCATAGATTGAAAAAGGCGCAAGTCCTCCAACTAAAGTGACAGTTGTTTAATTTCCTCGGTCTTTGAGATTCTTTTGCATGGTGCAATGAAACACTCTTTCGTCTGTATACGATATAAACAAATAGTTGATGCGTTCTTCCTTCAAGCTCAATCCCCATTTTGCCTTAAACCTACATGAATACAACAACGACCACAGATATATCAAAATTCACAAGAAAAGAGGCTTGAGAGCTTTGGATGATCAAAATGTATGTCTCAAAGGTAATTGGTCTGATAGTGCTTTAGATTAGTGTAACAAATATTGACAAATCAAACTGAGGTGCACGCTGCTGTTGACAGATCAGACAGACGCGTATGGATCAGCCTATAAATATACTGAACACGAGTTATAACCCTTAAGAAGTCATACTGTCATTGATTATGTCAGATAGGATTAATAATTTCTCCGAAGAAACACCAGAAAAGAAGTATGAGTGGACTAAAGATTAATTAAGAAAGAATACAATTGCATATGCTACAAGTAGCAGTTGGCATTGACAACAAGAACACAAAACAGGAAGAGTGAACTGCAGAATCCAAATGAGTAGGGCTGGTGGCCTTCAGATTTCTCAACCAAAGATCCTTTCTTGCTGTTGCTGGTGCCGCAGACACCGACCCCAACTCCAACCTTGATATCAGGAGCTTCAGATGGTCTTAAACATAGGCCAAGATTACCGCTTAAGTCCAAATTCCCACCAAGCCTCCTCATGAAACTTGTATCAAAAGGCACAATTCCACCCAACAAATTCCTGCTAAGATTCAGGTGATACATGTGAGACAGGCTGCCAAAGCCTGCTGGGATCTCTCCTGTCAATCTGTTGTTTTGAAGTGACAAAGTGCTTAAGTTGACTAGTTGCGAAAATGTAGGTGGTATAGTGCCTGAGTAACCTGAATTTGAGAGCCTGAGCTCTTGTAGTTTTACTAGCTCGCCAAATTCTACTGGTAATGGTACGTACATGGGATTGTCATCCATTATGAAGTACTGCAAATTTTGCAACTTTGCCAATCCTTTTGGAAAATTCCCACTTAAATTGTTGTTACTCAAAGCCATGAACGACAATAACTCCAGCTTTTCTACGCCATCAGGAATGGGGCCAGTCAATGAATTTGAACTCAGATCAAGTTTTCGAAGCACACCCAGTTGGCCAATTGTGTCTGGAATGGGGCCAGTGAGTGAATTGTAGCTAAAGTCGAGCCCTTCAAGGATATTCAGATTGGCTAATTGAATTGGTATGGTGCCAGTAAGCATATTGTAGCTCAAATCAAGGTGAAGTAAAGAGGTCAAGCTAAAAATCTCAACTGGAATGTGCCCGGTGAGGCGATTCTGTGACAATGTGAGAACTTTTAAGGACTTGAGAAGGGAAATTTGAGTAGGGATTGGACCAACAAGTGCAAGGTTTGATCTGAGACTAAGTTGTTGAAGTGAAGAGTTGGAGAGTCCTTTTCTGGAAACAGAGAGGACGGTTTTGGTGTGAGTGAAGCAGTGAAAAAAGAAAATAGACTCGAGATGAGGAAGATCAAAGATTTGAGATGGAAATGTGGCAGTATTCTTGCATGTTGGATTTGGGTGAGTACCAAAGTCAAGCCTGGAGACATGAAGATGATTATCCAGTCCCAGCTTGCACCCAATTCCAGGCCAGATAGAGCCAGACTCACATGGGTTGGAGTAGGATACTCTCCAGGTTTGATCAGATGACATGGAGTCCATGATCTTGAAAAGGGTTTCAGCCTCAGATAAGGGCATTGAGTAGTTGGTGGATGATAATGCATTCTTGTTGTCGGATGGTGAGTGTGTGAGTTTGTTTGCATGGATGGAGGAGACAGAAGAGAAAGATAGGAGAAGCAGAAGAAGCAGACTGGGGAGAGAAAGTGAGAGAGAAAGGGAGGAATTGCAGCACATTTTGGAGAAAGGAGAGAGAGAAGGTATGGTAGAGGCCCGATGCTGAGTACCACTTGTAGTAGTGTGTATGAATGATAAGCTTCATTTGATGTCTGAGGAAGACAGAACCATGGGGGGAGAGAGAGAGATACGGTGACTAAGTGCGTGTGTGTTGGGCAGGGACTTGATTGACAAGATGTGTGGGGTAGTGAATATCATATAAAGAAGTGGGTCGTGAGTCATAACTCTTTAAGACATTTGAGTGTGAATTTGAAACAAAAGAGTCAACAAAATCAGTGATATCAATTTTGCATGTTCTTTGGACTCACGGACAAAGGGTTAGGGAAGAGTAACTTGCTAAGCCCCAGTGGTCACTTTATTAGACACCACACCAGTGCATGAAATTAAGGTAACACAGTATCGTCATTGAAGGACTAGAATGCCATAGCTCGTCAATTTTATATTACATTTGTCAGGTGTATATGTATTCCCTCTTCCCAATTGTTTTTGCTTACCAAAAGACAATACCCTCAGAAAGTAAATGTAAAATATTATATTGTAATACATTTATGCCAATCAAATATGGCCTTGGAACTACAACCCCCATGCATAAAAAAGGTAACATACTCAATTTCAGCTGAAGAGTAATATATAATAACGTAAGACTTAACATAAACAAAGTCTTTTTTCGTTTTATAATTATTAACCAGGCAGATAGGAAAAAAGGAAGAGGTAGTCGCCGGTGATGATACAATTGCTGGTCATTGAGCTCCAGGGCGTGAATATAAGAGAACCGCGAGTTGAGTAAATGTTTGAGGTCACTTTAAGGGCACGCCTTTAAAATTGAAAATGTCTTTTGCAAAGCGTATGTCTGAGCAGGCAGTGCCGGTAACCAGCGTGCCGAAAACAGCCAGTCAGTTCTCTTGTTTCTCTTCACTAATTGATGGTTTTGTCTGCCGCAGGATGGTCTGCCTCCATTTTTTCTTTTTATGTTTCTGCTCCATGTTAAGAGCATAATATTCTACTAGGAAGTTGTTAGTAAAAACCAGAAATGGGAAAACAAATTCAATAAACCCCAAGGCAGTATGCTGAAAAAGTCGATGGTCCTAACTATCTTGGTCCATAACGTAGCTAGGCTACGTTCAAATACAGTAAATTTGCACGGCACTAGCTAAATATCAAATATCCTTAAATACTTGCTCAAAAGAATTTGCATGTTCGACTTATCATGGAGAAAAAGGAAACATATGAGCTGATCTGGGTTCCATAAGACCTGGTTGGACGAGGCAAATAATCTTGAAGCTACGTGTCTTCTGCAAGTTGATACTAGGTTAAGAATATAAACAAGGCAACAACTCGTACATCAGAAGGCAGCTGCACAAATATGCCGATCACTTGATAGGAGCATCGTCATTCATTTATTAATTATTAACAACCTCTCCGTTCCAGGTATCACTCTTAACAAGTACTTGTCACGTTATGCAAGTACTCCAGAAGGGGAATGAACTGCTTTCTGTAACTAAACTAGCTACTGGCAATATACGATTAACAGAAAATAAGTGTGTGCCGGACAACAGAATGAGAATACTTCCTCAGGTGAGTTGTATGATTGTTGCATAATACCATGAAAATAGAGCTGTTGATAAGATAATCAAAATGCACAGCTATTCAGTCCTTGCCAGATTATCAAGGGAGATTTAACATGAGAGATGACTTCTGTGCCATAGAACATGACTTCAGTCTATTCCACTGACATCTCGTTGGGGCTCAAAATCAAATTAACTATCGTAACTGTTAGTTAAGAATTAGCTGAGCTCTCAACTCTCTTCGACCACAACATTTTTACCAAACTTACAAGATGAAAAATCTACAAGTCACAACATGGCTATGTTAGTTAAGAATTAGCACTATTCACAACTCTTCTGAAAATGTTCATGTCATACAAACAGCTGTACCTAATCTAAATATCTAATAAAATAAAACGATTATATGAAAGCGAAAAAGGCCAAAACTTTGGCAGTAGAAACCACAATGCTAAAGAGAACTAGGGAAGACAGCAAACCTTGAGTATCAGATGCATTTAGGAAAAATTAAGATTCTTTTGCATTCCCTGGCACAACAAAACGAAAATTTCAGGCAACATAAAGTAAATACTTCGAGAATTTTTTGCCAAAAATCAGGTTCGGCAGTAAAATGAAGAGAGTGGCAAAAACAAAATACTTAATCCAGTAGAAATAGATGACAGTACCTTCTACAACCACATCAATTTGCTGTGCAACTGATAAAACAGTTTGCAAAGATTTCCCTTGAAAAACTTCTACAGCTGTTTTAGCTGTTTGTGCACCACACTCACCAAAAGCGGGAGAAATCTTCAAATCATCTACCTCGCGAGTTCTAAGGCTAAGCTTTGAGTCATCTAAATTTTGTACTGGGTGACTAGCCCCTGGTTTTCCACCTTCGTGAGCTGCATGATGGGACTCCACCATTTCAAGGACAACAGAACATTCTGTTTTTTCACATTCACCAGCTGCATGGCATGTCTCTAGTTTTTCACTTTGACTAGCTGCATCATATGATCCTGTCTTTTCAATTTGAGCAGCTGCATAGCATGCCTCTGATTTTTTACTGTCAGAGGCTTCATGATGAGACTCAGTTGATTTGTTTTCCGCAGCTATATAAAACAGATTCCCTTTTTCATCTTCATCATCTTCATGAAATGGCTGGGAATGATCAACTCGAATATTAGTATCATATGTTTGAGCAATCTCACCTTCAGGTGCTGCATAATACAACTGATTATCCTTGCAATCAGTGTGAGATGACAGGAGCAGATCATCCTTGATGGTTGCATTGCAGAATTCAGAAAGCAATTCATCGCTATCTGCATCGCATTGTACTACACTGTCCTTCCATCTCCGCTTTTGGTTTGTCTTCCTTTTTTCTCTTTCTTTGCTCCGCTCCCTCTTCCCCAAATTAGCATGTGGTTGATGAATTACTGGCTCATTAGATTCAACCTTACTGTGACACAACTGCATGTTACCAGACCCAACAGCAGAAACATAACCCTCAGTTTCATCACCCTCTCCACTTGTTTGAAGTTGATTTAAAGCATCCAGATTCTGTTTTTCATTAGTGTTCCTTCTAACACGCTCCTTTTCCCTGATTCTTTTTCCCTGATAAGTTTGTGACGAGGTTGAAGGTAGGCATGCAATCTCAACTTGGTCCCCTAAACAATTATGGGCAATGGCCCTGATCCTTGATATTGACTCTATCTGTTGGGCATCCAACCCATTTATCAGGAATGTATCAGCTATATGTGCTATATCTCTTAAGCCAGCATTCTACAATTTGTTATCGAGAAAAAAAAATGATTGTTAGTTATTATTGCAAGTATAAATCGATCAACTAAGCAGAGATTTACCATTCTCTTCTTTTTGGTTCTGAACTTTATTGTTCTCTGGATGTGAGGCAAGGGAGACACTGGCCTTCCCACAAACTTACGTGTGATTCTCAAATACCAGTACATGTATTCACTTTCATCAACAACACTACCACCCTGGAGAATATGAAGCCTGCGAGCAGACCATTCATTAAGCTCTGATACCATCTTTTCAGACAAATCAATACCACTGTCAACTCCACGACTCTTTCTCTCCCATTGTTGCACAGCTTCTGGGATTCCTTGAAGCATATTTTGTTGACGTAGGCAACGATCTGGAAGGTGTCTTTCTGCCTTGTCAAAGCAGATTAACATCGTCTGTGACCTCCCCAAAATCAGGCTATTTCTTACACTTTCTGGTAATAATGTACTATTCAAATTCTGATAAGGAAGCCACTCCACCTATAAGGAAAATCGTGTTAGCACAAAAACCAACAATCACATGTATCATACATTATACTTCCATACAGAAAGAAATCAAATTGAACATGTTTTGAACTCACATTGTACGGCTCTAGCAAGTCCAAGGCCTTGCGATAAAAAATTAAGTCCTGTTTCACTGTTGAAGCACTCTGTTTCCCCTTCCACCTAAGCACAAACGGAAAACAGTCATGGAGTGGCTCTTGATAAAACTTTGGTCGACCAATATTAACGTGAAAATAACTCCAGCACTGCAAAGGAAAATGAATGATCAGCATCATCACGGTAACTCTTCATACAGGAAGCTAGCAGTGTCCTGTTTGACAATTCAATCATTCCAAAACAACCCGAAAACAAGGAAAGAAAAGAAAACTCAGATATAGCTTACCTGTAATAAAGTCAAGCAACCACTAATGGTACTCTGAGATTTAAGAGATGCTTTCCCTAGTGATCTATACAAAAAGGCCAATGCTGCTGCACCCCATGCATACTTTCCAGCTTTCTCGAAATCCTCAAACAGAGGTAGGTACATAACAGGGACCTTGTTCCCAGTAGTAGTTGAAAATATTGTACTTCCTACAAGGTAGAGAAGGTAAGCACGTGTGTAATGCTCAACCTCTTCCAATGGTGCATCTTCAGGACACTGGGAAAAGTACTCCTTCAGCCAGCTGAGTTTTACCATGCCACCACTCTTGTACCCAGCCTCTGGTACTCTTCCTAGATATCTTTCACAAACTGATTTGCATGAAGTATATGTAATGCCCAGAACAGGTAAACCATCAATCGGCAAACCAAGTAGCAACGCAACATCTTTGAGCGTTATGGTCATTTCTCCAACCGTCAAGTGAAAGGTATTTGTTTCTTTCCTCCACCTCTCAACAAGTGCAGAAATGAGTGGATTGTCCAGACTGATGGAAGGAAGCAGTCTTAGATAACCAAACCCTGCCTTCTCCACCAATTCAATCTGCTTTTGCGTGAGCCTCCATTCCCCAAGCTTTGAAGTGTGTTCATGGCATCTAAGCACACCACGCTCCTAAAACACAATGTAATGGGCATGAATGATCAGTCAGCAAGGTAATGAGGTCTGGAAGTTACTTTGATGGTAAAATTGAATTTACCTGCCCCTCCCAAATAGCCGAGGAGACATGGTTATCTTGATCGTAGAGTACAGATGGATTAATGGGGCCAGGATTGGTTGCATCAGTATCCATTAAAGGAAGAACACCATTGGTTGGTCCAGAGCAGGTTTCAGAAATCTCCATTTGAAATGCTGCTAAACCAAGCCTAACCAAACACAATCCATCCAAGCAATAAAGAAATTATAAGCTCTCATTAACACAAAGAAATATCATTGTAAGGCACTATATATATATATATATATATATATTTTAAGAAATCTTTCTTTCCACAGTGATTGACACCTATGTAATTGTTGAGATGTATAGTTCGGCATTGGCATCGGATCAAAGAAAGAAGCAAAGGCATAGTTAAATAATTTTTGAGATTTTTGATTGAAGGGCACTCGCGTTTGTGCTATGTAATCAGAACAACTGCAAAGAACAAAGCCAGAACCCGCATTTAAGAAGCTTGCTTTTGAACCCAGAGATAAAACCTAAATTGCAAGAAACAATTTTCAACATCTCAACACATTCTGATCAATTATTTAGAACGAAACAAAATAGGCGAAATAGGTTGATATATTAATTTGAAAAAAGGAAGAGAGGTTAGTTAGTGTGTATGGAGCATTGATAAGTGGTGGTGATGACGATGACGATGACGACGACGAAGATGCATAAACATAAAAATAAAATTCATGAATTTAAAGGAAATAAAATAAAAAGAGAAGATACTGATACTGATACTGCTAAGCTTGTTTATAAAAACGGCGACTCGCACTCACCCAACCCAAACCCAATTCCATCAATTTGGCTGAGTTGAATTCGAAGTCACTCTCACTGGCCAGTGGCCACTGCCCGTCTCGCTCTCTCTCAAAACGACTATGTCGTTCCCACTTCCGACTCGAGTCGACGCCCCTGTATTTTTATTTTCACTTCAGAAATCTAACGCCCAGCCCTAGGCAAGGAGTAAGTGTAACCCATAGTTTTACTTTTCAAAAAAAATAGGAGTGAAGTGTATGTAACCATCAATCGTTTTGTTGAGTTGGGTCATTTTATTTTTATTTCATATCTACTTCACTTAATCCATTGCACATGCTACTCCATATTATATTTTACTTTTTTGTTAGTTTTTTATGCATCCCAAGTGAGAAACTTAGTTTTATGGTTGAACTGCATTCTGATTCAGCTTTTACTCTTTTTTCTCATTGGACAACAGCAATTAGATATTATTTTTAATTTTTTACTAAACATTTACCCGAAAACGAATCCCTTCATTTGTTTATTTTCAAAATGAACATGCATGAAATGAAATTAGATGGAATCTAGGATTAGGAGCTATGCATGAGAAAGATTAATAAAGACCAAAACGTTTGAAACAAGAAGAAAATGGTACTTAAATAAGCACATAGAAAAGGTTTTTGTACATTTTACAAAGGCACCAACTTTCGTGCCACTCTCTCTTTAACCTGGGACTAGAGCGAATAAAATGACGGGAGATGCTATCAAACGGTAAAAAGCAGAGCATAAGTTAAAAAACAAAAGGAAAAAAAAAATGCACAACTTCAGGAAGCTGAATGATCTAAACATGAACCAACTCATCTCCGTTGCCTTGCAAAGCAGTAGTATGTGAAGAATGATACAAGCTTAGCCTGGCCCTTCCACTTAGGTGTATAAACTATGAGAACATACGAAGGAAGTTGTTTGCATATGCCATTGGCTTCACGTCGGGGTGAGGCTGCAAGTTCAAAGAAATCAATATTCAACATCCACCTCGCTCCACAACATAAAAACCTACCTCTGTGATAAAACTATATATATTAAAACAAAGCAACTGACCACTGCGGAAAACGTAACAACATTTGGCTTCAAATCAGGGGCTTCAAATCGAATAAAAGCACCCTTATTGCCCATCTGCAAAATTCAATAAACAAGCAGTTCTCAACAAACCATGCATCATTACCAAAGGTGTATCCAAATCACTGACAGAAATAGACAATGATGTAATTTACACTCTTCTAAATAAGATACTCAAGTAATAACAACAAATTATGTGTCGTTCAGTCACAAAAAAAAAAAAAACATGGTTAAGAAGTTATGAAAGAGACTGGACAATTTTGTATCTGAATAAAAGAATTTGCCACTCTCTTCCCCCATATATTGTACAACTCGAAGACACCACAATTCTGCGACTATTACAATATGCTGGTATCACAAAGAAATTATAGAGGTTGACAATGGCAATGAGCATTAGACAGATGATATGAGTAAACTTATTAACTAATGAATCATACAATCTGAACATATAGAGAGACATAGCAAGTTCTTTGCCAGGTCTTGCTTTTGAGGGTGCCTATCCGGTTAATATACAGTCTTTTTGACCTAATTTACTGAGGAGTCACACAGTCTTATTGACCTTATTTACCAAGCAATCTGCTAACAATCATTCATCTGCATCAAAGTTTCCAGAAATATTGAGGAAAAATGTTGGGTTCAAGAGTTAGACGAGAGCGGGAGATGATCATTGTGCATGGAGATGACCAATTAAAAGCATGAGAAAATCAGTTATTACACAATGAAAAAAGTCGATGACCTGAAGTCACACAAAACCAAAAGTTTAGTTCAGAAAAGAGTAGTCCCCATAACCGTTAAAAATTTTCTGCATCTAACTTGCTCTTATAACTTAATCAAGTTCAAAGAAGAAAGGAACAAAGGAAATTGCAATGCAGATCACTACCTAACAAATTTAGCAGTACTTAGTAAGTTACCTGATCACAATAATTTGGTGCAGAAAACACAGTTATAAGTTTTCCGTCATGCTCAATTTCATAGCCTTCATCCTTTACCTCATGAGATCGCACAACTAACTCTGTCAATTGACAAATGTATCAGAACCAAGTGGAGCACAAAAAGGTCGTCTTAAAAATATTTTCCTGCCTATATTATCAGACAAATGTACCTAGATTATTTTCTTGTAAGAACTTCTTTGTCACATCTCCTCCAAATGAGAGGCCTACACCTCGCTTGCTAGGACCCCTTCCGGGTAAAGGTTGTGGATCACTCCAGAGCAATTCACACATTAAGCCTGATAATAGGTGAATGAACACAAGAAATAATGTATACATATTCCAGATAACTAACTGTTGCATGTTACGATTGATAGCTAAATTCCATACTGCCGCATTGTCTACATAAAACACATTTGTATACTTATGCCCAACCTAACATGGATAAATCAACTGCCATAACACAACTGAATACGACAGTTTATACAGGTTGGAGCTAACATTCATGGATTAGTTGTTAAATAACTGTAGTATCTGAGGAAACATCAAAGGTTATTTTTAACTGTCAACTTAAGTTAAGTGAATTAAAGAAGAATATCATAATACAAAACAGTTATCTCATCAATCACAAGGAGTTATTGCAACCAAGAAACAGGAAAATAGATTGTGCAATTCTTTGAAGATATACAGAATAAAATTGATTTAGATATTAAGTCACTGATATGTACAGAAGGTTTATGTTTGTACTCCTATATTAATTTGTAGCTCCCGTCAACCATCCTCCTCTCCAGACTTCAAGAACCAGCCTCAATCCAACCACCCTTCCACCTCACCATAACCAGGGCCCATGACATGTCTAAATAATTAGAAAGCAGCAGTAACGGCTAAAGAATAAATGAGAACAAATGGTTTGATGTCGAATTCAACCTTTGGATCAATAATGTGAAGTTCTACCAAAAAGAGGAAAAAGAAAAGGAAAAGGAAAGATGCATGCAAATTACCTTCCTCCGGGGGTTCTCGGAAGCGATCAATGGCTTTGATGTCTTCTAGCTTCACACCATCAACACTAAAAAGACCTCCATGAACAACAAATATCTTCCTATTCAGGACATGTGCCAAAGGTAAGCAACAGAAGACTTCTGCAAAGAGTTCCACAAATGTCTCGCTCAACTTGGATCTGACCTCACCCTCAAAACCATATATCTTGTTCATGCTCTTGCTTTCATGGTTTCCTCTGGAAAGGTATATAGCTGAAAATTTTACAAATGAGTAAATGCATCTTGTGATGTTTCAAAATTATTCACAAGAAAGGCCAGAGTGAAACAAGCAGCAAAAAGAACATGTTGTTCTGAACATGAAGAAAGGAAAGGAAATATTTTTCTTCAGAGAATTTTAAAGAACTTCAGAAAAATCTGCAAACAAAGAGGATTCACCTGTTGGACACATGCACTTAAACGCAAACAATGTGAGGATGACCTCCAAAGAAAATGATCCCCTATCAACAAAGTCACCATTGAACAGGTACGGGTTCTCTTCTGATGGAAGCCCATTAAGCTCAAAAATATTTAGCAGGTCATAGAACTGCAACAATGGTACAACAAAACAAAACATCTTCAATAAAATATTACAAAAGAACACTCATGAACCGAGAGTAGATGAAATCATCTCATGCAACTAACAACAACTCAGTATTATACTTCCTGAGAAGTAGAATATGCAAATAGAATGTGAAGAGGACAAACGAATAAGAAACTGCTCCTTCAATAGCATACAACTGATCAAGCATAACAGTGAAAGTATACTTTCAGCTAGCCTATAATATTTGCTCATAACAACAAAAATGTAGATGGTTTCAATCATTATGGTTGAAACCATAGAAATTAAACATAAGGAAAATTAACCTTGTGGTGCAGGACAACTTGGGATAGAATTCTCAGGCAGATGCAACAATGTAAAAGTATATTGAGATTACAAGTTAAAAAATGAGGAATAGCAGTTTTATGGCAGTTAGGCTCATAGTTATACACAAATTACTCATAGACGGTCACCATGAACCATGTAACCAGGTAATTCACAAAACAACTCCATCCATGAGCTATATTCTGAAAGTACACAATACTCCTTTGCATCAAAGAGAGTACTATAACAAGGAAGTATCATCTAGTGCATAGTAAGGACTTCTGGTAGTTTCAAATTGCACTGGCAATATAATTACCTGACCATGTACATCACCACAAACAGTGAAATGTTTGCCATCAGGGATATTTATATCAACAAGAGAAGGCAGCACTTGCAACATCTCTCTAGTTTGTAAGACGATTTGGAATGCATATCTACAACATTTTCGAGAAGTGTTCAAAATGGAATCTTTAAGCATTATAGAATAAATAAATTCATGAATAATCCCTGATAGCTGTGTACCGTTTGTGTAAACACTTTTGATTCTTGAAGTCATCCATCATTCTTTTCACAAAATCCAAGGTAACATTATCGCCCTCAATCCTTGCACCAGAATATTGTGGCTCCACATCTGAAATGACAGCAGATTTGTGTTTGTCATAAACGGACAAGAAGAAGCTTTTACTCATCCAGTCTGACAATCATCCAAGCAGCAAAAGGGAAGAAACAGAGAGTTGGATGCAAGAATGCCATTCCTGGATGATAAAGCTCGGACCACAATACAAAGGCACAGACCTCAATTTTCCAATAGCTCTTATGAGACATTATCCATAACCAGAGGGGGGGGATCCTAGAAGCTTTTATTTCCCTATCAATCTATACATCTTTTTATTTTCTAGCATTTCCTGAGTTGCATTATACTGTAGACTACTTACATGTATCTGGAGCTGTCAGAAACTTCAATGGAGTACAAAGTTGACTTCAAGGAAAAAAAAAGTATTTCCCTACTTTCCCAGTCAATTCCGATTAGTCAATAAAAATATATATATTTTTCCCTTCTTGTTCTTTTTCAACAATTTACTCTAGGAATTGAGTAAGAGATAAAAAGCACTCCTATTGTGTTCCCTTAAGACTAATAGAAATTTAGGACAAAATATCTTTAACCCTATCCATACAAGAGTTGAACTCTGTAGGTCTAAGCTTCTCCATCAACCAAGCTTGATATAGCCCAAAAAATCTGACAAATCTGAAATAAATTCACTTGTTCCCACAGCTCTAAGGTCCAAGAGTGCAGAATACCTTCTGCATGAAAAAGTTAACATCAAAAGTCTTTTTCCACATTTTGAAGGTTAGATTAGTAAGAAATTCTTCCCAACCAGTCTACTTTAAAGCTGAAGGATCCTTACAGGGTGCACCTGTTTGCCTTTTTTTTTTTTTTCCACAAAGAAACAATGACTCGACTAAAATATAAGACTCTTTGAGATATCAACTTATGGCATTCTATTTTCAGTCCCTTCCATGGAACTCAGTCTGCTCTCTATGAGCTTCAGTATAAAAATTCAGTGGTAAAACCATGCAAAGAAAATCATGAACTGTGAAGTACTTAATATGATAAAATGGTGCTTGGTACTACCCACCAAAAAAAATAAAAATCAAAGTCTTAATTCCTTATTGCACTCCTATCCTTTGACATCACACTAAAAATGTCAATCAGTTGTTTGTAAGATGATAATCCATTTCTAGGACCCAAAGGTTTAGGAAATCTTTTGAAAAGGGAGAAGCAAACGAAGAATTCACAAATATTTTATAAGCAAATTATCCATTATGGAATTAGAAATTATTCAAACAGGTTGCAACTGTAGTATTTATTAACCATGAACCCAAACCTAGATTAAGTAATCGTCTCTTGTTAAAGAAACCAGTCAAACCACTACCCCTGCAGCAAACCCACCAATATCCACCTAGGACTGCCAGTATCACCATCAGTACTACCACCACCACTGGAACTCTTGCTATTCCCACCAACATCATTGCAGCGGCCACAACTGCTACTGCTACTGGTGCTATGATCCATTGGGTGGGCACAGATGATGAACTGGGGCCAGTGCCTATGATGAGATATATAGTGAACATAATGAAATTAAATTTAGTAGGAGATACAAAAACAACATAATCACAAAATTCATGCTGTTCAAGCTTAGAGAGCAAATTACGTTGATAAAGCTAATACCTAAAGGTCTCATTTCACCAAATAAAAACATAAAAGACCTGGTCCAACTTACTAAACTAGCTGATTGTAAATCCCACAAAGAAGCAAAATCAAAATCTTTTGAGGAATTGCATGCCATATAATGTGAAAAACTTTTCAAATTTTCCAAGTTCCTAATTGGAGTAATAGAGATACTTCATACCACTGACCCAATAACTCACCTATTACCAGAAAGTAGTCAACCCAACAATACTGAGTCACAAATGGATTAGCGCAAATCACAAAGATCTACATTGGTACAAGGGGGATGTGTCGAGAATGCATACATCTATCTCCCTCCATACTGCCTTCAAGTTTAATTATACATTGCCAGCAGAAACAAGAGTTGGCCACTAATACTGGCAAATCCATAATTCCCATTTTAATAGCTTAAATTAGTCATTTGCTGACAAAATTTAGGCTGATCTTGAACATCTATTACAAGAGCTTAGCTTCACCAAGTTAATTCTTATATATTATCCCTCTTCTTAAAGACCAGGAAAGTATAGTCACTTTTGACAGAATCAAAATACTCAAACAGTATGCCCATTTTGTAACTCAAACCTTACTTGCTCTATTCAAATCAGGAAAATCTTTGTCCATAGCATCATTATTGCTTTTTCACATTCAAAGTAAACACAATATGTTTCAAAGGAAATTTTTGAAAAAAAAAATGTTTCACAGGATTGCAAGCTAATTTCAAGCCTGCTACACTCAAAAATGATAGTTGTAGATGATGATGGTGACTCTAATAATAGTGGTGTAATGGGGATGGAATGAAGGAAAACTCTGCACAAGCAGAAGTCAAAAATGATGGCTAGTTATGGGGCTAGTAAACGATTAAATATCTGACCTGTAGTGCACATGAATTAAATCCAGTTTTTCACTCTTTTTTTGGCAAAATCATTGATAAGAAGTCAGCAAACTGCAAGATGATTTACGAAAAGCATTTTTGAAGAAGGAAAATGTCCAACAGCTACTTTCAAGTTTTTATTCAAAATCAAAGTAGGGTTCATAATCCTCAGAAACCCTCTCTATCAACTCCATTGGCAAGAAGTTTCAACTCAAAATGTCACAAAGAAATCCCGTCTGAACAGTCTATACGTCAAAGTCTCAAAGAAGATAAGATTAAATCACCCTCAACAGCATTTCTATCCCAGGGAACCACATGAACTGACAAAACCTCAATTTACCAAACTTTCCAAAGAAAGAGAAAACAAGGTCTACTTTTATTAGCAAGCCAAAATCAGATCATAATTTCTGCTCTGGATGTTTAACATTTCAACTTGACACTCTCAACAAAGGCACAAATAACTCTCCCAGAATGAGACAATTATCAAAAGAAAAAAGGAAAAAACCAAGTTGAAAAAAGATCAGTACCTATAGAGCGAAAATCAATAGAATCAGCTATTGAGCGTCTTTCAGAGTCAGGTACAGAAATCGCTTCTTCAAACTTAAGTTTCATAACAGCCTTTTCGCATTCCTTTAGTTTCTTGGCGGCATCAGGGTCATTTGGACAGAGTTTCTTCACCTAAATTTAATACATTTCAATGAGCACCATGTATCAGGATTGCATGAAGAAACAACATTTCATTGGGCATTTCCTCAACTCTCACCAAAAGAAAAAAAAGAACCCAAATATCTTATGAAGTATCAGGAAAGTCAAAGACAAGATGTGAAAATGGAAAAGAATCTAGAAAGAGCCATCAAAAGTCTTTCAAGCTCCTTAAAAATGATAAGCTCTCTCATGTCAGAAATACAATATGCCCCGTTGTACACTTAGGAATCCTTTATAGCAAACCTTTGAGTACATTCCTTGTTAATGCCCTAACTTCAAATATCCTTCCTCCAGTTAAAAATCCTCAGCAACTCCACATTCCGCTAAGCAGTAACATTTCTAGCTTTTCTTTTCTTTTTTTTCATTTATGAAATTTCAAAAGATGATGAGGCCTCTCCTGGGTTTGGGATATGTTTTCATCTCATGAGTAGGTAGAGTTATTACACATTGTAGGATGGAGTTATTTTTCGTGAAAGTCCAAATGGCTTTTCCAATCAGGAATACCCGCCAGATTTCCTTGTCTTTCCTTGTCTTAAAGGACGGTGGTGCATGGAAGCCAATATCATAAAAAACAGATTTAAAAAAAAAAAAGAGTGAAAGATATACCTGCTGGAAATCCTTCAGTGCTTCTTTAAATTTTCCCATTGCAAGATAAGCAGCACCTCGCCTATAATAACCCTGTAAATTGGACAATCATCAAATCAAATGTGTTGACATTCTAATCCTCGTATACCACAACATACTCATCATAGAATCCTCGCCTTAGAGTACTTTGGATCGATTTCAATAGCCTTTGAAGCATCCTGTATTGCACTCCCATACTCCTCCAGTTTAGTGTGGGCCAATGCACGATTAGCCCAGTAGACGGCATTGTGTTCACTTATTTCAATTGCTTGTGAATATAGATCAATAGCCTGAGCATACTTGTGAGCTGGAAGTGAACTGACAGTAATTAGCAAGGTTGAACAGCATGCGTAAATCAATTGTCTATTAGAATTTGAACTCCAACCACAATACTCTTGTGAATTAAGCACCTTTAGACTGCTTAAAACACTATTGTTTCCACTGAGATGAAAACATTACAAAGTAATTCACTGAGATTCAAGATTTTGAAGAACACATCAGAAACAATTGCATAAGCATGGATTATTACCCTTAAATGCTTCATTAGCCAGAACTTTGATTTCTTCAGCTCGTGATACGGAAGAATTTTCAATTTCCATATCGGACATAACCTTACTTGTCTATCTGAATTTGGGTTGAATATTAGTGAATAGAGAGAACTTCATATACACTCTATTTCCTTCTATTATGCTTCAGATCTGTGGTTAAAGAACACAAAAATAGAATTAATCAATTTAACAAAATTAAACAAACGAGAACTCTCAATTAGCAGTGAAGTTCATCAGAATGTCAATCTCCACATGCCAGTCGATTACCTCAGAGAGAAAGAGGGGCAGTGAAGAAATTCTGCAGTAACTGGTACATATATCTTAACCTAAGAAATTAGCCAACCCAATGGAACACTTAGCAGATGACTACAAATATCCAAGGACTGATGGATTTTCATCTTATGTAATTCCCAACCTAACACAAGACTTCAACTTTTACTTCGTCCACTTGATTGGGGTCTAAGAAAAGGACAAAATGGCTATTCTTAAAAGCTTAAAGTTATGAACGAACCAGTATTTTCCGAGAATTAGACTGCAAGTCGTTGCTTTAAGATTTTGTTACTCTGGTGGCAACTACTTAATAACTTAGAAGCAACTAGATAAACCCAAATACAGAAAACAGAAGACAATCCAAGGTGTTAGTATAAACATAAGAAATATAAGTTTTGTTCTTCGCAAGCAGTGGATAAAACAGTATCATCAGTTTACACTTCACAGCTCAGTACTGGTTTATTAACTAGAGTTGTTTTCGAAACCCATCTACATAAAGAACTCCAAATCTAGACTCGGTTAGTGATTGAAATAGTGAATTTTCCAACTCCCTTTGACATCTACCCAAGTCAGACCTTACAATTTGCAACTATTGATCAATCAAACAAAAACAAATCCAAAATAATGAAGCTTAAGTCTGATAAGTAATAAGCATGAATCCCTTTTTAAGTTCTTATATATCACGCCTTGACACACCCAAGCGGAAAAGCGTAACAAAGTAGATGGTGGTAAATGCAAAGATAAAAGGGGAAGCAATCGACAATGTTGACAAATGCATCAACCAGAACAACTTCTAAAAAAAAAAAACAAGTTGAAGGATCTACGAGAAGAAAAGAGAGGGAGGGAGAGTAGCTATGTCTGTAGTAGCAGCAGTACCTGAAGAAACAGAAAGGAATCTGAGTATCAGCTCAGTGGCACTTCTAGAGAGAGAAACCCTAGACCGACCTAATTTTTCTCAACCGTCTGTTATTAATTTTGGTTATATACGATTTATGACAAATGGCTTTCATGTAGAAAAGTGTAGACAAAGTAGGAGTGATGTATGTGTAATACCTCGGTAGACAATAGACAACTGCAAAACTACTAGATAGTAATACAATCATTTAGTAAGTTCAACATCATTCAAGTGAGGATTCGAGATGGTCCAAGTAAAGTCAGCTCCCGCTAACCTTCTAATTTAAGAGAGTGATGGCGAGAGATTGAAAGTTGAACTAATTATTCAATTATTAATTTATTATATAATTTATTTAAAATATATAATTTTATTAATGTAAAAAGAACATTAATCAAGTAACACATTAAAATATATTAGTGGAAGATCATTCCATCTTCTACGCTAGAGTTTAACTCCTGTTATCTTTTATTTTTAAAATTATTATATTATTGAATTTGAACTTTTTAAGGTAAAAATAAACAATATAAGTGAGCAAACAAAATTTTTATAGGGAGAATTCACATTGACTATTTGAATATATTAAATAAATTATACATTTTAAGTAGATTATTTATTAATCCAATATTTTCAAAATTAAGTAATTAGTTCAACTCAAACAAAAACTTTTAAAAGTATACAAATTACTTTAAATATATAATAGTTAATATATTAAATAGTTTGATTTTGTGCTTTAAAATATTTTAAATTTTATTATGCTTTATTAATTGTAAACATTTTTATATAATTTTATGATAAAATTAACCAATGATTTAGTTCGAAATAAATCACAAAATATGTTAAAAAAAGTTGATAAAGAAAGATTAATAAAAGATGTGATTATCTCCGTTTAACAAACCACATTTTTTTCTTAAAATATTAAATATTTTTTAATAATGAGTCAAACACAAAGGAATGTATTGAAAATAAGATCAAGAAAGAATATATTTGCTTTTAGTTGTAGATTATATCCAATGTGAGTGTATTTTAAATAAAATTTTTTCTTATTAATCAATTTGAATATATAATTTTTTGAAAATCAAAGCATTATATTAAAATAGGGGAAACATTACAATACAAATTAACAACTAGGAATCACAAGGAATTACACTAATAGAAAACAAATAATCAAAGACAAGCCAAGCCAAAGTTAATAGGCACTAAAATCTAGACTATAGTTTAGTATATCTACAACGTATGCTTCATAAGTACACTAATCTGATTTCCTTTCCCTTAGGAGTGAAAGCATGAATTAAAGATTCTAAATTATAACTAATTCAATAAAAACATTTAAGCTAGCTTCTCCTGTTAGGACAAGTTCACAAATTTTGTTGAAATTCCTAACCGTAACTACCAGAGAGTCTGAGGTGATGCCTATAAAAATTATAACATTTCTCTTCACCATATCGATTAAATTGTGCTATATGCAATAACAAAAAGCAAACAAATTGTAATCATCCTTAGAAAGGTGATAAGGGGATGAAGTGCAATGAACAATTTCAAGCCAATCATCCACAAAGCAAAACTTATTTCACCTTGTCTATATATCTCTTCATAGGCTACTAGAGAAGAGCAAGTAAAGAAGAGATGATAAGAGCAAGTAAAGAAGATATGATTAGTGGACTCGGGGGTTCTTTGACAAAGCTTACAAATAGGTTAAGGAGAGGATGAAGTCTTTTAAGCCTATTTAGAGTGTCTAGACTGTTTCTAATCGCCAGTCCTAGAATGAATGAAGTTTTAGGGGAAAGGTATTTGTTTGATACTAATTTGAACTGGGTTACCCTCGATGCATAATCCATAAGCAGGTTCCTGTATGATCTTTTAGTGACCAGAGGAACTTACTAGCCAAATAGCTCTACCTTTAAGATCTTGGTTAGGAAGGTAGTCATGGAAACACCTTCTAAAGACTAGGGCTTCTCTATTATTGCAAGACCATTCACCATCTTCGATTAACAACTTGGCTTTGGCATTTTCAGTAAAATGTAATAATATTATGTTTTGAAAGTTAGGGAGGAGATAAAGTAGACTTACAGAGCTCTAATTATCATATTAGATACATGTGCCATTTTCGTTTCTGACTTTAATTTTGATAGAAGTTTAAAGTCTGCTCTAAGGATTTCGTAGTTGATCTATAGTCCATGAGTTGTCCTTCCTCACTCTTATAGCCCAAAATTTTGTCCTTAAAGACAGTGGCTGTTAAATCCATCTTGTTAATACATATTCCTTATTAACGAGGATTCTCTACATCCTTTAAGAAAGCATCACCCTGTTCACAGTTATAATAGGTTGTATACCGACCCCCTCTTTTATTAGCAAACAAATAGTGTTCTAAGCTACTTTAACCTATGACTGATAACCATTCCCTGAATAAAGGAATTTCCTCAAGATTTTCTCTAAGGCCTTGTAGATCTTTCTTGGAAGCATGAGATGGAAGGTCTAATAGATGTAGAGATTGCTTAGAATAGAGAAGATTAGTTGTAATCTTCCCGTATATATCAAATGTTTCTTACATTGATTCCCTATCATTCTCTTCCTTATCAAATAAAGGTTGGCAAACTTGGTAAGAGGTTTTCCTTATAGTTATAGGAATCTATAAATAAGTAGAAGGTGGTTTGATGTTTAAATATGACAATCTAGCCAAAGTATTTGTTGAACTTAAGGCATCTTTGGGAAACATAATAAAGCTTTTCTCCATATTGATGCACAAACCTTATAACGTGTTAAAGGAATCCAAAGATCTTAGTAAGCAGGATATTGAGTTTGCATTTTCTCTACAACATAAAAGAAGATCATCTATAAATGTTAGCTTTAAGATTCTCAACTAATCACATTTCTTATGGAATATAAAGTTCCTTTCTAATATGATGTTTCTTTCTATCAGTCTTGAAAGCACTTTAATAGCCAATAAGAAGAGGTAAGGGGTGTCTTACTCCTTTAGTTCCTTTAATCAGTTTTGTAGCTTCCCTATTTATCAAGACATTATACAATGGAGTTCTGATGTATTAAGCTATCTAGGATATTAATTAGTAGTGAAATCCGAATGCTTTTGAAGCATTTAGAATTAAATTCCAGTTTAGTATGCTAAAAGCGTTATGTATATCAATTTTCATAGCATAATTCTTGCTTGAGCCTTCTAAGTGATATTTTTCATGAATATCTAAGCGAGGAGAATGTTATCTTCAATGCTCCTACCATTTATAAAGATAGTTTATGATTGATCAGAAAGGGCAGAACTGATTTAAGCCTTAATGCTAAAAACTTGGCAATGAGCATTTAAAATGTGTTTTAGCAAGCTATAAGCCTAAATTCTTTCATAAAGATGAGGTCGACGGCTTTAGGGATAAAGTAGAGGTGATTTTTATTGTAGAGGTGATTTTTGTTTCAGAGCTTTCAACATCTTAGAGCTTGAGAAGAGTTCCAATATTACTTTTCCTATCTAATGCTTTATTTGGCTCTAAGTTTCATGAAAAATAAAATCTAAACCCATTAGGGCCATTTTTTTGTTGGGGTTTAAGTTAAATATGACTTTTTCTATTTCCTCCATTGTAAAGGGTTATTTGAGGAACTGACATCGTTGTTTTGCAAGTGAATTAGGAATGAACTCCTTTAAGGATAAATCTAGAAGTTGTCTTTAAGTTTGGGTATGTAGAGTCCTCTAGAAGTAGACTTTGATAAGAAACATTAATTCTTTTTAGCCTATTATTAAGAAATCTTATTTATGTTCCTTCTCGTAAGCAATAAAGAGTGAAAGGACCTAGTATTGCCATCCTCATCTTTGAATTAAGTAATTATAGACTCTTACTTGATTTGAGAGATTTAAAATTTTAAGGCTTTAATGTAATCCTTCTGAGATATCCTCTCTAGTGCCTCTAATCACACTTGAGGGATCATCACAAAAGCATTTTGGGAAACTCAAAGGAGATCTCTGATCTTTTTATGACTAAAAGCTGAGCTAGAGATTGTTTGAGAGATGAGTAATTTAATCTCCTTTTTAACATTCATAAGCTTTTTGTAAAGCTTATAAGATTAATAACCTCCAGTCTCTATATTCACTCCCTTATCCATTGCTTACTGGAACCCTTGTATATCAAACATAAAATTGAAAAATCTAAAAGAGGGCTCATAATTGGATTGAAAATTAGATTATGAAATTCTATAGGAAAGTGGTTTGATCCTTTGCAGTTACTAAGGATAATTTTGCTATTTTAGAATTTCAGAAGTTATTCAAAGTTAACCATGATTTTATCTATTTTTTTATCAACTAGTCCCCTTTTTCCGGTACTCCAAATGAAATAACAACCCTTTTGTTTTAGATTAGTTACCTCAATATTGCTAAGGCAAGCTCTAAGCTTAGGGCAAGGTTTGCATATGCTTCTAATGCTAGTGTGATACTGTTGAAATCCCCCAAAATTAGCTAAGGTACCTTGACCGATCACTACAAACCGGGATTGAACATTTCATTATACATGTGATGTACTTATTAGAGGATGAATAATTGATTATACAAACCAAAGGGGGTTATATGTAACTACTATCCTTCCATAGTGATGTCCTTATGGTTTGTGATTATCTTCTAGTTCTTTTTTAATAGCCAGAGCTTTGAGTATTTATCAGCTTTCAATTTTGTCTCCAAAAGGCTAAATATCATAGGCTTTATTAGGTTGATATTATAAAAATCATTTGTTATTTAATTGGGTTGTTGAGGTGGTATAAATATCAGATCTAATGAGAGAAAGTGATTTTGTCCTTGGATTTGTAGCATGATCTCCTTTTAACAACTAGTTTGAACTCCTCCAACACCTAAGGGGATTCATTCTTTTACTCATAGTTAGACTTTATATTTAAGAAGTTAAGTATTTGGGTATTCCTTGATTCATCACTTAAAAAGCTTTATAGATCAACTTAGTTGTTCTTTATCTATAGTGTTTGGTTTGGTATATCATAACTATCTTTGATGACATCCTCAGTAATTATGGCTTCCTCTCTAGGAGAGATAATATGTTTAGTTGGGGCATTAAGGTTTCTTTTAAGATATGAATTTTTGCTCCACTAATCCCATTAATTCTTTATAGGTTCATTTTCAAAAGGTCTTTATAGTAAATTTCCAAGTTTTTCATTGTTGCTTTATAGTAGACCTCCATTGATAAGTAATGAGTATTGAGTCCTTAATTAAGGTATCTCCCTCTCTTATTATTAACAGTGGAACCCTATATGAAAACTCCTAAGTTAAGTCCATGTTTTCTAATGTTTATGGTTTCGTCCATAGATAATAACTTACCAATGTAGCAGACAAGAGAACTTATTCCCTTTGTACATAATATTCTAATTTTATATAAATTAACCCATAAGGCACATGTTTTTATGAAACATCCTCAAGATTGATCCATGGCTTCTAAAGCTATAGAAAGAATGGAGAGTTGTTGAAATTTCAAGAACCTTCTTCAATTATCCTATAAGCTTATTTCTTAACAGTGAATTTGAAGAGGGACATATTGTCATTATTCAACAAGACATCCAAGAGTCCTCTATAATTTCAGTGCTTGAGAGCCCAGTGTTTGATAGTGAGAAAAGTGAAGTGGTTACTTAGAAAGAATCATACAAGTGTTAAGGACCATGCATTTGGTCCCTCCTTTAGGGTATCTAAATAGGGTGAGACAATAGAGTCAATATCAGTGTTGAAGGGTATACAATAGTGGAGGAAAATATTAAAAAGATCGTAGACTACTCTCCTCTAATTTAGAGGTGTCCTAGTCTTTGAACCTTTAACTACAAGCAGAGGAATTGAACAGCTAGCAAAAATCTTTTGGTAGTCTTAGAATAGGTATCGGAAGAGGGCAAGGAAAAACTAAAATTTCAAGGTTTGGTGTTGCCCAAAGGGTTGAGTGTTAGTGGCCATTTGCATAAAAGTGGTAAAGGTTACAATCGAGGAAAGGGTCATCATCATCATCATCATCAACACCTAGTTAAAATCCCACTGAGGTGTGGGGGCTGGGGAATTCTGATAGTACATAGCCTTACTCCTACGTAATAGAGAGACTATTTTTTATATTTACATGCAATGCGGCATGACGATACTACAAAATTGTAAATGAATATGCAGAAATATTCAAAAAGGTAATAAAACAAGTTAAAAGCAAAAAAAAAAAAGCCAAACATACAAAAAATACAAATAACTAATAAAAGGCAACATAAAAGGTAAGGCAATACAAAATAACATATGTCAATGATTGACAATAAATGATAAGATGGAAATACATACTAGAAAAGATCTGGACAAAAGTATCTCCAACCAAGGCTGTCACTACCTTAATTATGCTAATTAGGAAACTAACTAGGCTAAACTAATTATGAGGTAAATACTACACAGTAAAATGCAAAGGACAGGATTCAATAAAACCTATAAGTATGTGAATGCTCTTTTACAAGAGATCCTTTACCCGTATCTTAGTATGGTAATTTTTCTATCACGAGCCAAGTCCTCGGTAAGATCCAACTTAGCCATATCTTTCTTGATCACTCCCCCCCAGTTCTTTTTAGACCTTCCTTTTTTCCTCTCATAGTCTCTGAGTATTATTTTCTCACATCTTCTCATTAGAGCTTCAAGGTGTCTCCTTTTAATATGTCCAAACCACCTAAGCCTTGTTTCTCTCAATTGTTCATTAATACCAGCCACCTTTAATTTGTCTCTGACCATTTGATTTTTGGCCCTATCTCTTTTGGTAAGGTTACATATCTACCAGAGCATCCTAACCTCAGTCACCAAAAACTTATTATTATGTGTTTGTTTAATGGCTCAACACTCTGCCCCTTATAACATGGTTGGCCTAATTGCTAAGCGATAAAATTTGACTTTGAGCTTGAGTGGTATCTTCTTGTCACATAAAACTCCTAATGCACTTCTTAGTCGACAAAATCTGCAAGTGCATAGAATCGTTCCTAGTACTTACACTTCAAGTATTCCAAGGTCGTATCCCATAAGGACTAAAATACTCACTACTGAATTAATCCTAATTACGTGAACTAAAATGACAAGAAAATTAAAAGATGATTGGATTAGAGCAAACAATAAATTGTGAAGAATGTAAATAAACAAGCAAGGTAAATATGATGATTTAGACTTAAGGCTTTGGGGTTCACCAATTTAAGAGATCGATCGATCGATGAATTATAGAATTGATTGAATGACAGGTTATAATAACAATTGCACAAATTCACTTATATTCTCTCTTAAGACATATAAGAATACCTAACTCGTTGATTATCATCTCTCAATGCGAAACCTAACTAGTCAAATTCATTAAGAACAAGCAACCATAAGTTATAACGCTAGTTCAGGATATCTCTATCTCTAAATCTAATGTGTTTATCTTCCTAGTGCATAAATCATACTTCACCTCGCAGTCTATCATATGATTCCTAAGATTGCATCTATGGTGATCAAGTATAAAAACAATAATGAAGCTTAAGAAAGATAAATATAACCCAAGAACTTTCATTCAACACCAATCAATCCATAAAAAATAATTCAATCCCTAAAATAGGCTACATCCCTAACCCTAAATGGGTTTAGTTCCAACACATGATAAAAGAATCCAAATCCATAAAAACAATTAACATTCAATCCTCCTTCTTCCTCTTCTTTTCCTCTTTTTGGCTGCCTCCTTAGTGTGCTGCCTTGTTTTCAATGCCAGCCCCCTTTTTAGGTCTTCAAAATGAGTATTTATAGTGTCTTGGAGTCAAAGAAACCTAGTTTTTACTAAACAGGGAAACTAGGATCATAATAGTGCCGTCAAAGTTCGTTAGGTAGACCTTATGTCTGTTTAGCATACTTTTTCTATCTTCTGGAGCAAATTTGGACAGTGAATGTCCATTAAGCGAACCTTATGTCCATTAAGCGGACATTTTCGGGTCTTTTAGCTTTCCTTCTCCGCTCATGTCCGTTTGGAGGGACATGATGTCTGCTGGGCAGACATACACTAGGCATCTTCAGAAATGTGCAATTTGACCCTTTAGACAGAAAAATCTCTCCTCAAGGTCTTCACAGAAGTTGTAGAACTCGGAGTCCTCTTCGAAAGTATACTTGAATGACCTTAATCTGATATCCATAACGAAAGTTATGCCTTTTGACCCAAAATCTATCCAATTGTACCTATTAAGCAATAAAGTTAAATTGTGTGAGAATTACCCAAATAAAGCTCAAAATTCACATAAAGATAAGCCAAATTAGTTCCAATTCATCCCAAAATTATATATAAATAATTTGACTTATCACTTCTCCATTTGAGTCATCCTAATCTAATACAATGGGCTACATCTTCATTGATCTCTCTATTGTTCTAGATGATAGACCCTAGGTACTTAAAACACTCATTCCGTGATACGATTTCTGCTCCAATCTTTAACGCCACATTGATATCCACTTGATGGTCTGAAAAGTTCACATTATCATCACCAAATAACATACACCAAGGCACATTTCCTTAAATATTCTTGGTAAGCTCATCTATCATTACTTTTTAAAATTCATTCTTAAATTGGTAATTAAAATAAGTGAGAGAAGCTGGCAGGAAGCAACGGATAAAATACCCAGAGAGTTACAAAGGTGGTTCAACCATAAATGAAGTAACCTAAAGGGTTAGAAGAAGGGAGGAAAAAGAGTTGGTTGAAGTAAGAAGGATATAAAGAAGAAGGAATGTGAGGGGTTAATAGGGTAGAGGTATAAGTGAAGAACATTAAAAGAAACAAAGAAAGTTAGTTAAGTAATACAACGTCAAAGAGCAAAGGGAAACTTCAAGGACCAATCAAAAACTGGAGAAAAAATGAAAGATCAACATGCCTGAAACCATGAGGTTAGAGAAGAGAACGAAAGGCGAAAGCCAATTAGCTAGGGAGAAGCCATACTTTCTCTCACTAATCATGTTTAAGGTTGTTTATGTTGTAAATTTTAATTTTCAAAGAATTGATCTCTAGAGTCATAAGGTGAATCTTTTTTTTAAAAAATTGGTATTAACGATAGTAAAAACTATTTCGACATTACAATGTTTATAATTAGAAGCCTATCACTTAGCTTTTAACGCAATTTAGGAAGAAGTGAGGAGAGGCTAAAAAAAAAAAGGGGTGCTCACAAATGTCATTTACTTTTAATTTCGGGGTGAGATTGTGCTCCATGTTTTTGGCAATAAGCATTGCTCTAATCCAATTTGTGCTCTTATTTTCTACTCTATGTTTATCTTCTCTAACTCCACTGTAAAGTCTTTGGTTCCTTTCTTTCCACAAGGAATAGATGGTAGTTAGAAATGTTGTTTTGATAAGGATAGCATTCGGTAAGGGAGCCAAGGATAGCATTCGGTAAGATAGTTAGAAATGCTGTTTCGACAATGATCAATGTAAGGGAGCCAAGGTGAAATGGTGTGATATTGCTTTGCCGAAACAGTATGGTGGTTTGGGCATCATTCCAATCACTCAAATGTGACGAGTTTTGCCGATGAAGAGGATATGGAGGTTATTTGTTGACACGGAAGCGTTGTGGGTTAAATGGGTCCAAACTTATCGAATAAAGGAGCGAAAATTTTGGCAAATTATGGCAAGGTATGATCATTCTTGGTTCTTTAGGAGTTTGTTGCAACTAAGATACTTAATATACCTTTACATCAAATATCGGGTAGGTAACAGGGAGAATATTTGGTTTTGGTTTGATAATTGGTGTCCCAATAGTCCTTTATGGGTGCGGAATGACTTTTATCCTCTTAGTTCTAGGTTTTCTAAGGATACTAAGTTGGCATCGATAATTCGGGAGAGGGAGAGGTTAAACCATTGCAGGTTTGGTTCTTTGATTGATACGCAGGTTAATGGGCTCCTGCAGACTTCTCAACCTGATACTTATGAATGGATGGCTCATTCTAGTGGGCAGTTCACAAATAAATCTGCTCATACTATAGGGAGGCAATTCCCTGCTATTGTCCCATGGGCTGACTTGGTTTGGAGGCAAGTTCTGTGTCCTAAAGCTGCTTTTTTCTGTAGCTTACTATTTTAAATAGACTACGCACCAAAGATCGATGGCTTGGAACCTTTGACCCTTTGTGTGTTTTATGCAAAATTGTTAATGAATCCCGGAACCATTTGTTCTTTGAGTGTAATTATACAAAAGCGGTGTGGAGCCGATTATTGCATATGCTTGGGATCCCCAAATTTTCTTTTGAGTGGGCTGAAGTGATACATGATATACTTCTTTTTTCAGCTAAAGGACAGTGTGATTCTATTTTGATCAAGATGTCTTTCATGATGGCAATTTATCATATTTTGAGGGAGCAGAACTGCCGCCTTTATCGAGGAAGGGAACGTCCAAAGTATGAACTTGCGACGACAATAGTTCAATTGATCAGGGAGCTTTTTATCGCGCATGGGAAGCAAGATGAATTGAGTACTAGAAGTAGAACGACTTGGTTCTTATAGATGATGTTGGTGTTTTTGGTTGTGGAGTAGTACACTTGTGGATGTGATTGGTTGTCTTGGTTTACCCTGTCACAAGGCTGTACATAACTTTTATTTTTGTTAAGTTAAATATATTTATAACTTTAATTTTCAAAAAAAAAGGATAACATTCGGTTTGCCTTTCTTAGTGAGAGTAATAATGTTGTTCAAAGTGGACTCCCAATCTCGAGTTGGAATCGATAAGTTTAACAACTATTGAGTAGGCCCCTAAACCACCATAGAGTAGCTGCAATTAAAAACAAATGGCTTCCACCTTCCTCGCATTCTCGACACGGCTCACATTAAGAGTCATGTTGCCCATACCATCGGTTCTTAGTTGATAGTCTAATTTTGATCAACAACTATAAGATAATAGAATCCTTTGGATTAAAGGAGTTTTTCCAGAGGAGTGAATGCCATGCTACTTCAGGAGAGATACTGTTAAAGAGAGAACGATAAGAACCATTTGAGAATTGACCTGTAGTAGTAGGTGTCTAGATGACCTTATCTTCTGGGTTTGTCTCAGTGAGGACTGGAAGGTGACTAACTAAAGCTTGGAAGCCTCCAAGATTACAAGACCAGATGCCATTAAAAATAATAGCCGATGCTTTAGAGGAGTTTGGGAGATGGTGTCTTAACCATCAAAGATTATTTTGGAGGATCAGTGGACAAATGTTATTCCAATATTCATACCACAACATAGTGTCTTCCCCATCCCTAATAATGTGCTTAATAAAAGGATAAATGAAACTTATAATTTTCAGAAGTTGACTGAATATTTAAGAATGTTGTGAGGAGGTTGAAATTTTCCAAAACTCACATCCCGAAGATGAGTTCCTTGTACCTAATCCATAATGCCCCTTCGTCTGTAAATAATCGCCATATTTGTTTACATAACATCACCTTTTGCATGGCTGAAACTGATATAATTCCAAGCCTCCAAGAGTCTTAGGTATTGTGACTTCGCTCTGCTTGACCTTAGCCTTCTTGGCATTCTCTTCTTTACCCAACCAAAGAAACGCTTTCAAAATCTTGTCAATCTCGTTCGTAACTCTCTTAGGTGAATATTCACTCTAATATTTCTACTTCTTGACTGATGTTGGAAGATTTTAATCCATTTTTACTAAAAGACAATCAATTATATATATAATTGATAAAAGGTAATTGGTTAATGCTTCTTTCCACATCATCTCATCCATATTTATCAATATAGAAAAACATTGGTTTATAAAATAATATTTTACACCATTTATTAGTCTATCATTAAATATAACTGTTCTCGACTATCAACATATATATTGAACTACTCATTCTCTAACATTGAGACTCATCATTTGTAGAATCTTTTTCCTTCTTATGCACAGCTACCATCGTCTTTCCCACAGATCTTCACATACTTTCTCACCATAGTCTCATAGATGTAAGCTCGGTCATTGGATGAGGTTATGGAGAAGTAAATGTTAGCAAATGCCGGTTGTCAAGTGTTGTGGGGATTTGTTAAAATTTAAAACATATTTGGTTTCATATTCACATATATGCAGAATTAAGCTGTATTTAGTTAGTTAGTAAATCTTCTCATCTTGTGCTGCATTTGCAGAATCTAATTTAGAGGGAGACAATGATGTCTTTGGGACTTAAACCGGAAACCGAAGCATGACTCCCGGGCAGCAATTACATAAAGACAAACTTTATACATTAAGTTCAGTTCTTTTTAGCTTGGATTATGAATATTCTTAGAAAAAGGCATGATGACGATGAAGAACACTCGTTCAACGCGCCCAGATGCTTTGCCAGTAGCTTCGTTGTCGATTATGTATTAAGTAAAATTTAAAATTTAAACATAATTTTTTTAAAAAATTATTATTATTTTGTAGAAAAATCAAATAAAATATTTATAAAATGATCCAACTTGTTTGGAATTGAATTTATTTTAGTGGAAGACAATAATTTAATAATGGTATATTTTAAATAATTAATCATAAGAAACCTAACTTGAAATTTGAGTAGCAAAGAAGAAAAAAGTAATTACATGGTATTGATAAAGACACAAAATGTATATTTTGTTTGATATTTTTATCCTTAGGGACAATTTTGTCATTTTCTTATTAAGTGGACAACTATTAATTGTAATTTTGGCTTTTCAATAAATTATCGGTTAAGTTACGCAATTTGATCTAGATAGAGATAATAAAGTGGCCCAATAAATGATCTAAATCAATGGATTGAAGTCTGGGTAAAAAATAGATTCTTTTTAGTGTGGACCTGGTTCATATCGGCCTTGTGATGGGGAAGCCCAATATGGAAGCTATATATATAGGTTAAGGTCTCCTGCAGTTGCTCATATCAATCGTAAGCATAAGGAATCTCTGACCCATTAAGAGAGTTTACGTTTTGAGAAAACTATAGAAAGACCTAGCCCGTGTCCCGGTGATGGATTCCTGTGAAGACGGTAGTGGATTTCGGCTCATTTCGACTTCAGAAAGCTCGTTTGAAGTTTTAGAACCGAAATCAGGTACATTCCGCATTTCTCCATTTTTTGCCCTTTTATGTTCGATCTGGGGTACGTAACTAAGGTACTGTTACGTATTATACATCAGGGCAGTAATGTGATCGGGTGGTTAAAAACTGAGATTTTCGGTTTTTCTCTTTATAAGGTTTTCAGAGAGTTAACTTTTGTTTCTCAATTTTTCTTGCTTTCATTGCATGAAAGTAGTATATATGTGTTTAGCCTTGAGAAACGGGGTGAAAACAAGCCCGGAAAATCAAAAAATGATCCTAAAATGCACAAAAAATTACCATTTTTTGGCAAGTTGTCGGAAGACGTCGAGCCCGAGAGGGAATAGTACCGCTCGTTGGGGTAGTACGTCACGCCCTTGATAGGGGCCGACACGTGGTTGGCTGTGAGCGGGCCAAGTGTCGACGCGTGCATCGCATGCTCCTGTGTCGGTGGGCGCGTTTACGTGTCACGCACCAGACGCATCTCCCGGGCGTCAGCGCTGGCATATGTTTGACATGCGCTATCCACACAGATGCGCAACTGATGCGGGTCAACGTCAGCAAGCTGACGTCAGTCATACGATCTTGAACAGTATAAAAAAACAAAAAGAATTTCAGATTTCCCGTAAGGGTGTCCCGGGATGTTTTGGGTTAGTTTTTGGGTCCGAAAAATTCATAAAGTGAAAATTTCCATTTTTCTGAATTTATTACATTAGTAATAAATTAAAGTTTAACTATAGAAAAAGGAATTAAGATATTCTGAATCCAATTTCGAGTAAATTTTCATTAGACTTGGCAATAATGGCCTGACCTGTGGCCCACCCATTTTTTTCTGAAACGACATTATTTTGCCCAAAATGACGTCGTTTTGAAAATTTTTTGCTTTAAAAATCGGCCCACCCGTGGCATGGTCGGTCATAGCCCTGGCTATGGTTCACCATGGCCCTCGCTTTGACCTATTGACATCCCTAATTTTCATGCTTCGGACATCACATGAGATAGATACTTCAAGTTTTTGTATCTCGGGTCTCATGATAGTTAATCAGAAAAGGAAATGAGACATTCTGAAGCAATTTTTGAGTGAATTTTCATGCAATGAACTTGCCATAAAGGAGATGCATGAGATTCTTGTGTCTCAGGCGGTCAGTTCAGTATCCAGTAATACATGATAATCACTCTAATGAGATTTTTTTCTTTTACAAAAGTCTCAAATAAAGTTTTCAGCACGAGTGTGTGACAATAAAACTGTGCATTCAGGTTTTGCATTTATTGAAGTTACATTGTCACATATCATATGCCTATAAAGAATGTGAGGATAACATAAAGATGTATTCCTTGTGTCTGTGGACTTTTTGAGTGTTGATGAGAATGTAGTCACCAAAGTGGTCTTTCAAGTCAGTATTTTGAATTGTTCTGCTTGCAAGTTGGGGGATCTCTCTGATTTTATGTTTGGTTATTCTGCCCAAAGGTGTTGGCTTTACATAACGTTTTGAGATGATCATAAAGGCATTAGATAGAAGAAAACCGTTGCTTAAATGAACTATTCACCTAAAGATGGTATTGTCATGAGAGTTGACAGTTTGTACTTTGATTGCTTTTATGTGGAGGTCTAATCGCTTATATTATATATTCAACCTAAAGGTGTTTCATAATATGTGTGATTATATTTTCAGTAAAGATACTATTTATTGGCTTTGAGTATCACTGTTATCCTACATTTGTGCTGATTTAATTAAAGTTAATTTATAGTCACCTTTTCGGTTAATAAAATCAATGTCACCATTAAAACCCTGACCGGTTTCGATACAAGAACTAGATAGAGGATGTATTGAATGCTATAGAGATAGCTGAGGTTGATATGGTCATATAGATACATAGGCCATCTCTACCTATATCCATGAGCTCAAAAGCTTATAAAGCAGCCTATGAAGCCTAGGATCGGTCTAATAAATTATGTCTTATGACCATTAAGAGATCCATACCTAACCATCTGCTAAGTGGACTTCCGAACACAAACATAGTGAAATAATTCTTGGTAATGTCTCCCAGAGGTGCACAGTCTTGAGACAAGTGCCTTGATGAAAGAATTATTCTTCATGAGGTATATAGGAGAAGGGGGAGTAAAGGAGAACATATCAAGAGTGATAAATCTTCACAGTAGACTGAAGATGTTAAACATTCATCTTCTTGATGTCTTTATAGTTCATCAGACTCTAAATACACTCCCTTCAGAGTTAAGTAATCTGGTGATGACATATTATTGGTAGGATGAGGAATGAGACTTCAATGCTTTGATTGCCCATTGTGTTGTTGAGGAGGAGAAATTCAAGCTTGCTACTCCTACAGTCCTTGATGCAACTAAATGGAAGGCAAAGATGAAACCCACTAAGATCAAAGGTAGAAAGACTAAATCTTCTCCACATGCTGATGCTGGTCAATCTAGTGCTAGTGAAGGTCCTATAGACATAAAGAAGCTAGCAGTATAAGGCCTAGAAGGAAAGACTGTGATCATCAAATAGCTTATTGGCTTGTCAATTTATGAATCTGATTTACGATAGTCATATTAAGTACTTGGTGGCTATATAGTGGATTATCTAATCAAGGTGCCTCCACGGTGCAAGGGTTCATATCCAGGATAAAGCCAAATAAAGAGAAGAAGGAATTGACGGTTCACAACAATGAAGAAGTGGAAGTAATATCTATAGGGGATATATGTACTGAATTATGTTGTAAAGTTTATTTAGGTTTTTACAAGACACATTTTATATATGATCTTTTGCTCAATTTTGGACGAAGAAGGTTGACGTTTTGTGTTAGGACCCGACCCGGAGACCGGATCCCAACTGTTGGATCCCGTACCGGAGTCCAACTCTTGAATCGTAGAACATGTAACTTGATCACCTTACCTTGAGGGGTTATTTCCTTTATCCCAAATTTCATATTCATTTTTCTTGTAAATTTATAATCTTATGACTCTTGTTGAATTTAAGAAAAGAATCATTTCAATCCGTGTCCTATAACTCAAAGTATCGACCAAAAACAAAAAGTGTTCATACCTGATACATGCTCTCTCAACCGACCCCTCACTTGCATTTACTCAAACCTTTTTAATTTCACTCCAATAAATACCAAATTTTTCCTACACAATGTCAAAAGTTTGAAAATTCACATCCTTTAGCACACTAGTCGAAACATGATACATTATACCTCGTTGGAAAGATAAAAGGAAGATCTACAAGTTTTATGAAGATAACAAAAATCAATTCAATCATTATAGAGGGTAAAAACCCACTTGAAGTTTCAGCCTAAAAACTAGCCAATGGAACAGTAATTCTGCAATATGAACAGTAACAGCTAACACTCCCAACCCCATAACTTTTTATTCCTAAATCCAATAACTGCGAATCATACCTCATTTTAAAGCTAGAAAGATAATATACATTTTTCATGAAGAAAGCAAAAACCAGATCAGCCTCTAATTGAGTAAAAAAAATCCCTTCAAGGTTGCTGCAAAATTTCATGACCACTACAGTGGCTGAAACCTTCCCACTCTCATAACTTCTTATTCCTAGCTCCTATGGGTGCATAATATACCTCTATGGAAAGGTAAGAAGATAAACTACAAATCTTATGAAGAATGCAAAAGCTAATTTCATCATTAACCAAGGTAAATCCTCATTTGAATGTACTGGTCTAACAATGACCAATGTAACAGTACATGAACAGTAACTGATTGAATTCTAATCCTCATAACTCTTTATATCTAACTCTGAATGAGACAAATCATATACCCTTAGAAAGCTCTAAACTTCTACTACAATTTTCATGAAGACTCATTGATCTAAATCAAACCCGAAGAGGGTCTAATATTGAGGCGAAGTACTGTCAAATTTCCAGAAAATTTGACAGCACTTCCCTTGAAAATACAACTAGCCAATTTTTCATCCTAATGCTTCAACCTGCATAAAACTCAATACTCAAGGGCAGCAACACACTCTTAGCTTTCTAGACATTAACAAGTCATATCCAACTAACAAAAATTTCATTCTCAACATTCATCTACCTATATGCTATTCACACCATCGCATGCATCATTGAAAAGCTACTAATTCAAACATAATAGCATAGGGTTGAAATTTGATCTTTT
>JANZXP010000002.1:12638460-12662283 GCA_027576715.1 Erythroxylum flavicans
ATGACATTCTGGTCTTGCTTGTCCAGGCTTCTTGCAGTGATAGCATATAATTTGATTATTTTGTGTATCGCTATTACCATCGCTACCTTTTAATATAAACCTATTTTTTCCAATTTTCTTGTTTCCTTCTCTTTTCTTCATAAGCTTTTTTTTGTAGAAGCGGACATATTTTCTGACCATGAAGTTGAATTTGTCATCTCCATCTATTTGCAACTTAATATCACTTTTATCATTATTTGATGAATTTGATTCGTCAACTACTTTTAGTGTTATTCATCTTCTGTATGAGGATCCTTCATCTCTCCTAAGCTCAGCTTCATGAATCATTGAGTTTCCTCCTAACTAGTCAAGTGAGGTTGTATCGAAATCTTTTGAGATTTCCAGAGCTGTCACTTTAGGTCTTCATTCCTTTGGTAGTGATCTTAGAATTTTTGATACCAGCTTGTCATTTGGGTATATCTTGCTCAAGTTTTTCAAGGCAGTGATGACGTTATTGAAACGTCCAAAGAATTCATCTATTGTTTCTCCTTGTTTTATGAAAATAGTCTCGCATTGATACACTAAAAGACTTTGTCTATGTTTTTTTACCTCATTCGTTCCTTCAAAAGTAAATTGAAATTGGTCCCACATTTCTTTTATTATAGAATAATAGGATATCTTTTACTACTCTTCGAGAGATAATACACATATTAGATATTGTCTTGCTTTGGCATTCAGCCGTGCATTTCTTCTGTTGACATCAGTCGACAGTTATACGTTATCAGTAGTAGGAGGTGTAGCTCCAACTTTAATAGTTTGCCAAATTTCTATATCCACCGATTAAAGATAGATGATCATTCTCTCTTTCTAATAGGAGTAGTTGTTTCCATTGAAGCAAGGAGGCTTTGATATGGATTATCCTTTAAGGCTTCTCAAGTTGTTTGCCATGATCTATCATGTGTTGTAAAACACATTAAATGTGAAACCAAGCTCTGATACTAAATGATAAAGTAAACACACGCAAGAGGGGGGCGAATTGTGTGTAAAAAAATTTTCAAGGTATTTTAGATCTTTAAAATCCTTTTTAAACAAAATGAGTTGATAAATAAAAAGGTCCTATTAAACTTTGAAAGGAACCTCTTAACATTTAAAAAGAAAGGATCCTATTAGTTATTTAAAATATGAAAGAAGTCTATTAATCGAAAGGATCCTATTCGCACTCAAAAAGAAAGGAGCCTGTCAATCGATAAGAGCCTGCTAGAGCTCAAATAGAAATAAGTCTGTTAATTAGTAGGAGCTTGTTGACTCTTAAAGCAAAAAGAACCTCTTTCTTTATAGAAACAGAAGGAGCCTATTGAAAAACTAAAAGAGCCTATTAAAAACACAAACATATAATGTGAAATTTTAAAAATTAGGATGAGAGAAAAATGACACAGAAAATTTATAATAGTTCAGCTAACAATCAAGCCTACGTCTAGTCCCCATGTATCCAACTTAAGTATTTCACTATAAAAATCTGAGTATTAAATTTGACGACCCTCTCCAAACTCACAATTACATATTTTTTTAAGATTCTCTAACCTTCCACACTCGAAGTGTATACAAGCTTCTAAAAGATCACATAAAATAAAATGTAAAATTAAAAGTAAGTTCTTAAATAACAATTTCTCCCTTGATAGAGTGATTTCACTTTCTAAGGCACACTAAGAATGATATGACTCTCAAGAATATAGATGCTGCTCAAATGTTTCGAAAATTTGTGTATGTTCATTACTTCAGAAGTGTTGTTGCTCTTTTTGAAATAGTCAGTTCCTTCAGCTAGTCGTTGTTTCATTTTAATTTTGAGTAGACTTTGGATTTTCAATATCATCTTTATTGAAACAAAAATTTTTGGAGTTAATTGTTCAAAAAGGTATGATCCTCCTGGATGTCAATAAGGAAAGTTTACTAAAAAGGTTCCTGCAAGAAAAATAACTTTCCTATGATTTTATTTCCTTAAAAAGATAATGTTTTCTATACAAGGAAATAAATCTAATTTGAATTTTGAAATATTATATAGTTATCATCAAAATTGTTAAATATAAACCTTGAGCTAATAAGGGGAGTGTCCAATTATCTTATTAAGGGGGTGTTCATATATGTGACAAATAATGCCAAAAAACGTGATATTGTTAAGATATATATTAAGATATCTTAATTAGTTGATTTTGAGCATTATTTGTAATTGGATATCTTTGATTATTTGTGGAATTTCTTTATGACGACTATTCTACCTTATTTGGAATTCTTTAAAGATAAGTTTTACTTGGGATAAAATCCTAGTCAAGATATGATTTAATTTGAATAAAATTACCATAGCTTGATTAAGATAAGATGCAAATTTTTGGTGATTTTTGGACTCTTCTTAATAACCTATTTAGGTAATCATCTCTACCTAAGGTAGCTGAATATTTTTAGTGATTATAATTCAGATTGGGTAGCTGTGTTGTTTATGACATTTTGGTGATGAAATGTTTGTTCGATGTTGAGTTTTCGTGGCTGCTATACGTGGGATGCTATAATGACAATATCGAAGGTTCACAGAAAATTTCTTGATAGACACCTTCCTATACTTTTGTTGATAAAGTTACATATTTAGGGGAGCTATTTTCTATCTCAAGTGTTGTCGTTGTTTATGTCTTTATTGTTTCAATCACTTTTTTTGTTCAATTATCATCTTTATTATTCAACATTCTTGTGAAAATCCTCTATTGAGGTTAACACGAGGTGATCGCATTATTGGGAGTAAAAAATTTTCACGAGGTGTGAGAACAAGTGGATAGTGTCAATGGTTGAGTGGTGTCGGGTTAATAAAGCCTTGTATAAAACTATTGTTCTTCGATGAAAGTGATTAAGTTAGGTGAGGGCCTCGCAGACATAGGCAAGGTGTGCCAAACTGGGTTATCAAATCTCAGGTGTTGATTTCTATTTATTGTTTTCCAAGATTTACAATTTATAGCCTTCAAAATACCATAAGTCCATGGGTCATGATTTGTAGTATATATAGGGTCGATCCCACGAGGAAGGTGAATTAATATAATCCTATATTATCTAAGGCTTAGAAAAATTAATAAAATGAAAATAAAAATTAGAAAGAAGAGTAAATACGAGAAAGTGATTAGCAAGAAATTAATTTACAAAATCAACACAAAAGAAATTGAAATTGAGCAACAAAAAAGTCACAAAGGGAATTAATCAAGAAGAGTTACCAAATTATGAAAGGGGATTTTCCCTATCATCAATGCTAATCGAGTCAATTATGTGTTATTCTGGTGTCAGTTTTCAACTATTGTAGGGTAGATTACTCTCTCTCAAGTTATAATCATTGAAACCTAAATCATAAGGCCTAATTAAATTATGGAATTTGCAATCTCTTAATTAAAAAAAGACCCAAAACTCTAATTAGATCTTATGCCCTCTAATAAACTACCGAATCTAACACGGGATCTCTCTCCACACAATAATCGATATGATTAATCATGTAGTCTATTGAATCGCTTAACTCTCATTAATCGAACCCAATCATTTTTATCTGGTTCACCCTCTCAGTTTATTACCGAAATATGCAAATACTGCAATTAATCATAATACCCAATCATAACAACACACAAATAACTATATTAGCATTAAATCAAGTTCAATCCCAAAGGAAAAGTTATAACATCATCAATAATCCAAGATTCATCATCATACGATCCATCATTATCTCAAACATTAAATGAACGAAAATAAAGATAGAAAGGAGAAAGAACTTGAATCAGATAACCTAAGAAGGCTACAACGTTAGAAGACTTGCTTCCTCTCTCCTCTTCTTCCTCTTCTCTCTTTTCTTCTTTTCTCCCTTGAAGCTTTCCCAAATTGGAAGAAGTGGAGGCTGCCCTTCTTTCTTCTTCTTTTTCTCCTTATATTCTTTTCTAATTAAGGAAAATGTAGGGCTTTTCCTATGCCTAAAAGGTCCGAAATATCTAAAAAATGAAGTTCGAAAAGTCAGATCGAATAACCTATCTTGCAAGCCACAATCATGCCCCCGGTTTGACCTTATCTCACGATCTTGGCATACTGGCCACAATCGTGGCTAGTCCTCCATGATTCTATCTCGATTGTGGCACATTGTCCATGATCTTGGCCATTTGTTTGGTTCAGATCTCCTCTGAAACTCCTCCATTCTTCAATATTAGCCCTAAACCACTAGCAAACTCATCAAGGCACCTCAAATACACAACATTGAAACTTAAAAACATGCTCTAACCCATAAAACACTTAAAATACAAATATTTAACTAACTAACACAATTACAACCTAAACATATGCTAATCAATTAGATTTAACTACTAAACACATCCTAAACTACCCACAAAACATGATGCAATCTACAATTATCAACATCCCAAAAATAAAACAAACAAAACAAACACACACTAGAGCATAACATACACACAAATGTATCAATGAGGTAATGACGTCAAACTTCATGAAACGAATTTAACTTCGAACACTATCCCTCAAGTTGTTATAACTTATTAACTTGCGAAATTCACGTCTAAGTACCTTTAACGAAATATACTACTAATCCAGACCTTAATGTTAAGTTTATTCACCCCTATCACTAGCACACACACATTGATAATTATTTAGTCAATCAAAAATGTAACTATCACTCAGTATGTTTTCATGAAAATTCAAGTTGTTCACAAAGATCGATATGTTTTATTTGACAAAACATTATTTTTGTTAATTTTATAGACATAAACCTAGCATTTTACGTGAAGGCAAACATTTGTGATGAATTTCGATTTGTTTACTTAACTAGTTCATGTTTTTATTATGCGCTTTGGTTGGAATGTCATTATAGTCTTTTGGCGCAAAGGCACATATTTGTGATGCGTGTCGATCTGGTTACTCAGCTACATTACATTCTCAACTAGCTACTAGCTATATTCATAACCTGAAGGCCAATGGAATAGTTATTTGCTTATGATTTACACTTTTTTTACGTACGTAGTTTCTTAAGCTAGTAATTCTCATAAAAAGGTACTAACGATGCTACTTATTCGATTGGCCTAAAATTATAAATGCATGTGACAAATTCCTAGGGTGACTAAACTAACATCATATCCTAATTAACTTACATATTTAGCCAAAGTAACATAAGTCACTAATTTCATAAGCCAATAAATCTTCGCACCCTACAAGACTATATTCAAAGTTAAACTGATTTCATTAAGTCCTAGCTGTTGACACATTTAAACTGATTTCGTTAAGTCCTAGCCCTTGACACATTCACATAATCATATAATACACCTTAAAACAAACTAACATGCAAAATTCACATTCAAAATAAAAGCATACATGCATACAACACAACCCTCCCTACACTTGGACATCACATTATTCTCAATGTGAGAAGCACAACCAAAAACACATAAGGTGGGAATAAACATAACATAAAATAACACGAAAGCATAAGAACAACATAAACACAAAATTGAAAATAGGTAGGGTTAGAACACAAAACTGTCAAGGTGATTGAGGTGGCAATGGTGTCGGAGGTAGACATTGAATGCTTTGAGCCTATTTTCCTACCTTATACTTGATTCAAAGAGAGAAAGAGAGTTCGTAATCATCAACCATTCCAAATCATGAAAACTTATTTGTCTGAATTTAAAAAAAATCTAACTACACATAATTTAAATATAACTACTAAATGTGTTAATTTATGGTCATTAGCTTGACCGTGCATCCTTGAAAACTCAACTAGAATTAATTATGAGCAACTTGCTTCCACCGTTCTCGTTCAACATCAGCTTCGTAGCTTGTCAATAAGCTATATATTGGAAGATAATGAAAAGGACTTAATCTATCAAAGTAAGGAAACCTAATAAGCTTAGTAATGTCTTTTCTAGTGATAAACTATCAACAAAATAGGAAATAACGAAACTCCTTGATTCTTCCATTAAATTCAAAATTTTGTTTAGTAAGAAGGTGAACTGTTCGTTTTCTTCATCAATCACCTTCGTCTCCTCTGCTTCTTCCACTTCATGAACAGAGACATCTATATCTTTTTAAACCTCTATCGCCGCTATCATCTGTTCGTCTTACTCTTGCTCCTTTAAAGATGTGACTACATCAATTTACACGAATGATATGCTTAATGGGTAAGGAGGAGGAGGAACATAAAGAGGGTTCTCATTCTTTTCTTCATCCTTTTTAATCTTTTCTTGGTCCTCTATAAGGTGGGTTTCTTTTTTATTTTCTAATGTTTCTTTTAGCTTTTTCCCACTCCCAAGTGTGAAAGCCTTAACTTGCTCTTTTGGATATACTTCCATACTGCTCGAAAGACTTCCTACACTTCTTGTAGATAACACATTGGCAAACTGTTCCACTTAAACCTCCAAGTAGAGGATAGAAGAGGTATGAGTCTTTGTTACTTGGGCGATTTGCCCTTCTAAACTCTTCTGGGCCTCATCCATACTTACGATCTTGTCCATGATCTTGTCTAGTTTAGAATCATATTCATTGTATTCATCTTGTTGAAATCCATGTGACTTTTGATTTCTATATTAAATCCCAGCGTTGTTAGACCAATAAAAATTTGAGTGGTTCTGCCACCCCGAATTGTATGTGTTTGAATAAGGATTGTTATCTCCCTGACCAACTTATACTTTATTAAAGTTGAAATACTCCAAGTTGTTATTTTCCCCTAAGAAACAATCAGCTGCAATATAATTATTTGTCCACATAACTCACCATTGTGCTGAATTGCTTTGAATGAAGAGGAAGAGCTGGCTTTCAAGCTATTTAGTTGCTTGGATAGGTTTTTGATCTCGGACTACAATGTTGTTACTAAATTTGTAGCAATCATTCCTTTTGGATCCTAAAAGGCTGATTGCTATCTATTTTGTTCTGATGTCTAAAGACAACTATTATACACCATCTCTTCAAACAGATCGTGTGTTGCTTTAACTATTTTCTTCAAAAATGATCCTCCAGTAGCTACATCTATGGTGCCCCTCGTGGGTGGATTGACTCTATTATAAAAGGTTTGCAAAAGGAATTCATTGGATATGTTTTGATGAAGACAACTCCTTTGGAACTCCTTATACATCCCCCACGCTACATATAAAGACTCCCTATCATTTTGCTGACAATTGATAATTTGCTTTATTAGTCTTGTTTTCATGTTTAAAGGGAAGTACTTATTTAGAAAAGGTCGCACCAGCTGCTCCCAAGTTGTAACATTAGCTAGGTTAAGAGAATTCAACCATGCCTTCGCTCTATCCCTTAGTGTAATGGGAAAGAGCCTCATCCTAACAACATCTTCTGACATCCCAATATATCAGAAGGTGTCACAAATCTCTAAGAAATTAGCCAAATGAGCATTAGGATCCTTATTAGCTAACCATAGAATTGCACATTGGTTCGTAGTCTATTTAACAGTGATGGTTTAATCTCGAATGTACTCGCTTGCATTAGTGGTCGTGTAATCCCTTGATGATAAACATTGAGCTATGGCCTCATGAAGTCCATAAGGTTCCATCGCTCTCTATGATGTATTTCCTCCACCATCATTCTTTCCATCTCTTTTTAGCGTTGAACTCTTATGATTCCCTGTTCATGCCTTAGGATGTTCAAATTTATGTGTCTTATACCTTGCGTGCAAACTTTCATCTTTTTTTTCCTAATCTTTAGATTATAAGAATTAGACTAATCCTACACCTTCCTGACAATAGTGCCAAAAACTTGTTAATCATTTTTCAAGCTTTACAATTTATAGCCTTCAAAATACCGCAAGTGCGTAGGTCATGATTTGTAGTATGTAAAGGGTCGATCCCATGACGAAGATGAACTAACCTAATCCTATGTTATCTAAGGCTCAGAAAAATTAATAAAATGAAAATAAAAATAAAATTGCAAATAAAAGTAAATACTGGATAGTGATTATTAAGAAATTAATTTGTAAAATCAACACAAAAGAAATTGAAATTGAACAACAAAAATGTCACAAAGGGAATCAACCAAGAAGAGTTACCAAATTATGAGAGAGGAGATTTTCCCTATCATCAATGCTAATATAGACAATTATGTGTTATTATGGTGTCCATTCTAGACTATCGCAGGGTAGATTACTCTCTCTCGAGTTATAATCATTGAACCCTAAATCATAAACCATACTTGAAAGATGGAATTTACAATATCTCAATTAACAAAAGACCCACAAATCTAATTAGATCTTACGCCCTCTAATAAACTATCGGGTCTTATACGGGATCTCTCTCTGCACAATAACCGATATGATTAATCATGTGGTCTATTATATCGCTTAACTCTCCTTAATCCAACTCAATCATTTTTATATAATTCACCCTCTCAATTTATTACCAAAATATGTAAATACTACAATTAATCACAATACCCAATCACAAAAACACACAAATAACTATATTAGCATTGAATCAAGTTCAATCCCAAAGGAAAAGATATAACATCATCAATAATCCAAGATTCCAATTCATACAATCCATCATTATCTCAAACATTAAATGAATGAAAATAAAGATAGAAAGGAGAAAGAACTTAGATCGGATAACCCAGGAAGGCAGCAATGTCGGAAGACTCGCTTCCTCTCTCCTCTTCTTCCTCGTCTCTCTCTTATTCTTCTCTCCCTTGAAGCTTTCCCAAAATGGAAGAAGTGGAGGCTAGCCTCCTTCTATCTTCTTCTTTTTCCCCTTATAGTCTTTTCTAATTAGGGCAAATGTAGGGCTTTTCCAGTGACCAAAAGGTCTAAAATACCCTTGAAAAATGAAGTCTAGAAAGTCAGATTATGCAGTCTATCGTACAGGCCACAATCATAGCCTATTCTATCTAGTTTCTATTGCTTTTAATTGCCTTCATATCTTGATTTTGATTGCAAAGCCTTGTGTTTTGTTCCAAAAGTGAGATAAATTGGGTGGAAATTGTGTGAATATTGCATGAATGTTAATTGGATTATTTTGAGAATTTTGCATGAAGGTTGAGGGAAAGTCACAAAAATTTTGCATAAAAAGAGAAATAAAAAAGGAAGAAAAGTGGTGACAAGTGTCACCACCATGACTAACATCAAAATGTTAGTTGCGATGGTGACATAACAAATGCCCTCACAGGGGTTTCCATAATTAACTCGGGTAATAACTTGTCGAATATGAAAGTTAGATTAGTTAGTTATTCGAGTTAATCTTAGGGCCAAACTGTTAATTTCGGTATGACAATTGTCCAATCATTTCCCTTTAATCATACATAGGAAATTAAATTAGTGAAATTAATTCTCAAGAGTTTTTCACTTCGATTTCTACTCGTCTTTGTTTTTGGTTGAATCATTTTACTTTTCATTCTAATTTCGTGATTTTCTTTAAATCTTTCACTCAACAATTCAAGATAGAGTGTTTAGGATTGCATTATTTTTATTTTTAATTCAAAATTAATTTTAGTTAACCAATTTCACCTCCGTGGGAGATGACCTTGGGTAATCACTACAATTACCTCGTATATTTTTTAGTAAGATGGCCTAGGTATTTTTTAAAACTTTTTTGGCATAATATAACCCCCTGTTTGGCCTTCTGTCATAATCGTGGCTAGTCCTCCATGCTTCTGTGACGATCGTGGCATATTGGCCATGTTTTTGGCCCTCTGTTTGGTTTGGATCTTCTCCAAAACTCCTTCGTTCTTTGATATTAGATTTAAAACACTAGCAAGCTCATCAAGGTACCTCAAATACACAACATTGAAGCTCAAAAGCTTGCTCTAACCCATAAAATACTTAAAACAAAAATATTTAACTAACACACAATTCTAACCTAAACACACACTAATCAATTAAATTTAACCACTAAACACATGCTAAACTACCCATAAAACATGATGCAATCTATAACTATCAATTTTTTATTTCGTGTTTAATTTTTCTGTTTTTGTTTGTGTTGAAAAATTAACAGTTACTGACACAATTGCTTTATGTCAAGCAACTGACTGATACAGTTCAAAGCAACTATGACATAACTAGATTTTTATAAAACCACATCCTTTTGGATTTTCACTATGTACTAATGTCTGGTAAACATGATGAATGTAATGTAATTCCTTACGAAGCATTGAAGGTTAAATTGACTAGAGTTCTCATCTGCGAAGGATTTTTCATTTTAGGACTGGAAAATTATGAACATCATGCTAAAAGGGACAATGATGCTAGACTTTAGCATTCTTACTATTAGTTTTGTTATTAATTAATATGAATAAATTGAAGGTAGAATTTGAAATTTTGATCTATTTGAATAAAACAAATTATAAAGAATTGGACATCTATATAAAATTCAAAGCTCAAACTAACTAAATAATACTTCTAGTTCAGACATAAAAATTATAGTATTAAAAATAATTAATTAATAATTTATTCATAATATTTTTATATTCATATAAAAAATTTTATCTTTAATACTCTCTTTCATATGTCACTATTCATCCCACTTAAAATTTTCTTATATTCTTGTCATGGCTTAATTCATAATTCAAAATTACCTTTTTTTGATATGAAATTAATCTAGAAGTTTGCACTTATTATCCCATAGTGATGATAATCTAAGCCCAACCTAGCTTCCTTGAAGTTACTAGTTGACTAAGCTTCAGACTATGTTGGAACTAGGAGGATCAACCTTGGTCTAGCCCAAATAGTCTAACTTCCCACACCAAAACGTGTGGATGTTTCAAGTGAAATCGAACCTGAACACAAGCTCAACCAAACTTTGAATCAAGTTCAAGTCATATCTTGCTTCTCAGCCTATTGTCATTCATAAAGAGAACCATAAGCATAAAAATAGCTAGACAAAAGTTGATTTGTAATTATTTTTTCTATAAATTTATAAAGACTTTTCCCTTTTCTCTCTTTTCTTAATGTGAAATTTAATACCTTCTATATGAGATGTCATAATCTAACATTGTATAAAAAATTGACTTGATTTTTCCCCAAATAAGATCAATTTATTAACTAGTTTATCGTTTAAATTTAGTTTAACTCTCTTTCAATCATGTAAGAAAGAAAATCGTAAAGAGTACCTATCTTGAAATATAATTCTACCTCCCATCTTATGATGAAGCATTTATTAATTTGTTACTTTTCTATCTTCACATTACAATTATATTTACAAATCAAATTTTATTTTTTAAAAAAACTTAATAAATAAGTAATGTCATGCCAATAAAGCATCATTTTTCTTTTTAGCCTAACTTTATGAGAGATGTCTATTATTTTTTTCTAAAATCATTTTAACCACTCAATTGGAAATCTTTACTTGCCTATTAACTTTCGGATAATAAGCTAAGGCTTTTTATGTTAACAGCAAAATTTAAATTTCTTATTACAAAAGTGGGTGTCATCATCACTTATTATAGCTATGGAGTACTAAATCTAGTAAAGATGTATTTTTAAAGGAATTTTTATTCCAAGACTTTGAAATATTTCCTTCTATTTAACTTAAAAGAGTTCATCTGCAGTAAGTACTTCTCCTTATCCTTTAATAAGGACTCACTCTTGTAATAAGCTAATCTTTAAAAAGTCTAATTGATCAATATGAATAGACATTATAGCTTCTATCTTATTAATCTCAAAGCAACTATCACTTAATTATATGTACTTTATAGTTTTAAATATAATAAAGTTTCTTTTTTTGTATTTGCACTTAAAGGCATAATTCACCCTTGCAAATATCAATAACTCTTTATGCAACTATCAATAGTCTTTTAAGTATGACAATTATATCTTAATTTTCATCTATGTCAAGAACTATATATGAAATCTAAGAAAGATAAACTTATCGACCTTAATGAGCATATCTTCAATTACTCCTCTAGAGTATTTGAAAGAGCTATCAACCAATTGTAATGTCACTATGGTAGGTCTTATTAGAGCTAAACCCAACTTTTCAAAGATAGATAAGAGTATTAAACTTACAATTACAACTAAATCACATAATTCCTTCTAAAAAATAACATTCCCGAATGGTAAAATTCCTTTGAAATTTTATTTGCAAAAGCAACTTTCTTTATAAGATAACATTACACATTTCAAGAGGTGCAACTATTTTTCTCAAGCTTCCTCTTATATGAAAGAATATTCTTTATAAACTTCATGTAACTTGGAATTTGCTCGAGTGTATTTACAAATGAGATATTGATATGAAGTTTCTAGAATACATTAGCAAATTTAGTAAATTGTTAATTTACCACAATCTTCTTCAGACATTGAGGAATTTAGGGGATGGTTCTTGAGGAGCATATGTTTAATTTGCCTTCTTATTTATTAAAAAATACATATTTTCTTTAATCTTATCTAATTTTTCAACTCTTATAAGTGTTTTTATTTTTTTACCACTTCCTATAGTGATTATTTTACAAAGCTCATTGTTATATCTTTTTACACTCTCCTCAAAAGTATAAGCTAAATTTCTTTGTAATGTTTTAGAAACCATACAATCTATTTGACTAATTTATACTTTTAAACTTTTAATATATACTGGGTAGTTCTAAACATTAGTCTTGTTCTTGTTCATAAATTGAGTGTGAGATATCAATAATTGAGTATTTCCATATTCTAGGTTCATCTTTTTTTATGATGAGTTGTTTTATTCATAATACATCAAATTATGATTGTTTTTCCAAGACAAGTTTAGATGATTAGAGCATCCTTGATTGAACTTGTTATAATAAAGGTTGTATACTTCTTATTAAAATTTTTTACATACTAGGCTTGCTCCATTTCTACGAATGCAAAAAAGTTGTCAACTTAGTATTCAAAACCTTTGATAGGCTCATTACAAAATTCATAAAGAAAATTCTTAGACAGTATTGATTGTCATATGGATATTTTTAATAGCATGTAAAGAGAATCAATTTGGATTGTGAGATTAGTAGCAAAATTTATCTTATTTATCCCAATTACCTTCTTTGTCATATTTCTTTCATTAGGATGTTGGCAATTGTCATATCTTTAAGCAATTAGTATGCTTTTTCATTTTTTTCTCATTAGGGCCCCTCTTGCAAATGCATTAACTAAAGTTCTTTTTTTTTTTTGGTTACTCATTCCATTATAGAAATTATAAATATGCATCAACTTAGATAACATTATGATGAGACCACCTCCTTAATAACTCTTTATACCTCTTTGATACTTGACACAAAGTCTCACCTTTACATTGAGTAAATTTGTTGATCTTAATATGCATCATCATTATTTTAACTAGTGGAAAGAATTTAGAAGTAAAAGTTTAAACTAAATCATCTCAAGTAATGATTGAATCTAGAGGGAAAGAATTCAACCAATTCTTTTCTTTGTTTCTAAAAGAGAAAGGAAGTAGGTGAGGGTGAAGGAATTTGTGATTAACTCCATTGTATTTTAAAGTATCACAAATCTTGAGAAAACTTAGGATTTTAGCATTAAGTTCTTCACTAGATAATCCATTAAATTGAATCGCATAAACCATCTTCAACATTTATAGCTTTAACTCAAATTTATTTACTTAAATAGTATGCATCATGGTTATTGATTGAATACAAGTTAGTGGTAATGCATAATCTTACAAAGACATCAGTTGATTGAACACCTTTAAATTGTTCAATGCTTAGTAGTTTGTTAGTATGCCGTTCCTATTTCTTACTCCCTTAGAATCATCCATAGATTCTATTGACTAAATTACAAATTCTCTCTTCTCTTTTCTATTGTTCTGACATGTACACTATATCTTTGATATAAGAGGAAGTAGATTATTGCTCCTAAACTTTCATATCCACATAAAATGAGTTCATGTAAAACATAAAATAAGAACACGAGAATATAAAAAATAAAATCTAAAGTAAAACTTGAGTTATTTGGTATTGGTATTAATAAATAATACAATTTGATATAAGTGTTCCAAAAACTTGTTTCGAATTTTCTAACACAAATATAAGCTGTCATGAACAAGTAGTATCGTAATAAAAAGAGTATTATCCCGATAGAATTATTTTTATTTACTTCCAAAATTAATCTAACTCTAATTTGATTTGAATAATGAAATGATGTAATTAATTAAAAGTTACAATTTTAAAAAATAAAGAGCAAGGAACATAGAATGATTAACAATCAAAATAACATAGTGCTAGGTCTATCAGTTTCACCAAGAGTACTCCTATTTGAATTAGCAAGTTTAGTCAACTAATGTCTAATCCTAATATTGCTAGTGAATTTTATTAATGATTACTAGTTTTTGTCAATAATCTATAATATATACCAACAAGCAAGTTATTGACATCTCTATGATAACTATGAAACTATAGAATTCATTAACAATAAGAATATCATAGCATTGCACACAATTTTATAAATGTCACTATAGGATAAAATTTTTATGATATTTCACTTAAATTCAAATTAAATTATTAATTCTCAGTCTCAAATTGAAACACAAATCATACAATTATTGATCATGCAAATTACAATCATTAATCATAAAATAAAATATTCAACATAGAATTAGAATAAAACATCATTTAATTAAAACTAGAAAATTTTAAGAATTTATAATCTAATTATATCGTAACCTGAGAAAAGAAATCAAGAACATCATAAGATTAAATAGCAACTTAAACATGGTTTGAATCATAATTTATGAGAAAGAAAACTCAGAATTGAAGGAAAGTTAATGTTGAATTATGTCTTTGGATGTTATATACAAGTTCTTCCTCTCTTCCTATATGTTCTCTTTATCTTCAAATTTCCACCGAAAAAGTCAAAAAAAAAGTCTCACAAAAGAACATAAAAATCGACTTCTTTCTCAAAAATCATAAAGCTTTCTATTTATACTCTCTTTTTAAAATTAGGTAACTAGAAATCTAAAGTTGTATTATAAATTTAATTGCGCTAGCATAAGAGCGTTATTATAATGGCACATGGATGTTGCTTAAAATCTAATATATAATAGACTCTTATTCATAGAGCAAAAGCACTCGTATTAAAGCAAAGACACTAATGTTTTGTAATTTTCTAGACATAAGCATAGAAACACTTCTTCTTAGCATAAAGGCGCTTGTACTTCTAACAAATGTCTCTTGAAAAAGGTTGTTAGTGTAGAGTTGGTTCATCCTAGCACAAAGGCACTATGACTTATACTCTTATGGCTTTCTCATTCCTTGATCCTCTATTCTATTCCAAAAAACTTATCATATCTAACAGAATAATGCTAACTACATAACAACTACGACAGACATCAAATTGTTCATGAAACTTTTCAAAAACCATTAAATTGCCAAATTAAAAATATTAAATTAGTGGATATAATCCCTATTAACCACATATTTAGAATTGTTGTTATATATAATAATTGAGATTATAACATACATAATTCTATTACTTTGTCTAGTTATTCCTAGCTTTTTCCCAATCGAAACTCATAAATTTAAAAAATTTCTTAATCTAATACTTTCTGTTAATAAAATGAACCAAAGAATAATATGTTGAAGTGGAGGTTATTGATATGTTTTTATATGGTTGCTAACTCAGTATGAAATAATATAGTCAAAATAGAAAATGTAATATAATTGTAACTAAAATTGAGAGAAATATGAGGACCGAAAATTTCATAATCTTTAGTAACCATATATTAAAACCAAACATAGTCATACAAATGTTTGGTAGTCAACTCTATAAACTTGTCTTTAGTTTGGTGGAAAAATATAGTTTAATATTATTTTTTTACTAAAATATGTTATCTTAATTATATTATTAATAAAAAATTTAGTGAAGTTTATTAACCATAGTTTTACATACTATACTAACATGTCCTTTATGTGTTCAATAAAAGCCACCACATGATGTCGTAACAATCATTTCCAGGTCGATGAACTACCACCTCCAACTCCAACATTATTTCTAACTTGCTTAAAACTGAGCTTCTCACCGTTTTCTAAACATTTTAAGACATACAATTATTTAATGAATTTTATAAAATGGTGGGATTTGTAATTCTTTTTTTCTTAATTTGGAGCATATACATTGTTATTTTTTGAATAAGAACAAGAACTTACAATTGTTATTTTTTGAAATAAGAATAAAGTAAAAAATTTAATATAATAATTTATAAGCTATATATTTCAAATAGATCATTCAACTATATGGTAGAGGAAGAAGATAAAGGAGATCAATGACAGAGGATTTTACATAAGAAAAGTTATTTTCAAAACAATGAACATAGCAAGAGATGTAAAGTTTAGAAGTTGCAAGATCAAAGTAGTAATAACCTTTATATTGAGAAGAATAGCTAAGGAAGATATATGATATCAATTTGGTGTAAGATTGTCATGATGAGTGGATGTTAAAAAAGGAAAGCAAGTACAACTAAAAATACAAAGATTAGAGCAACTAAGTTTAGCATGAAAAAGTAATTCATATAAGGATTTATAATGAAGACCATGAGTAATTAATAAGTTGATAAGATAGACAATAGTTGACAATGCTTCAAACCAAAAAAACTTAAGGAAAGTGGCATAAAGGAAAAAGGGTGAGACATGTTTCGATAATGTGATGAATTTTACATTTACCGAAACCATTTTAATAAGGAGTATAAGGGTAAGAGATGCAAAAGGTAATGTCATAAGTGTAGATGTATTGGGCAAATGTGTTTTTGATGTATTCAGGAACTCCATCGTATTAAAAGTTTCTAATAAGGATGAAAAAAATTAAGTGGTAATTTTGAAATTTTAAAAACAAAGTAGGGCATGAAAATTTTAAGCTAAGGGGAAAATTCATGCATATCAACTAAAATTTATAATAATAATAATAAATTATTGAGAAATTGGAAAAAAAAAGAAATTAACGATGAGGGTACCAAAGATCGCCATGAACAAGTTGTAAAAGTTTTGTAGAAACACGAGAAGATAAATGGAGTGGAAGACTAATACTTTTTCCTTAAAGACGAGATAAAGACATTATAACATTTAATTGAATAATTAAAAACTTAGATAAACTAGCGAGTTTATATCAACAAGGATGACCAAGATTTATTGCCAAATATCAAGTATATAGTATGGGTGATTTGAAGTCCTTAGACACTATTAGTTAGGTGATCGTTATGTTTGCTCCATATACATTTTTACATTTATACATTTGATGTGTTATGACGGTATGATGGTTCATTAATAAAGATGATCATCCTTTATCCTCAGTATTTCATGTTATAATACATTGTCATAATACGTATAAAAGTCTTAAGATTTGTGTCAATCTTAAGCATTTAAAGGTCATTGGGCATATATACATATTGACCTTGAGCCTATGTGATTTAGAAACATACAGTTTTATATGGATATCTCTTTAAAGTTTCACATGACATAGGGGGATATAAGTTTTTATTTCCATAAAGGTTCTCTAATGCAGTTTAGCATTCAGTTGGACATCATAAAGGTTTTCTCTAATGTTGTTTAGCATTTAGTAAGAGGAAACAAGTTTTTTCTAATGCTGTTTAGCATTCGGTGAGAGAAACAAGATTTCTCTGATGTAGTTTAACAATGCAGTTTAGCATAAAATTGGAGAAATCGATATCTAATAACGAATATGATACGTATTAGATCATAAAGGTATCATTATAGTTTGCCACACTCCATTTTCCCATTCATGTTAGTGAGGTATTAGATATGCATGATTGTATTGGATCTGTGTTGCACGTGACACATGCATTTTATACTTTTCGGTATCGAAAGCCTTATAGGATGGAATGTTGGACTTTCATTATCTGTGAATCAAATATTTTGTTTTTAAACTTAGTCGTCTAATACAGTAGCGTGGCTTAACCGAGTTTTTAAATAGGTTTTACACTTAACTAAAACTGTAATTAATAATTGTCTAAGGGGGAGAATGTTAGACATTTTTGTCCCTAGGGACAATTTTGTCATTTTCCTATTAAGTGGACAACTATTAATTTTAATTTTGGCTTTTCAATAAATTATCGGTTAAGTTACACAATTTGATCCAAATAGAGATAATAAAGTGGCCCAATAAATGATCTAAATCAATGGGTTGAAGTTCGGGTAAAAAATGGATCCTTTTTAGTATGGATCTGGTCCATATCGTCCTTGTGATGGGGAAGCCTGATATGGAAGCTATATATATAGGTTAAGGTCTCCTATAGTTGCTCATTTCAATCGTAAGCATAAGGAATATCTGAACCGTTAAGAGAGCTTACATTTTGAGAAAACTGTAGAAAGACCTAGCTCGCGTCCCGGTGACGGATTCCCATGAAGACGACGGTGGATTCTGGCTCGTTTCTACTTCAGAAAGCTCATATGAAGTTTTAGAACCGAAATCAGGTACATTCCACATTTCTCCATTTTTTTCCTTTCACGTTTGATCCGAGGTACGTAACTAACGTACCGTTACGTATTACATATTTATAATATCTTAAAAATGTGGCTGTTACTTGCTATTTATTAATTAATGAATTAAAGTATTTTTAGAAAAGCAATTGGCTTTTGGTGTGCTTAGTTGTTGTGTTAACAAAATTTGCATGTATATAATAGAAATGTAAGTTTCAAGAGAAGCTAAAGTTGTGCCAAAAATTGGACACGTTAACCGGAGAGATTAGATGATTAATTGTGTTTCAAAGGTTGTGGCAATCAAAGAACAAATACTGAATTTCGTTATTCTTTACATCTAAAAGTTGTTCTTTAGAGGCTATAGATGATGATAAGGTAAGCTGTTCCAGAAGGATGTTACTATCCATACCAAAAAAGAAGGGGGATCTTCAACATTATAGAGACGTCAACTAGTCATAGGCTAGAAACATGGTAAATTGTTGTGGCTTGATGGATTCGAGTTTTTTCGAGAGTCTATAAATCTTATCTAATAGAAGAAAAAGATTAAGGGGAGTTTACAAAAAATTGGCAACTATACTATCCAAAATGGTAGCCTCTTTTCTCTAGGACTATAATACAACATCTTACATGCACTTATTTTGAGTGATATTCAATTCTACTACATATATTTAAGAGTTACATGAGGTCATTCTGATTACTATCAAGTTCTACTAGATACATTTGCGAGTTATTTGAAGCAGCATGCTTCACGCTTCTTAGTTGCAACTTATAAGGAGATCATTATTCCTCACTCCTCACTATTGTGTCGTCTCTCCTTTTGTTAAGCGACTGTTTCACCACAAAAGCTTAAGCTATTGTATGAGGCTAACTTAATTGGTTTTATATATTCACTAACACACCCTCTCAAGTGAAAGCCCTTTGGGCTTGAAACTTGCACATGTTCTCTCTACCTTGTGCTGAATAATAGGTCGGTGGTAGGATTTGAACTTATGACCACTTAGTCACAGAGGCTCTGATGCCATGTTAAGCGACTGTTTCACCACAAAAGCTTAAGCTATTGTGTGAGACCAACTTAATTGGTTTTATATATTCACTAACACCTTTAATCCTTAATGTCGTAATGTTGCTCCTGTTATGTCGTTACCATCGTTTTGCTCTCCTCTCTTCTTTTTGCCATCTAAGATTGTGTCGCTCTTATCATGTCATCTCATTCTTCCTCTCTTCCTCCTGCTATGTCGTCTTGCTCTTCCCCGCTGTCACAACTCGTCGCCTCATCTAAGGCTAAGCTTTAGATCTCAGCCAGTCAATCAAGGTTGTTGATCATCCCATAATAATGGTAATTCTTTAGATGGTTGTTCCACAACCTCCCAAACGGTGGTGATAGCATCTGGTGATCTGGTTTGTGTTGTAACTTTTGTGATAATCTTGGCAGACACAATTAGAAACATGAAAGCACCTGAACTGAGACCTTATGAATTAGTGAGAACAGTTGTTGAAAGGGGAAAGAGTACACTTAAAATTAATTATGTGAGATTGAATGAGTGGTTTGGTTAGATTTAGTCTGGGAGTGGTTCTGGTGTATATATATTTTGATTACATAGAAAGCATTTAGGAATTACAGGTTAAATAAATGGAAATTGCTTACATGATATGCATAGAGATGTCAATGGGCCCGGGCTGACCCTTGTTGGATGACCCACAGGTTGACCCATCCTTATTTTTTAAAAAAAATTACAAAATGACATCATTTTTGTTGTTCCGGTCAGGCCACAGGCCGGTCTGGCCTGGTCGAACTGTTTTGACCCGTGGCTCGATCAACTTGTGCCAAAATCAGGCTGGGCGGGCCGACCCAAAATTGCAATCCCTAGATATGCACCCTTATCATGAATCAGGGCTTTGCTTGTGTATTAATTATTAATAAAGCACATCTACGACTTACAGTTGATTTAATTGATTTATTTAGGTATAATACATAAGATGGTAATATTTACACCCACAAACATATATATGGTAATTATACATACAAATGTTTGTTAAATTCTTATTGGAGAAGGCCACAAGTTTACCAGCAAACTTTGAATTCATTAGACAGACTATACTTAAGCCTCGATTTTCTCAAGGAATTGTTTATATAACACTACAAGAAAAGTACAAATTACCGATGAAAAATTATCGACGAAAAAAATTCCGTATCAAATTAGAGACGGAAAATGATTTTCCATTGGTAAAATTGTCGGAAAAATTAAAAATTGCAACGTTCATAATATTCTTCAATAAAAGTGGAGGGAAATTATTCTCATAATTTTTCCGATGGAATAGTGATGGCCGTCGTAAAAATAGGCAGCAAAATAAGTGTAAGTTGTGCCGATAGAAGAATGTCCGTCAGTAAAATTTTAAGTTAAACATCATCGTTCATTTTAGCTTCAATGTTTTTAAATAGACGAAATCATCTCACCTTAAGCCTACCCGAAACAGCCAACCCCTCGTCCATCATCTTCTCTCCTTGTTTTTGTTTCTTGGTTTTCTTCTTGTCGCCATCAATCTTCTCTTGTCCATCGTCCATTGTCCACATATACTGCTTTACTCTCGTCCATCATCCATCCTCTCCAGTTAAGTCGAGTTTAGTCGTATATAAACGTCGATTTTGTCATGGATGGGTTTATGAACGACGATTTGAGTATTGTTGGTTTCAGTATTGCGATTTTTGAACATGTTTATGTTGGTGAAAAATGGAAAAATACAGTGGTTTTGTTGTCAGGTAGAGATGAATTCGGGTAGCCTATGAATTGTTCGATGAAATGTCTTACTAAAGAAAATCATAGATTGTTTTTCTAAAAATGAGAAATTAGTTATTTTTTGAGTTTATTATGTTTAAATTTTCTATTTCTATCTATTTTTTTTAGTTTTATTTTGTGTCTTTTTTAGTTTTTGAGTGTATACATAATTCTATGTTGAGATTAATTATTAATAGTTAGGTGCATAAAATAGTTAATTGATTCCAATTTGAACTTGACTTTTAGAATACTAGCAAACCAAACTATTAAGTGATAATACCTTGATTTTACTTGGGTGATCTCGTGAGAAGTTAGACCTTCATGTAAAATTCTTTGTTTCTATTATCAATACTTTCTTTGATTTTGGATTTTTAGAACTTAAATTTCATCTTTTCAAGACAACTTGTTTTATGTGTAAAAGCATAAAAATGATAAAGGAACTTAGGAAGATTTATCAAAAATCCCTATCTTTTATAGGTTAATACATTAGTGAACCTTTTTAAGCCTATTATATATTTTAGCCTTTTTCTTTGTAACCCTTTTCCAAAGAATCTTGAGCCTAAAATAAAAATAATTGCACCTTAATTCATGATTAGTTGAGTTTTTGTTTATGATTTGATATGGTTGTTGGGTATGGTATGCAAAAAAATAAGTTTATATGAGATGGTGACTTGTAAGAAAAAGGCAATATAAAAGGCAAATTCATGCCAAATAAAATTAAAAAAATAAAAATAAGAAAAAGAATAATAATTGAAAATTAATTGATGTGGATTCTTTTATTTGAAAAGAATGAAGGAAAATAGGTTGTTGTAAAGACATAAGGAGTTAGTGGAGTAATTTATGGATATATCTATTGATCTTAGCGGATTAATTTATGGATATATCTATTGATCTATTTGCTCTTTCTCTACTAACTATTAATATTTTTCTCCTATTCCCTTTTCTTTATTAACTTATTTATCCTTATGGTCTTATTACAACCAAGTTCAAAGACCTTTTACTTTTTCTTATACATATATATCCATTTAATTAGTAGAGATTAGATGATTTATAAGCTTATGGTATGTTCAATTTCACAAGAAGATGATGATCGTACCTCACCAAAATTTCCAACACTTGTTTAAATGGGTGATTTCTTATGAGGACGTGTCAATTTAAAGTGTTTGAACTTTATGGAGGTAGAATGTCTTTACATTGTGTTTACAAATATATTATATTACATACAAAATTTTCCTTGTTGCAGGCCCTATTTTGTATTGAATACAAAGAGCATTGCTAATAGTCCAACCTCATCCTTCTTCATTATAGTCTGTGGTTGTCCATCCATCCAGGTAAGTCATTCAACTAATGTCTACCATATGTTTTGCTTTAATAGTACAAGTGTTGTGTTTAGGTTTTGTGTGAATGCAAAGGAGGTTTTGATTTTGTATTATTGTTTAGAATATTCTTATAATCATTGATGAGTTTTTATGTTCTTTAACAGTCTAAGTTTTTATTAGAACTGCAAGTGCACGGTTGTCGAAGTGAGTAATAAATCGGTAAGAACAGAGTCGTGTCCATAGGGATTATTAGAAAGTTCAAATCTATGCTAGCTGACAGTATTTGAAATCAGGATAAGTGAAATTTTAGGAAATTTGAAAGCAATGTAAAAAAAATTTAAAACTTAAATAAATTTCTAATCAACTACCCAATTCAATGTGACCAAAATAATTATGAATATGATAAATTTGCGCAGTAACTAATTAAGAAAAGATTGCAATAATCGACTAATTAAAAGTATTAACAGCAAGGGGAATGACTTTCTCTTAGGAAATGATATTTTTTGTCAACCTTAATATTGAATTAGCTATCTTCCGCAACTAAAATATCCTAACCTTATAGGTGAATTTTAAGAGTAATTAATCCCCTTTTTTCAAAGATGAATTAATCTATCCTCTCTAGATGTCACTTAGTAATCCCTTACTTAAGTTCTTCCTAGAGTTTCTTAAGTCCCAAACCTTCAATTTCCACCTTCTAAGTTTCTTGGGTCTCCCAATCAACGTTATGGGATCCGTACTGTTCTGGCCCGGACCGGCCGGAAGGTACCTGGATCCCAACTTCGGTACCGGCCAAAAGTACCAGTCGGTACTGGAGTTTTCTGTTGGGTACTGGCCGGTACCCAACATACCGAAAAATTTTGGGTAATTTTGGAATTTTCAGAAAGTTGGAGGATTGATTTGCAAATAAAGAAAAAAAATCTACCCAGCCCCCTCAGACCCCGACTACCGTCTTCAACTTTTCCCTCTAACTCTCACCCTCTCTCTCTCACTCTCTCGCTCTCACGGTCTCTCTCGCCGGCGTTTGGATCATCTCACCACCGCCGACGCCTCCAGTTCTCCTCCTCGCCCTGATCCTCCTCCTCGCCTCATCGTGTAGATCTGGGTTTGCGAAGTCCGCACTCCGCACCGCACCTCTCCTCCTCGCTGCACCACCGCAAGCCCGCAACACCGGACCACCACCCACCCTCTGACGCTCACAGGTGGACGGCTGGTCCTGGACAACGGTCAACCTGAAGCCCCAACCCGAATAGAGAAGAGAAGACCCGACGGTTAAAATTTTTTTTTGGGTGTGTTGAATCTGTTGATACTTGATTTTGTTGGTTGATGAGTTGATCTGTTCTCTTCTT
>JANZXP010000002.1:12662383-12690527 GCA_027576715.1 Erythroxylum flavicans
TTTTATGGGTTAGTATGAGTCTTTGAGCTTAAATGTTATATTTTTGAGGTACCTTGATGTGTTTGTTAGTGTTTCAGAGTAAACGACAAAGAACAGAGAAGTTTTGAAGAGTTTCAGGTCAAAAACACGGCCCACAATCGTGATCATGACAGAAAGAAGCGAGCTGACTGGACCCTGGCCACGATCGTGCATTTTGGGCCACGATCGTGATAGAGAGCTATGTGCCAAGCCATGATCGTGCACTTTAGGTTATGATCGTGACAAAAAGGGTTAGGCGCTGGCCACGATCATGGCAGGTAGGGCCACAATCATGGCTTGTATCAGGCTGATAAAGAAAGTCAAATTTTGCAAGTTTTTTAGGACCGTTATGACGCCAAATTAACCCTAGGGCTTCCAAGATGTAAATAGAACATTATAAGACAGAAAGAGCAGCCTTTTGAAAGCTTTCACATCAGCCTAAATTCAGAAACCATAGAGAGTTATTGAGTTATTTGAGGAAGGAGATGAAGGAAGAGAGACACAGAGACGAAGCTTGACGCAAAGTATTTCCCAGAGCAAGTGGTTTCCCACCGTCGCTGCCTCCATTGATCCATTCTGAGCATATTTTCCAATTATTTCAGTTTTACTGATGTATGAAATTAAGATAATTGTTGAGAATAGGTTATGTTGATTATTATCTAAACTCACCTTCAGGATTTTGTCTTTAATTTTAATGAAATCTGATTTATTGCATTTTTATTTAAGTTATTTGTGATTCAATATCTGTTCTTAATAATTCAGCAATAAATTGAGAGGGTAAGTCGAGTGAATATCATCAAATTAGGCTAACGAGAGTTAGGCAATTTGATATATAAAAATTGAATCAAACCAATGAGATGATGTAACGAGAGATCGAGCATAGGTTTTCGATAGGTTATTAGACAATTTTAGAACTAATTTAGGTTTTGGGTTAATTTTGAGTCGAGAGATCAAATTCCTTAATTTAAATTAGGGTTTAAAGATTATAACTCGAGAGAGAGTAATCCTCCTTAGGACTGTCTAGACCCAATAATTCAGTAATTGTATAATTAATTATATTTTTTTTAATTTCAGATTAAAACCCTCTTTCTCTCAATTGGTAGTTCCTAGGTTAATTTTTGACTTGGTTGTGTGATTCGCTATTTTTTTATTATTTTCGAAATTTAATTCTCATAATTGATTTTTGGTTGATTAATTTTTTACATTTATTGTTTATTTTATATTGTTAAGATTTAGTTCGACCTTAAATTTTAAGACTAGATTAACCCTCCTCGTGGGATCTATACCTTAGGTACTACGTGAATGGCCCATATACTTGCCATATTATCGAGGTTTAAATAGTAAAACTTAGCACACGTAAACCTACGATCAAGTTCCAGCATAGCGTCGCCTCAGCAGGCAGAAGAGGACTCGACTAACGAGGACTTCGAAGAGGAAGAAGACACAGAAAAACCTGGCTCGAAAAAAGTGCTCGATACAGTCTCTGCCAACACCAAGGTAGTTACAAATACACTTGTAAAGAACTCTAGAAGGATTAAGGATACGGCCCACACACAAAGACGTCGAGCCAGGATATACGCTACATTCATCGATAGTTTAATTGCCACCTCCGACACCATCCCCGCCTCCATCACTGTGAGGCTTTAGTTCTAACCCTTTTCTTTTAATTTTAGTGTTTATTTATATTTTATTTTATGCTTCTTCCAACTATGTGTGTTTGTTTGTCTCCTTCTCACATTGAGGACAATGTGTTGTTCAAATGTGGGGAGGGTTATGTGTTTTGCTTTGAGTGTGAATTTTGCATATTGTGTGATAGTTTATTTAGGTTACATATTATGAATTGTGTCAATGTGTCAATGGCTTAGATGGAATGAAATCTGTTTAATTTTGAACATCATCTATTAAGTTGTGAAGAGTAAATAGGTCACGAAATTAATAATTTGGGTTTTATGGCTAAATATGCAAGTTAATCAGGATTTAGTGTTAGTTTATTACCTATATATTGTCACATTCATTCATAATTTTAGGTCTTTCGAATAAGGTGGCTTTGCTAGTATTTTTCATGAAAACAAGTAGATAAAGCAACAAGGTAAGCACTAAATAAAAAATGTTTGTAAATTTAAATAAATAATTATTCCGCTGGCCTTCGGGTTATGAATAAAGCTAGTAACTAGTTGAAAACATGATGTAGCAGAGTAAACGGATCGACAAGTATCACAAATTCGTGCCTCCACATCAAAAGGTTATAATGACGTTCCAACCAAGTAGCTTAATAAAAACATGATTTAGTTGGTTAACTGGATCAACATTCATCAACAATGTTTGCCTTCGTGTAAAAGACTAGGTCCACATTCACAAAAAGTAAACAAAATAATAATAATAAAAAAAATAAAAATAAAAATGTGCTTTCTAATAAAACCTACCGAACTTGTAAATAGCTTGACTTTTCATTAAAACAAACTTAGGAGTAGTTACAAAGTTTGAAGGACCAAATAATTATTAATGTGTGTGTGCAATTGAAAGGGGCGAATTAACTTGACATTTAAGTTTTGATTAATATGTATATTTAGTCCAAAGCTCCTAGACGCGAATTTTACATGTTAATGGTTTAGAACAAATTGAATGATTATGTTTAAAGTTAAATTTATTTCATGAAATTGAAGCCATTGTCTCATTACTTGATATGTTTGCTAGTGTTTCAAGGTCAACATCGAATAACGAAGGAGTTTTGAAGACATTCGAGCCAAAATAACGGCCCACAATCAAGGCCTGTCATGCCACGATCGTGACAGAAACACCAAAGTTAGCCCATGATCGTGGCCTACATGTCATGATAGTGACAGAAGCGTAACTATTGGCCCAAGATCATGGTATGCCTCGAGCAGACGTGTAGACACTCAAGAATGTTAAGTTTTGAGGGAATTTTTGGACCTTTCATACCTCGAAAAAACCATAAGGTCGCCCAAAACACAAGAGGATATAAAAAGAACAACAAAAGAGGTTGAGAGGGAGCTTTTGCATCAGCCACCTTGAGAAAACTAGAGAGAAATCATCAAGAGATAGAGGAAGAGAAGAAGGAAGAGAGAAGAGGAGAAGAAGTTGACTCAACATACTTTTCAAATCAGGAGGTTTCTCGACGTCGCTACCTCCCATCATCCATTTAGATTGTATTTTTATTTATTTTTAGTTTTATTATTGTATAGAATTGGAATGAACAGTTGATGGTAGGATCTAGAATGTCGAGGATGTTCTAAACTGACCTTCAGAATTTTATTCTTGAATTAATGAAAATTTGATTGTTTATTTGTTTATTGGAATTATTATGGTTTGATTCTCTAATTGCATAATCCAATAATAAACTGAGAGGGTGAATCAAATGAAAAATGATTAAATTGGACCAACAAGAGTTAGGTGATTTAATAGAATAAGAATTGAATCAGATCAAGAATTTGTGTGAAGAGAGATCTTGCATAGGTTTCTGATAGTTTATTAGAGAACTTTATAGCTAATTAGGGTTTTGGATAGGTTGTGAATTGAGAGATTGCAACTTCGATAATCTGATTAGGGTTTATGATTTAGGGTTAATGATTATAACTCAAGAGAGAGTAATCAACCTTAGGATAGTCAACAATCCAATAATTAATAATCAATTAGGTTAGCATTAAAGATAAGTAAAATTTCCTTTCTCTCAATTGATAATTTCATTCGATGGATTCTTGGGTGTGTTGCAATTGCTTAGTAATTAGTATTTTTGTGTTTGATTTTTAATTTGATTGATTGAATTAAATTCTTGTTTTAGTTTTGTGGAATTTTTAAACTGTTATTATTTTTGACCTTAGATTTTAGGATTTGATTAACTCCCTCCTCATGGGATCGACACCTTTGGTACTACACTAACGAACCGTGCACTTGCAGATTATTGAGGGTTAATAATTAAAACTTGCACATAACTAAACCACCGATCAGGAAGAATAGAACATGCGGAGAACTTAGACTTTTCGGCTAGTGCAAGATCACCTAAAACACCACAATCATCTAGACACCAGGAGCAATTGAAGATTTCTCGACTGGAGAAGTATATAGGGCTGATCTTAAGAGTTTAACACGTTATCTAGGTGAACCAACTAGAGTTAACAGAGTGAATAACAAAATGAGAGGCCCATGATAGATGAATGAAAAAGGTCATATTGTAAATGACAGGACACTTCAGGATGCCTATACCACCTCTACCATTTAGAGTAACATCATCAACTTTGGTTTCACAGTTATATGATGCTTAAAGACCTGAGGATTGTCCATTTACCAACATATCAGACTCACTGACAAGTTGTCAATTACTGAGGCAATCTGGATGTTTTATTAGGTTTTATTTGTTTCTTTTATTACCTATATATTTTTCCTTATTTTCATTTTCTAATTATTTTTATTTTTTAACATTTATTATTGCAATTTCAGTTTCATTTCAATTTTTATTTTCTTTTATATTTGTATGCCCTTTTGTTTCTATATTGCAAGGATGATTGCACATAATATTAGATGGACACTTCACTGAATTCCTAATGCGCAATTTTTATTATCTAGGGAAGTACCAAAATATAACTTTCTCACATTTTGTGTTTTTGTTATTTTTGATTTTTCGAGCTCCTATTGTATACATTATGGATAATGTAGAATTATATGTGTGGGGAAAGGGTTAACGAAAATTTTGAATTTGTAAATTTTTTATGCTTATCATAATCTTTATTATTCGTACTTATCAATTGACATCCCAATTTAGTTAAAATCCATATAAAACACTTTAGTTTATTACTGATTGAATTATTGAATTAAATTAGTATGCAAAAGGATTGAATTTAGAACAAACTTGCTTTTATAAGCCATACTTTTAGTAATCATTGAGATAGTTAATTTGAATAAAAATTGCATACTATTTACACATATAAAGTATGTTTGTGAGTTTTAGGGCCTAAAAGCATATACACCTTTAGTTTATATCCTTTTATTCTTTGGTGTTTGTTATTATGCATAATTGTACAATTCTAGAACTTACTTTCATCATTCAGTTTGAGATCAATTTTTTAAAAAACTCTAGGCATTGAAATGATAAAGGCATTTAGATTCAACCCTTTGTTTTAACTTATTTTCTTTAATTATTATCCAACTTATTTTTATCTTTTAGAAGTAACCACTTTTGAGACTTAAGCTTTTTTCTTGATTGAGTATAACTACATTGATAACCTTTACCCTATTTTTCTTGAGAACCTTTCATTATTTTTTAACCCTAAATGGATTTTTCTTTACTTGATTTCTTGGAAGTTGGGTTATATTGAGATGCTAAAGAAAAGGTTTAATATTTCTATAATTGTTGATATGGAGCGATTGTGAAATTTATTACTTCTTGAGTGCTTCATTTATATAATTTTATATTCTCTCAAAGTTTTTCAAAGAATTTCAAATTTTGAAAATTATGTGTTGCAAGCATATTAAAAAAAAAGAAAGGTCGTCATATTTGTTGGAGGGTGAGAATAATTAGTGTTATGCTAATGAATTTATTGTTTGAAGGACCTGTACTATGAAGAAACAAGTTCTATTCAATCTTGTTTACGTGAATTTTCTTCAATGTTATTCCTCTTTTTATTTATTGTTACCATACCTTTACCTAAGCCTCATCATCTCCTGTTTAAAAGGCTTTTTTTATTTTTGTTTCTAGTTTACTTATAAGTGATGGAGACATGCTTTTATTATAAGATTTTGGTTAAGAATCCTTCTATATGATGATTTAAGAGTTTTTTTATATTTTCTACCCTAAACATTTTGAGTGCATTAAGTGGATCCTTTATAAGGGTGTGGATTTTGTGTTTTGAAAGATTATCAATATGATTACTATTGTTATTGACTTATGAAAATTGCTCTAAGATAACTTGATTATAATTTTATGTTAATTTGATTAATATAATATGAGGATTTAGAGTGTGGATGGACAAGTTGAGGTTAATAAAGGATGGACATTTTTACTATTGATGATTTGGATTATGATTTACTTGAGGACAAACAAAAGCTTAAGTGTGGGGATATTCGATAAACGAGGGATGTTCAATAACTGATTATTATACTATGTTTTTATACCCATATTGAGTGTGGTTTTCTTGTTATTTGAGAGTTTTACATTGTTTTTAGTACTTTTTTTTCTTTTAAGTATATTTTTAGGTCTTAATTTTCTTCATAAATCAAAAGGAGAAGAATTTGGGAGAAATCATAGCATAAAATAAAATAATTATAGTTATTTTAGATATATAATTCCGAGTGAATGGTCGTGTAAAGGGACTGTGTAAGACACTATAAATGTGTAAAGTTTTGAGATTCTATTTTTGGCTTTATAGAGATACACGCTCGTGTAAGTAACATACATGGTTATGTCCCTTACTCGTGTAAGCTTCTATGAACATATGAATTCACAATTTTGAAGTATTTTTGAAGTACATCATTATAAGAAAAAAAGGAAACAAATTTGGTGGTGAAAATTACCGACGAAAAAAAAAAGTTAGAGAAATAGCCATTGGTAAATTTAGTGATGAAAGCTTATGTATCCGTCGGTACCATTAACGACAGAAATTTGGATTTCCACCAGTAAGTTAAAGAAAATTTACCAACAGATTTATAGAATTCCATCGTTACTTTGTGGGTGGAATCCATTATTCTGTCGGTGAATTTACTGACAGTAAATCATATGTCTGTCACTAAAGTTGTCAACGGATATATTTGTTCCCTTCACTAAATTTACGAACGGATAGAGTGATATATTCTATCAGTAACTTACAGACGAATTTATTTATTCCGTCGCTAATTTGCAATGGAATGGTATTTTTTGTCAGTAATGTATCGATGGAAGTTATCGTCCCGTCTCTAATTAGTGAAGAAATACTATAGTTCTGTTAGGAAATTTAACTTTGATAAATTTCTACTCCCATTTATCACTTCCTACCCGAGTTTGCTGTTCATAATCTTATAATTTTTTTGTATATTTAATTTTTGTAAATAAAATAACATTAATTGATAAATATTAGTAAACATTATCCTGATTTTTAATATAATAAAAAATTAAAATGTACGCGAATAAGCAATCATTGAAATTAACTGTAAATTAAGAATTTATACAAAAACTTAAGTGTAGTAAAACATCAAATACATTCACTTATACAGGTGGTGAAGAAAGATGCTCTGACTAATGCGATGAGGTATTGTCCCTTCCCTTTAATTGATCCATCTTATTACGAAGTTGGGCTATGTAGTCCATCGATTGTTACAACTGAGTTTCCAGCATCTCCACTGTGCTCTCAAGCTAGAGGACTCTCTTATTTGATGCGGATTGCCTACTAGATCCAACTGTATTGGATATGGAGTATTGCAAATAAAATGTGTTCGCAAATGAATCTAAGCAATAGTTTTAGAGTTCTGAGACTGTTGTTCATTGCTTTCTTGTATTTGTCCTTATTATTATAATTTTTTATGTTAATAAGTGATACTATTTAAGAATTAATATTAAAGTATAGATTTTATATACATGAATTTGTCTACATCGAGTGTTGATAAAGGTCACACCATCATCTTTCTTGGTGTGAGTGTGTAAAAAGAGCTAGTGTAGTGTAGACTTTCTACCATTAGACTTTTCCTGCATCAGAATAAATTGTTATAAGTGAACTAAAATTTACAAAAATTTTGGCAGAATTCTCTCCATTTTTATGATATTTGCCCCCTATTAGACAAAAAAAATTAACTTAACAACGGAGCCATTAATGACACCCGACATTTATAACATTATTATTCTCCATATTGACCATATATTTGTATTTTAAATTTCATACATCAAATTACATTGAAATCAAATTTAATACATCAAAGTACAAAAATTAGGATATAAGTGTATAGTTTTGATACTTACAAGTTGAAGTGCATGCTACTAATAGGTTAAAAATCTTCCAATGTGTACGAGTAAACTCTCTCTGTCTAATCCTCCATGTCTATTGGCAAAATTATTCTCTGAAATGGATATTGCCTCGGGTGATGCCCAATACTACTGCCAATGACTCTATATTTCTTCAGATATATATGATGGTCAAACATCATTCTTGGGTATTGAAGCAAGAAAGTCTCTATAATGTGTATGAGCTCGCCTCTCCTATACATTATAAATTACAACATCAAATTTTGGATCCTAAAAAATTCTTTCTGAAAAAAAAGAAAAATAAACTATAAGTTTTTTTAAAGCTAAAAAAGATGAATGCTTTAGGGAATTTGTTAACCTTCATAAGAGATTTCAAAATGAAAAGAAACCCTCTATTGCATTACTTAAGGGTGACTATATGGTATGAAACTTGACAATGAGAAGTTTGAGACTTTTATAGGCAGAATGATATCTTTTAAATAAAAATTTAAATGTTAGAACCCCTATAAAAAATGGAGTTAATAAAGGAAAAATGGGACATTTCAAGACATGAATAGAATATAATAAATTAATTAATAACCTCCCAAAGTATTTTTTATAGAAGTTGTAATAACTACATGTCATATAGCCAATATAGTCTTATAAGATCAACTATAGATAAACTATCATATGAGTTTTAGTAATGGAAGAATCCAATTATTAGTTATTTCAAAGCGATTGGTTATCAGTATTATATTTTGACCATTAATAAATTTTTTTATTTAAAATTATGGACGGAAGAATTTTGGTGGTAGTTATTATTTAATTAGCAGAGCATATAAAGTGTTTAATAGGAAAACTCTTATTATTGAATTTTAGGCATATTGTTTTGATGAATCTAAACCTCTTACCTATGAAAAAAGTCTTGAAGAGGATAAAAAATATCTAACTAAAGAATTGAAGAAATTAGTCCCTAAAGAGAACAAAAATGATCACCAAGGTACCTTGCAAGAGTTAGTCGTTGAATCAAGTTAGGGAGATAGGAAGGAAGAGATGCTTATAATAGATTAGAAACAAAAGAAGGTTATCCTCTAAATTAAATGATAAATGATGTTTAATAAGAGGAAATTACCAAATCTTATTCTAGAAATATATCACTTGTTGTTTTTATTTTTCGAATTGAACCTAAGACTATGGAAGAAGCCCTTAATGATATAAGTTGGTTTATTACTATAAATCAAAAATTAAATCAATTTGGAAGAAGTGCAAACCATAAAAATACATTTTAAATATTTTTATTCAAAAAGAAGTTCATATATGTTAATTAACCACTTGGTTTTGAAAATCATGATGCACCTAACCATATGTATAAATTGCCTAAAGCATTATATATTTTAAAATAATCTCCTAGGAAAGCAAATGGTTACGTCAAAACTCAAACTCAATCACATAATTAAGTTTGAGTGAGACTTAAGAGATTAACAATAAAAGGTCATAAACACAAGCTCTTAAATAATGAGGAGAAGTTGGGGCTAGTATGGGACAATGGTAACAAGTGTAACAAGTGACAACAATGCGAATGACAAGAAAGTGAAGAACAAACTTAAGGAAACTAATGAACCACTAAATGATTCTAAAGTTGAGAAAACTTTAAGAGATTTTTCTTTAAAATTATTCTAAAGTTGCTTTGGATTATGACAACAGAAAGTATTGAACCACTAAATGATATAAAATCATTCTATAAACTAATGAACCACTAAAAGAAACAATCCACATTATATATGATGTTAGAGACCTCTTATAGAACATTCATTGAACACTTGGTACCCTATTGAAATTCATCCCTACTTTGTTTCAAAACTACTGTCTTCTTCCATTATTCACCAACATAACCACAACACAACAAACAATGACCCATTAACAACCCAACTAAACCCTTAAAACTCAATCCACAGTAACACCAACACATTGAACATACAACAATTCAAACAAAAATTGAAGACACCAAAATTAAACTAAGAGCAACAAATGGACAACTAACCTGGAGACAGAAAACCTAAGAAAATGGAAGCAGTTGGTAGAAGAACAAATGAAGACGAGTAGATGGAAGAAGACAACGTGCGCAACAGAGGATCGACGGAGAAGAAGAGAATAACAAAAATGAAAGACAGAGGGGGCTTCGAGTATTTATTTTCTTCCTAGATGAAACGAATTCATTTAACTTTAAATGTAAACAATTTCATTTTCATTTACCGACGGAATAATATTTCCGTTAGTATATCATCGACAGACATTTCTTCCATTGGCAAACTCTGATGCTTATTCTTACCGCCAACTATTGCTGCCTATTTTTTCGACGACCTTCACTATTTCGTCACTACAATTGTGCAAATAAATTCCCTCCATATTTACCGATGGAATTTTTTTTCATAGTAATACACAATTTTCCCCAACAAGTTTACCTACAAAACTCAATTTCTATTGCTAATTTACTACGAAATTTGATATTTTGGTAATATTTTATCTATAATATGTAATTTTCTTGTAGTTCACTGTCACTCATATGGTTGAGTTACTAATTATTTATAATCTAAAAACCTTAGTTTCATAATATAAAAGGCATTTATGAAGAGGAGACAAGGGAGAAGTGGTTAAAGTCAAAAGCTATAACCAAAGTTAAAGTTGAAGACACAATTTTGAACTTATAACAATGAAAACACAAATAGTACTTCAAGAGATCTGATAGAGAGCAGCCTTTCACCAAAGATTCAAAGGGATTTCATTAAAGAGATGAGGATATACATATCTATAGATTCTTTTCGTTTTATTTCTTCTTTTGAAATTTTGGTGATTGTTTCTTTTGCTATGTTTAGGAACTAAGTTTGTTTGGTGTGTAGGTAAGATAGGCCTTGAGTTAGGATGGATACTATGACTTGATCATTTATTTAATGTAATTTAACTGATTGATTTATTGAGATTTAGTTATGTGTTTCTATTCTTGAATTAATATGTCTAAGATATTAGTACAATTTTTGATTTCATATGATTGAGATTGAGAAAATCTTTTATATAAATAGATCTACCATAATTAAAAGGAGAAAAATGCAAACCTAGAGATATGTCATCATAAATCCCTTAGATTAGGGTCAAACCTAATAGAGAGATTCATAAATTGGAGTAATGTGATCTTAGGGGTTTTAATTAGAAACTAGTTTTAGTTAATTAATCGAGGATTAGTTTTTAATAGTCTTAAGAAAGATATTAACATAAGATAGAAATTTCTACGGTCCAATGATCAATAGTTAAATAGTATAATAAAGGGTTATCACTTAAGATATCCTAGAGGGATTCATTACTTAGGTACTATTTATTTAATATTGAATTAATCTCTGTAATATATTTGTATTGATTCATTATTGTGTTAAATTTTAGTTTAGTTTAGTTCTAAATTAAATAATTATCTTATTAGACGGTTAGAAAATAGAAAAGAGGCTATTACTAGTACTTGTAATCCTTGTAGGATTAGCCCATACTTGTTAGTTCTAACTATAACTACACCGTATAGTTGTGGTTTAAAATTGCTTCAATCATATTTCATTATAGTAAATAGAGGAATCAACTAAATATAGTCCAATTTAAATTTCTAATTAAAAAAGAAGGGGAAAAGAAAATTTATGAGATAAACATATTTGAGAAATTTTCCTTATTTGAAACCATATTCCAAAGCCTATCACAGCCATTAACACATCCATATGGTTAGTTTTGTAATAGGAGATACAAGAAATCAAACAAGCATGTGGTCAGTAATGAGCGTGTAATATACTTTTCTAGTTTATCAATTCCATATTGAACATAAAAATAAACACCCTCGTCTTAGATGTATACTACATTTACTAAGTTGGATAACTATTAAAAAATAATTAATCATATTGCAATGTTAACCTTAATTGGCCAAAATGCAGTAGTATATCAACATGTTAAAATGAGAAACTTCAAACTTAACAACACTATGCCATAATACAAATAATACCATACTTTAGTATAGATAATTGATAGATCTATATTTTACATATTACTTGGAGCTAATTTACTTTGTACTTGACATCTTTATAACGTGTTTCATATAGATTTTATTATGTTTTTCTATGTTTAGTCTATTGTCTTATAGGATGATTTTGAGGAAGTAATATAAGATTTATTGTAAACTTCTCCATATCCAGTTGAAATTATTTCAGAGTCATTAGAAAGATACTTACTGAAAAAGAAGTTTATATAAGACAAGAGAGCTAATAACTTGAAGATGTTTAAAAATGAAGTTAAAGGAAATAATAACAACCACACCTATCTTTTGCAAATGTCCTGAAGCTAAGATATAGCATATGACTGGCATCAAACTTATCTTTGAAGTTATATAAAAGAGAAGCAAACTAAGACTGATACTAGTAATGAAAGGTGTCAGGTGCTGGTATCAAAACAGGGAAAGACAAAGATGTGTGATTCTTCAAGTTTAAGCAATCTAGGACTCTACTATTATAAATATATCTATAAGTGCTTGTTTTAAAATACTTTTAAGGATAATTCCAACTAGTTGTAGCCTTCTTTAGTTAAGGTTTTCCATAGTTTTCTTCTTTCTTTGCATTAGAAGAAGATTAGGAGCCAGGATTGGAGAAGCTAGTAACATCTTCTATCTCTCTTTCTTATACTCTTCTTTTTATGCTAAGATTGATTTGTTTTTGTTTAGTTTTTATTACGTTTAGTGTCCATAAAATATAGTTAGGTGTAGGGATGTATTTTGTAAGGATTTATTCAATTATTCATGTGAGTGTTAATTATTTCAAATGTTGAATTTATTTTCTTTGATCTTAATTTTGGATTTGTGATTAGCCACTATAGATTCAATGTTAGGGATTGTATAACAGACTAATAGGAGAGCTTAAATTATTTATTCTCCTTGTTAGGGATTGTATAAAGGACTAATAAGAGAAGTATGATCCATATATAAGGAGAATAAATACTTTAAGCTAGAAAGCAATAGTATCCTACACTTTAGTGATAACCATATTAATTAACTATACTTATTGAGTTTGATTAGGCTATACTACGTATAGACAAGTAGTAGTTACCTAATTAGACATACTTGTGTGCCTGGCTTAAGGGTATAAATACATTAGGTTAATTGTTATTTCAACCTATTTAATTAATTGTATATGGCAATCAAAATTTCATATAAATGAACCGCGAATCCTTAAAGTTTGTTGTATTGACTTCTTTCATTAGTTATTTGATTTGTTTATGTTAGTTCTTTAGTTTAATTATCTTCAATCAACTCATTAGTTTTATTTAGTTTGTTTGTTTAACTAAGATTAATAAGATTAATGACTAGTTCATTATAGGATTGATACTCTAAAATCACTCTAATTTTAGTAAGCTATCTACAATTAACTCTGTGCTCTTGTAAACATAAAGTACATTAGTAATACCAAAACTACATAGTATCATTACTACTCTTATGATCCAAGAATACCATCTAACGTACCATATTAGTAACATCTTGACTTTAATTTGTCAATACCATAATTAAGTATAAAAAAAGACGATGTCTTAACACATACGATACCACAAATCTAAACATTCAATATCACGTCTGAATAATTTTTGCGTCATATATGAATATCTTATTTTATACATTTCTAAAGAGTAAATGTTATCTATTTAATTTTTTAAATAAGAAATTAGGTAAAAGATATAGACCCACCTCTAGTTTAAGATAAAGCCTCCTAGTTTTTAGTTTTTAAAAAGGACTCTTTTTTATACTTATATTAAGAAATAACAATGAAACACAAGCAATATTAACATCAGATGTGGACTAATTAAATGTTGCTAATATGGTAACCTAACTCAGCTCTTTGACTCAACTTGAACTAATTAAAATTAACTTAAATTAAAATTTTAAGATAATTATAATAAATTATGAGTTTAAGTCATATTTAATTAATCTAGTTTGAGTTTAAGAGTTGATTAAATTATCATATAAACAACATTTTATTAGTACAAGTGTGATGTTCATAGTGCATATATTTCATTGTTATTTTTTAACGGAAGTACAAGAGAAAGGGTTTTTTTGGAAAAATAAAAACTAGAAAAAGTAATTTTAGAATTTTAAATATTAAAGTTTCAAAAGTTTCTTAAACTATAATGGAGTCTATGTCTTTTACCCTAAGAAACATGTCTAATGTATGATCTAACATGGTTAACATCAATGTACTCTATGCAAAGAGGCTATTTACCTTATTTAAACCTGTGACCTTATGGTCACAAAGGAGCAAGTTTTACCAGTTGCTCCACGACTCTCCCTCTATGTTATGGTTATCATGTTATTAATCTTAATATTTCCATAAAATTTAAGACGTTATGGCTAGTACTTTACTAATGCAGATGATGAGCAATACATAAATAAAAGTCAAACATCCTAAATCCAATGGTACATGGGGAATTTTAGTGTTATGAATTATTGAATCATATATAAAATATAATGTTTCTATATCACAAAATGTCATCATCCTTACATACATACATAACCCTATATAGTTGATCATTAAATAGTTAAGTCAACAAATACTTTCTTTATAGGACTTTGTTAATCATCCCTATTAGTTAATGAAGAAATAAAAGGTCTAAGTTATCGTCATTAGTAGCGATGAGTATAGTGCATCATTGCATGGGGATGATCAACAAGAGCCTTTAAAAAAGGAAGTAGTGGGCATAAAAGTTCCATAATAAACCATTAAGAGTTATGAAGACATTTATAGGTAAAGAAATTTTGTTTTGTAATACATTTTGTGTTTGATTTCCTCGTTAGATTGACTCAAGTGTTTTATGACACTCGAATGTCCTATACTTAAATGGAGTTGGGATATTTGACTACCATTTATGTACATCTTGTCATTTTCATTATTAAAATCTTGTCGCAACTTCTTAAATTTTTTGGAAATATTAAGATTAACAACAAGTTAACCATGTTTGTTCATACCTTCATACATTATATTTCTTTTGTTCATAAAAAATAAATAGATTACATTTAATCTTAAACTATATCAGAAATATGATATTCACATATAATGTATAAATAATTAAGAAGTGGTATTGAATGTATAGATCTGTAGTATTATATTTATATATGGTAATTTTTATACTTAATCATGCTATTCTCATATTAATCATGTGAAAGAGTGTATTAGCATATCCAAGAACATAGTTGTTTAACTAATTGTGTTCACTAGTGCAAGATTAATCACACTCCCTTGTGAGTAGTCATATTTACTGTCACTCTACTAACCACAAAATAGTATTAATGTCCATGTTAGGCTCTAAAATACAGTATCAAATAAAACATGTGTTTATTTCATGATTTTTCTATTTGTCTTTCTTTTTCCTATCAAAATTTAAATTTTCATGTGTTTAAGTGATTTTTGGATTCACCGCAATAGAGGACAAATCTTTTATTTTGATGAATTTTAATTTTCCTACTTTTGTCTATTAATGTTTTTTTATGGATTACCTTACACCTTCAGTATAATATAGTGCTTAATTTTAGTGATCTATTATGTTACACAATTCTTATTCCTTCCACTATCAAGTTCCTAGAAATTTCCTTATAATTTTTCACTATATATTCCAATAAATGAAACTTTCCAACCCAAATCAAATGTAGGAAGTGCTTTCTTTGGTATATTTCTTATTGAAAACTTGTCATCATAAGGAATAAAAAATCTCTTGTGTTATAAAATTTTTGTTCCTTCCACTCTCTAGTTCCTAGCAAAGCCCTCATGATTTTTCATTATGTATTCCAATAAATAAAAATGCCAACCTAAAGAAAATGTAAGAAGTGTTTGTTTTGGTACATCACTTATTGCAAACTTGTCGTAAGGAATATACTTGAAAAAAATATTTACTTCTCATTCTTTAAGATCTTGTGCTTTACTTATTCTTATGGAAATTGTATTTGATAGGTAATATATACTTCTCCTTTTCTTGTACTTCTGTACGTTTGTATTACTAATTATATCTCCTTTTTAAAAATATAAAAGATAATTTTACAGATTGATCAATCCTAGTTTTTAGACACCTTAGAATGGGGAACTCTTGTGCTAGTAACACATCAAAAGTAGATCTTAAAAGAATATAAATCACTGTCAAATTGGGGAATTAAAACCCTAATAAGGGAGGGAGAAGAAAAGGAGATGTTAATAGAAATAATCCAAGGCAAAGGATTATCATAGGATAATACGTGATTGATGTAATCATTCCTAAGATATCCCTATTACTATAACTTTAGGAGATGTTAATAGAAATAATCCAAGGCAAAGGATTATCATAGGATAATAAGTAATTGATGTAACCATACCTAAGATATCCCTATTACTATAAATTTAGGACTAAAATTTCATGTCCTCCTAAGATTTGCAATATGTAAATTTATGACTCAATTGAGGATTATATTGTTAACAATATGTATAAATGTTTCAACGTTAACTAACTTTTGATATTGCAAGTTTCTAAATTTCCTTTCATTTAAATATGGTTAATGCAACATTAGGATCCCAAGTTATGGTGATTGGTGTTCTTACCCCTTTAACTATTGTCATAAAATCATATTAAAACCATTGTACCTTAGATAATTCCTTAATTTGAATCAACAAATGAAAATATTGTAGTCGTTATATATTTTTAATCCCTAATCAGTAGTTTCATTTATGCTAACAGGAACCTCAAAAACTTCCAATACAGAATAAAAATACACTCAAACATTGATACATATGGCAAACAAATGGAACCTTTTATAGGCCTCATTATACCCACTTTGTTTGAGAAAAAGAACTAGTTTATCATTCTAAATTTAATATCATTAGGAGTATGTTGGAAATAAGGTAATCAATCACTAATAAACTGCTGATAAAAATTAAAAAATTGTTTGTTTTTGTAATGGCGTACTTTGACCATTACGAATACAACCAAAATAATCTGTATCATTAGGTGCCCTAGCTAATCTCTTTTGTTATATTCAAAAATCACCACTTCATCCTCCTCAGAATAACTCGTATGACAAAAAAAAAGAATGAGACATTCTTAAATAATTAAAATATTACAAAACCAAAAAAATCCATAAGGTAATAAAAAATCTTCAGATAAAATATTGGTATAAATACATTCCTTTATCATAATATTAATTTTGATAAGAGACAGAATGGACATATATAAATATTAAGAAAGAGAGATAAGTTATTTTATGGATATATATTCATTACAATCATACTTTTGATCAGGTATATACCTAGTGAAAGTATTATCCACCCTTATATAACTATGGTGGTAAGTATGCAATAATATTTTTCATTAGTTTACACAACGTAACTTCGATGGACATAACGTTTTATTATAATATGAGTTTTGAGAGGAGAAATAATGGAGAAACACAAAAATAGGATCATAGTGACAAGACCTTTTATAGGTATATATTCATTACTTAATTTATAATCAATTATTGTATTTATGCTATAACAGCCCAGACTACCCCGCTCATAGATATTGTTCGCTTTGGGCCTTGGCCCAGCTAAGCCCTCATGATTTTGCTCTTCCCACCCTTGGGAAAATGTGTCTATGAGGGAGAGGTTTCCATAACCTTATAAGGCCTACTTTGTTCCCCTCTCTAATATTTACACTCAAAATTTAGAGACATTATCTTTATGGGGAGACTTGTCGTATATACATTGACCACAAGAGTGTAAAGTACCTAATGACACAGAAGGAGCTAAACCTCAGACAAAGAAGATGGTTGGAATTGATTAAGGATTATAAGTTAATAATCGACTATCATCTGGGAAAAACAAACGTGGTAGCCGATGCACTGAGTCGTAAATCCTGTTCAGTAGTAACTGTTAGGCAAGGTCCTTACTTGACATATTTGATGATTGTATGGAGCCTTGGGGTTAGACTCTCAGTGGCAGAGGATGATGGAATATTGCTAGCACAGTTTGAAGTTCAGCCTATATTATTTGACGAGATCAGGAGATTACAGGCCGACGATCTTGAGTTAAAAGTCATTCGAGAGAAATTGCCATCTAAAGAGAGTGAGGGGTTCAGACTGAGAGAAGATGGGTTGCTAGTCTTCAGAGACAGAGTCTGTGTACTAAATAACTAGGCCCTTAGGCGAGCTATCTTAGAGGAAGCTCATAGCTCGGCTTATGCTATGCATCCTGGTAACACCAAGATGTACCAAACTTTAAAGCTAGTTATTGGTGGCCAGGGATGAAAAGAGAGATAGCAGAATATGTGACCAGATGCCTTCCTTGTCAACAAATTAAGGTAGAGCGTTAGAAACTAGCACGTGTGTTATAGTCCTTGCCTATTCCGGAATGGAAGTGGGAGTTTGTGACAACGGATTTTGTAGTTAGCCTACCTCGTATATACAAGGGTCACGATGTTATTTTGGTTATAATGGATAGATTGACGAAGTCTGTTCATTTTCTGCCCATCCACATAACCTACTTATTAGAGAAATTGACAAAGTTATATATCGATGAGATTGTGAAGCTGCACGGGGTGCCAGTTTCTATAGTATCAGATAGGGATTTGAGATTCACCTCACGATTTTGGCCAAAATTTCAAGAATCTTTAGTGAGTAAACTGAAGTTTAGTACTGCCTTCCACCCTCAGACTGATGGGCAGTTAGAGAGGACCATTCAGACACTGGAGGATATGCTGAGAGCATATGTGATGGAGTTCCAAAGGAGTTGGGACCAGCACTTGCCTTTGATAGAGTTTGCTTATAACAATAGTTACCAGACAAGTATCGGTATGCCACCATATGAAGCACTTTATAGGAGGAAATGCAAGACACCTCTATGTTGGGATGAAGTTGGCACAGCCAAAATTGAAGGAGCTAAATTGATAGAAGTCACGATTCAAAAGATGAAAGTCATTCGAGAGAAAATGAAAGTCACCCAAGATCGTCAAAAGAGTTATGCAGATGAGAGATGACGACCATTAGAGTTTGCAGTTAGTGACAGGGTTTTTCTTCAAGTATCATCATGGAAAGGTATTATCAGATTTCAGCATCTAGGGAAGTGGAACCCTCGATATATCGGACCTTTCTGCATCCTGAAGCGTGTCGGGATAGTGGCGTATTGATTGGAATTACCAGCGGACTTGGATAGGATCCATAATGTGTTCTATGTCTCAATGCTTAAAAAATACTTATCGGACCCATCTTATGTTTTGGAGACACCTTCAGTAGAGCTAAGAGAAGGCCTGAGTTTTAAGGTGAAACCAGTTCAGATTTTGGATCGACAGATAAAGAAATTACGTAGCAAGGAGGAACCCACAGTTAAAGTCCTATAGAAGAGCGACAAGGTTGAGGAGATGACATGGGATCCTGAGGATGCTATGAGACATCAATACCCCCATCTATTTGTATTCCCAACTTAGGAATTTCGAGGACGAGACTCTTTTGAGGGGGGGAGGGACTTATAAAGCTGGAGTCTTTGAGCCTTTTTTGTATTAGTCTGTACTTAGAGATACTACTGTATATTGATATATGCATGATTGTATAGGAGTTCAAAAATGTATTTGAATCCTTTTGATATCTATGCCAATGATATATGATGTTATATGCCCTTACATGAACTTAGAGTTCATCGGTATGCGAAATTTTGAAGATTTTTGACATATAAGCTTCTAAGTGTGTAAAACCGAGTCCATTGGATAGGTATGACTATGGTGGTTGAATTAAATGTGTTCTAACGCCTTAGAGGTGGTTAGACATGATTTATAGACTTATTGGACATTTAGAAAGCTTAATTGGAAAAGTTGATGTACAAAAGGGTTTATTGGCAAAATTGTTAAAACTGAAAGGACTTATTTGTAATTTTTCAACTCTTGGAGGACCAATTTGTAATTTTATAAAGTTAAGGGGCTTAATTATAATTTTCAAAATTTCGAGGACCAAAATGAAAATAAAAGTTTTAGTCATTCTTAAATTTCAAATTTAGGAAAAATTTGGAGGTTATTATGGTAATTTCATATAACCTAAAAGGGTAATTTTACCATATTTTGGTCAAAGAAGAGTCACAATTCTAGACTCTTCTTATATGTGGCGGTGCACTTCATTTTTTAGACTTAAACCATCTTATTTTAATTAAAAGAGAGGGGAAGAAAGGAGAAGAGAGGAAAAAGAGAGGGAGTTTTAGCCATCCCAAAAATTTACCCTTTTTTTATTTTTCAATTCAAACTAAGAAGTTCTAAGCTAATTTGGGGTCAAGGAACTCAAATCTATTATTAGATTTGAGAAATTCTCAAAGGATTTGAAGATATCACCAAAGGAATGTTTAGGTAAATTTTGTCTCGTCTCTCTCTACATTAAGATTTTGAGTTTGGTGTTAAGATATGTTATTCTTTATGCTTGAATATGCATGAAACATGGTTTAGAAAAATGAAATGTGTCATGGAGATGGCTTTTTAAGTCAAAACTGAAATGTCCCCCTTTTTGGTGAAAGATTGTGAATTTTTCAATAACTTTTGGAATTGATGATTTAAATGAATTCTACGGTGTTAATTATACATGTATAATGTGAATTGGTGATGAAGAATGAAAAAGATGCATATTGGCTAAGGTTGGGTCGAATTGATGGAGAAGAAGTAGATTTAGGTAATGAGTGGCGTAACTAATAGATGTAGCTTAAATGAAGGGAATTGGTTTGAATAGAGTAGTGGAATGTGTCATTGATGGGAAGTGTTATTATATGACATGATAAGAGCATTAATTATTATGATAAAGTCTTAAAAATGTGACTTGAAAGTCGTGCACTTTAAGTGTTTGATAAATTGCTTAAGTGAACTTGGCTTAGGATTTAAAGCCTTATAAAAGATATTCAGTTAGCCTTGCATAGGCGGGTTAAGGGTACTGTGAGTATTTTTAGTCCAGGTATGCAGCAGTTGTCATAGGCCCGATGTGGTTCCAGGTCGTGACAATTAAATTGGTATCAGAGCATGTGGGCTACTGAGGACTTTGGGCCCCCAAGGGGATGGACTATTAGATTCTCATATCGATTAGAGAGGGGAACAAAGTAAGCCTTATAAGGCTATGGAAACTTCTCCCTCGTAGACACGTTTTTCCAAGGGTAAGAAGAGCAAAACCATGAGGGCTTGGCTGGGCCAAGGCCTAAAGCGGACAATATCTATGAGCAGGGTGGTCCGTGCTGTTATAAATGGTATCAGAACTAGTACCTAGGTCGATGTGCCAGCAAAGATGCTAGGCCTCCAAGGGGGTGGATCCAAGCTTGTGGGCCAGCAAGGACGCTGGGCCTCTAAGGGGGTGGATCTAGGCCTATGGGCCAGTGAGGACGCTGGGCACCCAAGGGGGTGGAATGTTAGATTCCCATATCGATTCGAGAGGGGAACAAAGTAGGCATTTTCCTAAGGGTGGGAAGAGCAAAACTGTGAGGGCTTGGCTGGGCCAAGCCCAAAGCAGACAATCTCTATGAACGAGATGGTTCGGGCTGTTATATATGCTATGCTATTTGCAAAAAAAAGAATATCAGGCCTTTGTAAATAAATAAATAAGGTTAAATAGAATAGACTTTATAGTTAATAAATATACAATTGATGATTCATTAATTTAAAAAATAATATGATCTACATCATGATTAAATAATGAACGACATATTGTATACAATCTTTGGTCCTTATATTCACAATACTAGGGTTAAATATAAGAATATATCTTCGATTGACAGTAGTTTTAGACAACTTATAGTTCTTCTTTTCATAACTCACTAAGCACAATATCATTCACTTTTAGGATTTTTTATGGAAATTGATAAGTCAATACAAGTGGTGGAATTTGAGCTTGTAACTTATTCAAATTTTAGGAAAAAAAAGATTCTTTTATACACATATGCATCAATACTTAACTACTTTATCTATTCCAAAGTCTTATGAGAGCCTACACATATACATTACCTGATCATACAACGTATTTTACCTACTGATCAAACTTCATCTCATGCTCAATATTTTCCTTGATTACTTCCTAATGGTTCTCAACATTGTCTTAATATGCTACTACAGTGTGTCATTATGTGTCCTCTATAATTTCCTTTCAAAAATTCTAATAATAATACATTTGAATGCAGGATTATGTAGTCAATCATTTCTAAGAATAATAATAATGGACACAATTTTATACATAGGCATGTACCACTTTACGTCTTTCATATTATGCCCTTAAAAAATTCTAATATAAATATGGTTAATCACATAAGCATGCACTTAATCCTAGCTAACAATAACAAAAAAGATGCATTCTCTTATACGAAAGGATGTTATTTCGTGTCATCCATAATGGCCCTTCAAAAATTCAAATATGAACACACTTGACTATATGGTTGACTAGTTAATCATGTTTAAAAGTACAAATAATTGATATGGTTTTGTACAAAGGTGTGTGCCAATTCATATCCTTTACTGCTATTAAAAATTATAACATTGTTGACCTTATAGGTGTATAGTTAATTGTGTCCAACAGAACCTTTGATGAACACAATTTAGAACATTTGCATGTACCAAATCGTTTTCTTCACAATTTGCCTTTAAATAAGTGAACGTGTTACTAATATGTAAATTAATAATGATATCTTTTATCTATATATGCAATATGAGATATATATAGTCATAGAATAGTGTACATTGATGCTTGCTATTATTTATAATCATTTATGATATTCTCATATTTAAAGTATAGATATTACTTATTCGCAATGAATGATAATATTTTTTATACTGAGTTGGATACATAGTCACTACAAGAAAAGAACAAATTACTGATAAAAAAATACTGATAGAAAAAATACCGTAGAAAATTAGAAACATAAAATGATTTTTTGTTTATAAAATTATTGGAAAATTTTGAAATTTGCGACGGACACATTATCCATCGGTAAAGGTGGAGGGAAATTTTTGATGGAATATAGAAATGGAATAGTGATGGTTGTCATAAAAATAGGCAGCAAGGTTGCCAACAAAATAAGCGTGATGTGTATCAACAGAAGAGTGTTCTTTGGTAAAATTTTAAGTTAAACTTTGTCATTTGTTTTGGCTTCAACATTTTTAAACAAACAAAAACGACATCGTTTGTTTTACAGTAAATGACATCGTTTCTGTCTCACCTTAAACCTACCCAAAATAGCCCCTTTTATCCATCATCTTCTCTCCTCGTTTTCGTTTCCCAGTTTTCTTCTTATTGTTGTCAATCTTCCCTTGTCCACCTTCCATCGTCCACATATACTGCTTTGCTCTCGTCCACCGTCCATCCTCATCAGTTAAGTTGAGGTTAGTCATATATGAACGTCAATTTTGTCATGGATGGGTTTATGAACGACATTTTGAGTGTTGTTTATTATAGTATTGTGTGTTTTTGAACTGTGCTTGGTTAATAATGTGTTTGAATGTGTTTATGTTAGTGAAAAATGGAAAAATATAGTGGTTTTGTTGTTAGGTAGAGATGAATTCGGGTAATCTATGAATTGTTCAATGAAATGTCCTACTAAAGAAAATCATATGTTGTTTTTCTAAAAATGAGAAATTAGTTATTTTTGAGTGTATTATGTTTAATTTTTCTATTTCTATCTATTTTTATTTTTATTGTGTATCTTTTTTAGTTTCTGAGTGTATACATAATTCTATGTTGAGATTAATTGTCAGTAGTTAGGTGCATAAAATAGTTAACTGATTCCCATTTGAACTTGACTTTGAGAATACTAGGAAACCAAACTATTAAGTGATAATACCTTGATTTTAGTTGGGTGATCTCATAAGAAGTTAGACCTTCATCTATAATTCTTTGTTTCTATTATTGATACTTTCTTTGATTTTGGATTTTTAGAACTTAAATATCATCTTTTCAAGACAACTTATGTAAAAGCATAAAAATGATAAAGGAACTTAGGAAGTTTTATCAAAATTCCCTATCTTTTATAGATTAATACATTAGTGAACCTTTTTAAGACTAATATATATTTTATCATTTTTCTTCTTTTCTAAAGAATCTTGAACCTAAAATAAAAATAATTGCACCTTAATTCATGATTGGTGGAGTTTTTATTTATGATTTGATATGGTTGTTAGGTATGGTCTGCAAAAAAAAAAGTTTATATGAGATGGTGACTTGTAAGAAAAAGGCAATATAAAATGGAAATTCATGCTAAATAAAATAAATAAAAAAAGAAAAATTAAAATAAGAAAAAGGATAATCATTGAAAATTAATTGATGTGGATTCTTTTATTTGAAAAGAATGAAGGAAAATAGGTTGTTGCAAAGATATAAGGAGTTAGTGGAGTAATTTAGGGATATATCTATTGATCTTAGCGGATTAATTTATGGATATATCTATTGATCTATTTGCTCTTTCTTTACTAACTATTAATATTTTTTCTCCTATTCCCTTTTCTTTATTAACCTTTTTATCCCTATGGCCTTATTACAGCCATGTTCAAAGACCTTTTACTTTTTTTTATACATATATATTCATTTAAGTAGTGGAGATTAAATGATTTTCAAGCTTATGGTATGTTCAATTTCACAAGAAGATGATGAGAATACCTCACCAAAATTTCCACCGCTTGTTTAAATGGGTGATTTCTTACGAGGACATATCAATTTAAAGTGTTTGAACTTTATGAAGGAGGTAGATTGTCTTTACATTGGGTTTACAAATGTATTATATTAAATATGAATTTTTTCGTAGGCCTTAATTTGGGATCACTAATTGTCCTACCTCATCCTTCTTCATTGTAGTCTGTGGTTGTCTGACCATCCAGGTAAGTCGTCCAACTAATGTCTACCATATGTTTTGCTTTAATAGCATGAGTATTTGTGTTTGGGTTTTGAGTGAATGCAAAGGAGGTCTAGATTTTGTGTTGTTATTTAGAGTATTCTTATAATCATTAATAAGTTTCTATGTTCTTCTTTAATAGTCTAAGTATTTATGTTTGGGTTTTTTTTTTAATCATTGATGAGTAGATGTATGAATTACATAAGTATTTACTATATGTGAAATGAGTTTGATCTCATATGGATGATCCAATGCATAATAAACTCCTAGGATGGTATATGGGCTGGAAACCCGTGATGTAGCTCCCATAAGGCTTATAGGTGAAATTTTCCATAAGCCTAGGAGTTATAACGAGAACTTGCTTTCTTGATTCATATGCTATAATAATTCCACATACTATATTTCTTATTTAAAATCAAACTTTGGAAATCAACTTCTAGGTGATTAATGCAAACATAGTTATCTTGATTTTGTATGTTGTTGTTTGGAATATTGTTAGAATGATTGATGGCCAGATGTATGAATTACATAACTATTTACTGCATGTCGAATGAGTTTGTATAATTATGGATGATTTGAGGGATAATAAACTCCTAGGATTATATATAGGTTGGAAACCAGTGATGCAGCTCCCATGAGGCTTATTGGTAAAAATTTCACGAGCCTAGGAGTCGCAACGAGAACTTGCTTTCTCGATTCATAGGTGTAAACAATGCCACTTATTTTAGTGCTTAGTTGGCATATTTTGTATTTGACTGTATTCACATAATTTAAGTTTGTATAATTGTGAACTCATATGGTGGGATATGTTGGTTTCAATTTGGAAGGGAAATGGTTAGAGACCTATAAAAACTTAGGGGATGTTTTGTAAAGTAAAGATTAAATGTTCTGTAAACTTAGGGAAAATGAAGGATACTAACTATGAAATCAATTTTTTAAATAGCAATTTTACAAAAATGAGTAATGTTGATAGATCTTGGATGTATAGACTATTAACACCTGATGGTTTTGTTAATCCTGAGTTTGTTAAGGGAGTTGAAGCTTTTATTCACTGTGCATGTTCTCAACCTGCATATATGGATGGTCCAAAGATCAAATGTCTATGTAAAAAGTGCAAACATATTTATCTTCTTCTTATTGATGAAGTGAATCCCCATTTGTTAAGAAAAGAGTTTGTTCCAAATTATATTGAGTGGACACGATAGGGGGAGCCATTAATTTTTAGTACCTCAAGGAGTAATAAAGTGACTCGTCAATAAATATGGATGGGTTTGAATGGGGACTAGATTTATAACAAACAATGTGGGTGCAACTGAAAATCCTTACACCTAAATAGTTTATGATAAAGCTGGTTATGCCTTTCAGGCAAATATAGAAAATCTTGAAGAAGAACCAGACCTACATGGAAAAAAGTTTTTTGACTTACTAAAATTAGCTGACTAAGAATTATGGCCAAATTGTGAGAACATGACTTAATTATCTTCAATTGCTCGAATATTAAACATAAAGTCTGAAAGGTATATTTCTAATCGAAGTTTGGATAAAATTCTTGCTTGGTATAATGAATCATTGCCCCTGATCATACAATGGTTAATAATTTCTAAAATATGAAGAAACTTATTAGGGGTCTTGGTTTGTCAGTTAAAAAATTGACTGTTGCAATTTTGGATGTATGTTGCTTGGAGGAGATGATGTGGAATTACAAGACTGCAAATTTTGTAGTCAATCTAGGTTCAAACCTAGAAAGTATTCTATGAAACTTAAATTAGTACCCTAGAAGAGGATGTATTATTTCTCGCTAACTCCGAGACTTCAAAGACTATATACCTCTTATGTTACTACATCTCACATAAGATGGCATAATAAAATGAACAGGAAGATCGAATAATGAGTCATCCATTAAATGCACTTGCATAAAAACATTTCAATAACACCCATTTTGAGTTTGCATTTGAAAGTTGAAATGTTAGGTTGGGATTGTCAGTAGACAGATTCCAACCTTTTGGTCAATCCAATCAACAATATTCATCATGACCAATCATAATTACTACTTATAATTTGCCTCTATGAATATGTATGAATGAGGCATGTATGTTCTTGACAATGATTATGCTAGGGCCTAGGAATCCAAAGCATAAAATTAATGTATTCTTACAACCATTGTGGTTTTGAATTGTATCATCTTTGGGAATTTGGTGTGGAGACATATCATGGGTCTCTTAAATAAAATTTTTGGTTAAGAGCAGCTTTGATATGGACTATTATTGATTTCCCTGTATATGCTATATTATCTGGATGGAGCATAGTAAGGAAATTGGCTTATCCTTAGTGTAGTGATGATTCTGATATATTTTATCCTCCTAATGGGGCCAAAACAACTTGGTTTGACAACCATAGGAAATTTCTTCCTCCAAATCATCCATTTAGATGCAATAAACAAAAGTACATTAAGAATAGTACCAAAACGTCCTCCACCTCACAAAGATGGTGAAGAGATATTATAGGAGGTTAATGAATTAGGGTTGCTGAAAGTTATAGAACTTTAAGCTGAAGAAGTTAATAGAAGCATTAGTAAAAACTTTGCTTGGAGAAAACAAAATATCTTTTAGGATTTGCCAAATTGGAAAAGTAATTTGATACGTCATAATCTAGAAGTGATGCATATTGAAAAAATAATTTTGACAATTTGTTCAACATCATAATGAACATTAAATGGAGGACAAAGGATAATGCAAAATCACAAGCTAATTTTAAACTTTTTGTAGAAGGAATGAGCTAGATAAAGATCTTTACACTGGTAGATGTCCACAAGCATGTTACATTTTGGACAAAAAAACAAAAGGAAATTTTGTGTGAGTGGTTTGAAAGTTTAAAGTTTCCTTATGTTTATGTTTTGAACTTGGCAAGGTGTATGGACATGAGGAAGTACAAACTATTTAGGATGAAAAGTTATGATTGTCATGTATCTATGCAAAGGCTAATTCCAATTACATTTCGGGAGTTGCTATTAAATAAGATTTAGGAAGCTATAACAAAATTAAGTTTGTTTTTCAAAAGCTTAACATCATCTGAAATAAAGTTAGCTGAAATGGAAAAACTAGAAAGGGAAATTCCACTTATCTTGTACAAATTGGAAAGGATTTTCCCTCCAAGCTTCTTTGACTATATAGAGCATCTGAAGCACATCACACGTTAGTATAGAATTTACGTACAAGAAACTCGATACACAAGAAGGGGGGTTAAATGGTGTATCCTTTTTGTGAATATAAAATCTTGCTAAGAACTTCTCTTTCTTGTTAAAAAGATATCACAAAATTTA
>JANZXP010000002.1:12690627-12704103 GCA_027576715.1 Erythroxylum flavicans
AGATTGGCAAATGATAAGTAGTTAATGTATGTGAGAATTGCAGATTTGGGTCCTTACTTCTTACAACCTATTAAGCAGGTATCAGGATTAACCAGACAAACGAATAGGTCATGCTGGATTTTCAGTAGAATGTAGAAAAGTTAGGCTTACTACGGGTTTTGGTGGCATTAAACCTACCCATTCCCTAGTGCCAACACGGCCCAAAAAGGGAGGGTTGTGTCATTGGCCTTATAAGAAATGTTGATAATTTGTTTGAGATATTTGATGAATTTGTTAAAAAAGTTTAGCTTGAAAATATTATACAAACTATCACTAATAACGTTGCTTTTTATAATGCATTCGAGAAAAGATTGCAAAGTAGGTATAAGTATTTCTTTTAGACTCCTTGTTATGCACATTACATTAAATTGATGTTGAAAAATATAAGAGATATTAAATAATTTCCTATCATTAAGGAAACTATGCAAAAAGCAAGAAAAGTGGCTAAGTTCATTTATAATCATACGTGAGTTCTGAATTTGATAAAAAATGATTTCACCAATGGTAGAAAATTTATCAAGTTACATCTCAACATGTCAGGTCTAATGCCGGAATAGAAGTTTTCAAAATTATATGTGAAGATCATAAATTTTGGTTCCAATGTCAATTCGTCATCCCAGTTTGTGGGACTTTGCTGAGAGTACTTTATTTGACTAATAATGATGAGAAGGCAATAATGATTTACTTCTATGATGCCATTGAGAGGGCAAAGGAAGCAATCATGATCAATCTAAAAAATAGGCCTTTCTTATATACCCTTTATCTTATGGTCATCAATGAAAGATAAGAAAGACAACTTTACTCTTTTTTTTTAATGTTGGAACATTTTTGAATCGCACTGTCTATTTTAATCCATGTTTTACAAAAAAAGCTAAAGTTAATAGGGAATACTATTAAATATCACAACAATTGTTTTACATAAGATGACACAAGATCTCCTTAGCTCACAAATGTAGGCATACAAGAATGTCTACGGTGATTATAGGATGCCCATTGTAATTCGTCAAAAAGAAAATTTTAATCTAGGTATATATTTCTTCACTTTTGTTACTTATCTAAAATTAATCATTACTTTATTTTGTTTATAAAATTAATGTTGTTATCTTATGGTTGTGTAGTGTGACCAATGTGAAAGTGGTATTCCAGAAATGCAAAAATTTGCAATTTGAGTTTTGAATCAATGTGTGAGTGCAACTGGGTATGAAAAGAATCAGAATACATTTAAATTCATCTATTAAAAAAAGAAATAAATAAGAACACAAAAGATTAAATGATTTGATCTTTATTTGATATAACTTAAAACTTCGAAAAGTTTATGTCATTATCATTATTAGTTGAATATAATTTCTTGTAATTTCTTAATATTTTAATTTTATATGTTTACCATGATCTAAATATAACAAGTAGTTTATATATCCAATTTGCCTTGACCATATCAATCTTTTAGCAGTTTGAGTTTTTGAGAAACCAAATTTTTTAAATAAGAGTGACTTGGAAGATATTAACATATCATTTGGTGGAATAAGTTTGAATGATAGTGATATAATGAGAGTACTCTCAATCATAAGGAGTTTGTAACAAAGAAAATTAGGGCTAATGTGATTTGAATGGATATGTCATTAAATCAAGTTCCAAGTTTTTCATTTTTTTCTTTTAATTTCATTTGTATTTGTTGTATATATTCAAATCTATATATGCAATATAAATATAAAACTTATAACAATAAGCGTTTTTATTTTAAGTTTCACTTTTACTTTGATGTGTTTTGTGGCATGAATTCTTATTGTAATGCTTATGGACCTATATTATTCTTCGGCTTAATTTTAAAATTTTAAAATTTACTCAATTTTGCAATATTGGGAGGACAAAAATTTGAAATACTTTCATCTAAAACTTTGGTTAAAAGAAGGAAGAATAGGATAAAGCCTTAAAATACAACGTTCATGTCTCAGAGGGAGATGCTATTAGGATTTGGATTCAATGTTTATTTAAGTTAATGTTTTTAAAATTGCATCTGACATCAAATCAGTAAGAGGAGAGGTTTAAGGTTTAAAGATTTAATCAATATTAAACCATCAAAAACTAGAATATAATGAATAAAGAAGTAAAAATATAATATATAAATAAAAATAATACATCAATGTTTATTAATGTGAGATTAACTAATAGTAAAATTAATTTTCTATCTAAAATTAAATTTAACATAAATTATAAAATAATAGTAATAATTAAAATTATGTTTATGAAAGATGTTATCTCTCGTCGTTATAAAAAATTCTAAATTCTCCAACACTATTTAAAGAGTCATAAACCACCATTTCATCCAAACTATCTATATCAACATTTTATACTTTATTTAAATAAATTTTAAATCAAAAATATATTATTATTTTCTATTATAACAAATTATATTTTTAATTTTTAAATATATTTAAAATAAGATATCAGTTAGTCATCAATATATGTTTTTAATTCATTCATTATTACAAATGAATTTTATTCATAAATCAAAATTTTAGGTTCATTATAATTAAGATCAAGTGATAATTCTTCTTCTTCGATCTAAAAATTAGTAAGGTCAATATAATTAATATTCAATTAGATCATATGGTCTCTTCTCACTCACTCTAGATATGTAATAGAGAAATTATAAAATTAGTAATAAAAAGTATAATTACTTAAAATTAAATTTTAATCAATAAAATACCTATTATTGATCCTCATATTATAAGTAATGTAAACAAGATAATTAAGTCTTTTATGTTCTAAACGATTTGTATATTTATATGAATACATTAAAAAAAACTACTTTAGTTACGTTTACAACCTGATGCAGAAATTTTTTTATTAAGTAATATAATAACAAGCTTTCTTAGCGTTAGAGCACATTCTCTAAAAAATATCTTTACCATTCAATTGTATTTTAAATTATTATCTAAAATTATCAAAACTTGCCAGACTACATCTTTTTTTCATCATAAATTCTTTATTTATAGATGGTCTAGCAAAAATCTCTGAACCTTTTCATTTCAATCTAATTTCATTTTTTTACTTTTGATTACTCATCATTAGAAAAGTACCTTTATATTCAATTAAATTAAAAAGACCACCCGTAATATCAATACATATACATGCATCTTCATTATGTAAGCAATTGAAAAATTAAATTATTAAGTGGATCATTTGGATAAGATGCTTATCCCACTACCAGTTAAGAATATTTGTATAAGTACTATAAAATTTCTCCTTTCTTTTAAAAAGATTTTTAATTATCTTGCAAATTCTATATATATATAAATCAAAAAATGGCTGCTCATTTGATTTAACAATCCGCAACAAGCTTACAAATAGAGCCATAATCTTTATAATAATCAAGCAAGAATACCGCAATTCATTTTCTAGAATAATGTCAAAAACCTCTTTCCCTTTCATACCTTTTGATACCTATAACTTGAAAAGTGTTTACTTGTTACTAAATTTTGAAATACTTCATTATGATCATAAACACTTTTTAAAGTTATAAATGTATTTGGAAAGTAGGATGCACAATCTCAAATCAATGTTCTTATTTTCTTAACTGAGACAAAAAGTTAAGATGATATATACAAAAATTATGATCTTAGATATATGTGAAGCAATAATAGAAATACATAACATGTAACCAGTATCTTTAAAAATGAGATTTATATAATAAGCAACGCTTGGAGATTAACAAACATACTCATACTTTGATTGATATAAATATCCAACTGATACATAATTAGCTGCATTATCTATAACAAAGTGGATAATATTTTTTGATCCAATCTGCTTGTTAATTTTTAAAAATAATTTAACTAAAATTTGTGCATTTTTTATCATATTAGAATTATCGATAGACTTGAAAAAAGTTGTTCTAATATTATAATGGTATAATTGTAAAAAAAATCTAAAATTTACTTAATTTTGCAATATTAGTCTGAACTTTAAAAAGTAGCACTAAAATGCTTCAACTTTCAATTTGTAGTAAAAATAGCTTGACCTTAAGTTCTTTGTTAACTTGGATGACGTAGTGAGCCATGACATATTAGTTTTTTACTACATGACTGCCATATATTCTAATTATGCCATTTATAAAATTAACTATTTAATAAATTAAAATATGTTAAAATTTTAAAAACCTAAAAATCAATCTAACTTTAAAATCATAACACCATAGTGACACTCTACTTCTTTGTCTCCATTGGCGGTCGACTTCATTATCTTCGTGCTATACTAGATACCTCTCCTTGCTGTTAGTTACATTTCCTTACTTCACTAGTTTTCTTGCCCTACTTTGCTATTTACCTCAGCATGCTCCATCTTGGATTTTGCTATTTATTGCTCTGCTCCCTTGTTTTCTTTACTAGTATGTATCTCATTTTCATCTTTTTATTCCTTTTCATAACATTATGGAAATGAATGTAATCTCTTATTTAAAATAACCCCATATGAGAAGTAGAATTTTTGCTTTCTTTATCAAAGCTTAACTTTCCTTAACATTCATTTTGGATCCAACTTTAGGGGCCTCCAATTCAATTATTTTACAACTAATTTTAGAGAAATAATGGAAAACCAAGTAATGCAGAAATGATGTGTGGGATTATTTTGTATTTATTTGTTTGCTTCATAGCCATTTTTGTTAATCATACAGTTAGTTTTGTTTGATTAGATATTCTTAATTAAACTTAGAAAAGTTATTCTACTGCAAAATGTCTTTCACTGATGCTCATGAAATTGAAGTACACTCACTTTCCTATAGATTTTTGTTATATGTATTTGAGTTAATTAAATTATGCTTACTTGGAACACTTAATATACTTGCTGAGCTCAAATTAGAGATATGTCAATTAATCAAGCTTGCTAGCGTTAGAGTTTACTATATGGTGGAGAGGTCTTTTTCTTGTATTCGTTAAATAATTTGAAGGTATAAGAACATGTAGATTCTTAATGTGCTTGGTTTAGCATCCAATTAAGTTTACTTCTAGGCATTATGCCTTTAATTTTAGCTTCAATTTGTTATTTGCTAAAACACCTCATCATTGAAAAATCCATAATATTTTTTATGGTTTCTTAAAGAGTGTTTTTAGTGCAAAAGCTATTCCCAAACTAAAGTACATTCAACAACAAACATGACTTAATATGTGACTCTAAAATTCATTGAAATAATATGCTCTTTTTGTCATTTGTTTTACACCTTTGTTTGTTTGGATCTTTTGGCTTTTAGGTTTTTATTGCTAACATGCTAAATATTTTAGTTACTAATAATAGCTCCTTGGGAGCATGACTAACCTTAATATCTCCTTTAATATTAATAATGCTTATCATTGTTTAATAAAAGAAAGTCATGAAATGCACATACATTATCATCTACTTAAAAAGGTTCAGACAACTATTAAAATTTTTTAGTTTCCTTAATAATTATTTTTAAATGTGTGAAACATATTCAAAATGTACATTGCTATAGAGTCAAACAACATTTATCTGTGCTATTAAATTGCCTTTGTAATCATATTGTATACGGTAGAAAACTATGGGTGGAAATAAAATATATATAGCTTTTTTTTTTTACTTTTACACCTAATATATACTTAACATCGAAAGAGTGTCAAAGAGTGTCAAAGTGTTACTAATGGATCCAATTCTTTCTTCCTATTGTGCAATCTCTATTTTTATCCTCACCCTTGGACATATATCATTAGTAGATTTGATCATCATATCCCTTTTTTAATGAATTCATATCATTAAAGCAATTATAATAAACTTTAGCATATTGATTACTTTCTTTAGTCAGGCCTCATAAATGAACCTATTAAATGTTTATGATATGATGTAAAAAATTTCACACTTTGGTCTTATGCTCATAAATGCTTTCACAAAAGTTTTAAGATTCCTCACTTTGAGGTCATCGTAAGCCTTCTAAAAGATATTCTTTAATTGTTTCATTATCTAATCAAATTCCACTTTTGTTGTGTAATTAATTGCTTGCCAAAATAAACTCCTATATACCTGGCCTTTATGCATTTTCAACCAATTTGTATAGACATATCAGGCATAATTTCTATGCTCAACTTCTAGGAAGAAATTTTTTTATGCATTCACTAAATCTTAAAAAAAAATAATGTAAGTGGAATAATTCAAAGCATATAAAAATAAACAATATTAATATTTAAAATTTTGCCTTTTATTGATCATTTACAAAAGTCTATGAATTCTCACTTATGTTTAGATCTTCACCAAAAAGCTTTAAAAATCAATACCAAGATCAACAATTCTCTCCCTCAACCGTAGCCCAACATATATGATACATTTGATTGATTTCATCATGCCTAATTGTAGCTAATAAAGCACCTCCAAGAAATATAAAAAAATATCCATCTAACCTTATTATTCTCCTATAATCACCATAGAAACCATACTTTAATGTACTAAATCTCACATAAAACCTCTTAAACATTAGTTATCTAGACTTTTTACCAAGTTCAATTTGGATAATGAATTGCAGTTCTTTGTTAGCCTGTCACAATTCTTGTCCATAAGACCATAGTTTTGTATAATGACCTTCCATAGACCCTCCTAACATCATAACAACTTACTATATAACCCTATATTATTGGGATTTAGTCATCTGTAATGTATACTCCCTCTGAAGATCGCCTATCATCTCATTAATTGGCCAATTTAGGTTCCCCTAAACTTGTGTAAGAATTAATTTGTTATCCACTTTTTACTAGCTTACATGTTTTTTTGCACTTTCTTGCAATTATACTCATTTTTCTAATATATTCACTGTAAATATTTTTTCATTTCCAATCCAATTAGCATAAATCCTAAAAGAATATTGTGGCTCACAAACAACCTTCATTCTTATACTAGATTTTGTTATTAAAACATCATATCTATTTGTTATTACATAGTTTTTTATTACTTCCCTAAAACTAAACCTCATCTTTAAACTTCATGCCAATTTCAAACCAAAAATCTTTCATATCCACTTTTGGATTAAAAAAATATATATTTCTTCTTGTGAAAGATGCCTTGTACCCACTATCATCATTATAAATTGGCTATTGAACTTTGTTATAACTCATCTCATGATCACTACACCAACCATGTGAACTTCTTGTTTCTATTTGTAGATTTTTTGAATAAGTTCGCTTTTTGTTACTACATTTGCTACTACTTCTAACCTCATTCACAACACCATCACATTCAATCCCACTACATGTTTCTTCTTATTTACTCTCGTAGTAACATATCCTTTAACATCAATTGCATAAATTTCATCATCACCTAGATTATTTTCATATTCATTCATCTCTATAACAATGAAATCTTCATCATCTTGTTTCACTTAGACTTAAAATAACACCTCTTTATTGTCTATATTAAAATCAATTTCTTCACCACCGATTATAGGATTATCATAACCATGATTATGATAGCTTTAACATTATGATTGTTCAATTCTTGTGTGTGGTGAAGCATCAACAACATATCCTTATATATTGTAACCTTAACTCTTTCAAGCATCTCATTGACTCTTCTGGAAATTTGTAATGATATAGATGCAACTCTATATCCTTTATCTTCTGATACTCCTTTTAGTACTAACATACTAAGTTCATCAACACCTATATCCTTCTTCCTTTTGATCTTTCCCTCAACATATTTATTATTGGCATTTTTTCCAATACCTCACCATAATGAAATTAAAAATTTACCAATATTTGCATTATATGTAATTTTAGTATTGGTTTCTAATTGAACATATTACATGTAATACCGATATCATTCTCCTCATCAATCACATTAGAGTTGTAAGATTAAACTTGTTATCTCTTCTTTCATTATGAACTCATGATTGTCGCCTCTATTATAATTTAGCATTTTGATACGATTGCTTCTCCAATATGTCTTTAACCTTATATTATAGTCATTCTTTTAAATTACTACTGCATGGCCTGCATAAAGTACAAGTTCTTCCTCTCCTCATTTGATGTTGAAATGGTTTTAGAAGACATGTTTAAAAGTTACAAGATGGCTATTAGAGAAAATTTCCTCATGTACTTTCTTATGTGTTTTACTCTCAAATATAATAAAGTACTAGTGCTTCACTCTTTATTTGACTTTTCTTGATACTAATATCACGCTTTCTTGTCTTTTTCCACTCTTTGCTTCCTTTACAAATTCTTTAAAAACAAAACAAACTTAAATAGAAACTTTAACTTGGTATAGTCCAAGAAACCTAATGAACTAATGGTCAAGGAAAAAAATTAACAATTGGTTAATAAGAAGTAAGGAATTCAAATAAGATAAAGAAATACTAGTAAAAATGTCAAACGTGATTCAAAATAATTTCTTAAAGTAATCGTAATTGCTTAATTCTTTTCTTTTCTTTTCTTTTCATAATCACATGATTTTTAACAGAAAAATACAAATAATATGGTTTAAATGAATCAGATATGACATGCACAAAATAAGTGATTTGACAAAAAGAATCTTTAAAAACAATATGGTTTAAACTTTGATTTTTCGTTGAAATTTAGAGACAATATTAGGCGAAAAAGAACAAACAAAAAGTAACAAAGAAAATTCAATTTTAGAAAATGGAATAAAATATACAAAAACGAAAGGATGTTCACAACTAATTTAAAGCTAAGTTTTAATATCAATTGATACGAGTTCACCTAGTCATAAAAACAAGTGTGAATCATACCAAGAAAACTAAACCAGATATGTAAAGAGATTGACCTATTGATTACAAGGATCAAGAATAAAAAATTTAATGAATGTTACAAAGAAAGAATACTTTGATAAATTTGAAGTTCAATGAAGAATAATGAAAAAAAGTACTCACAAGTCTTAATAAATAAAGATATAAAAAGTTACTAAAATTAAACAGAAGTATTCCTTAAATACAAAATAAAAATTAGGGTTTCAAAAACAAATACGACCTAAGATATGGTTATGTTTGTTATAAAAATTTAATGTCAATAGACACAATTTAAGTTGTGTTAGAAGTCATGTCTTCACAATTTATATATCTCAAGAGTAATAAGGTTGGTATATGATCATGCTCGTTGCCATGTGTTTATAACTTATTTTTTCAGAGGTACACAATTTGATACATATGATTAATGTCAAATTACTGTAACTCTTGGGAATTACATGGTCATGCTTGAGATCACGTTCACGTTTAAATCTTCTCCAACCTTAATTTGAATTAAATTAATTCATAATTGGAATTCAATTAGGTCCAACAAACCTCCAAAAATAGTTATCAAAATGTCCATTGAAATTTAATCATCATATATGTCTTAAATCAATCCATTCAATTTTTCTTTAACTTAGCTAGCTGCAATTATATCACCAACAATACAAATTGTTAAAACTCTTATAAAAAATAGCCAATATTTGGTTTCCAATTTATGAAATGCTATTCAAGGCTTCAAGTGAAGGATGTTTCATTATGATAAAAAGTGCTTTAGGCAACAGACAAAAGCATAGCTCTAAGTATAATTATTGTTGCCTTTTTATTAAGGCATCATAATTCAGATCATTACAAAAAGTTGTGTTGCTATAAGTATAAGGCAACCAAATTTTTTGATTAGGCAACAAAATAAAAATTGTTGCTTTAAGTTTTGACTAAGGCAACACATTAGTTTCAAACTATATTAACAATGTTAAATAAATATTGCAACACTTTTAAATCTTTATAAGGCAACAAAGTGAAATTTTTTAGGCAAAATTTGTAACAATAAAAGCAACAATTTATTATTTTGTTATCAATATTATTTATCATAAAATTAAACTCTTGTCATTACGTAGGCAACATTCATGTATACATTAAAAGAAATATATAAATATTAATGTTCGTTTTAATTGCATATGTATTATTAAATATAAATGACAAAAAACTACATTTATATATGATATATAGTCCATAAGGACTTGCAAAATTCAACCTTTTAACATATTCAAACTACAAAAGAAAAAATCACTAGCTAAACTATTCATCTACAATATCGTCCTCCATTCTATATGGAATATAAATGAATTAATCTAAATACTAAACAAAATCAATATGTATGAGCACTTTAAAATTCTTCACAAAGTACCTTCTTTCCCACTCCTAATCATCACCATCCTAAAAAAAAAAAAACAACAAGTAGCTAGATTATAATTGTAAAACTACAATGTAAGAAAAATTGGTTTCTTTCAACCTCATCAACCAAGATGTAAGACTGTACAGTAAATAGAGTTTATTACAACAAAACCAAGTTATCCAAGAATTAGATTTGGTGAGATACTACAATGAGCTAAACACCTCATTTGCCATAATTTTACCCAATTTATGGTTTTTTGGTGTCAAATATACTTTTTCTCACAAACTTCAAAATTAAAGCCATCATATTTTCTTCACTCCACTTTCCTTAAGTCAAAGTGCACATCGCAATGAAAAGCTATATAATCTTCAATTGCTAATTTCTCAACTTAATAATATGTTAGCTTTCCATGCAGTTGGCCTTTCCTCCATACTTAAAAGATATTTCCCAAGTTTCCTAATTATACTAAGAATAGTTACCTGTTAATGTTTATATGCTAAGCCAAATTTCTAGACAGTATAATAAGTGAACCAGTTTCATGTCCAAAGTATTTGAGAAGAAATAGCAAAACAAGAAGGATGGAAATTATAGTTAGGTTTCATATTTTGTCCATCATTTTGAGAGTAAAAAGTGTAATATTTTACATATGACTGAACTCGAAATTTACAAGTTGAATCATTGTACCATTAACATACACAAGTTATGACACTTACAGTTTCTCATCACCAATTTCCACCATTCCAGATCATACCATTGCCTTTCCCTGCAAACAAAAAAGATGGTTAAAAAGAATCATCTCTTATAGCCCTTCTTTTTTATGCTTCTAATAAGCACAATTCCAATAACCTTAATATCTTAAAGAGCAAGTTGAAGTAAGAACATATTTGACCCTAGGTCACTATGGAGCCAAAAAAGGGAACCAAGCATAATTTAGAATGTGAACCTAACTCGTAGCTCACAAATATAAAATAAATAGTTTATATTATATGCGCAAAACAAAAACGAAAGGACCAACTAGTTTCTGAAGATAAATTTCCTATAAAATAATAGGAATAAGAGATGACAAGCTAGGAATATTATGCTATGATGAATTCACTCTACATCCACGTGAATAAGGAATAGAAGTCCATAAACCTACACGGGAAAATTAGTTCATAGAAGTTCTATTGAGCTAGAAAATTAGGTAGTAAAATTCAAGTTGGGAATACAATAATCATATATTGAAAATGATAAGCCATAGCCATTTGGCTAGGGCCAAAAAAAAAAAAGATAAGAGACCTACTCTTCAGTTATCACGCCTCCTGATTCATACATCCAATATAAGCACCATCTTGTCCATGACGATGTTTAAGAAAATCAATCAATGCCTCTGTAAAGAAAGAGGAAGGATAATTAATATTGAAAATAACTTTCATTGAATATGAAAAATAGCCTCCTGATGGTAAAACAAATTAAAGAATTGATGCTATACCAAGATAAAGTTTAAATTGTCATCAATCTTTACAAAAAATTCTGCATCCCAGTTCTGTACTGTAGTGCTAAAGAAGAACTTTGCTTTCTTAGGCAACTCTTCTTGAGCCTCCTCGTGATCTTCCTGACAGATTTTTTATACATATACTCAGAATCCATGGTTAATATATTCAGACAATCCAAGCTTTCACTGATATGAGGAATGCTAGGATAATGTAGATCCTCATGAATTAAGGAAATCAAGACTGTTTATTTTATCTCACTTCCATAAATGATGTACAAAACTTTCCGTTATGGTCTATCACTTGGGAAATAACATAATAATATGATATAAACTAAAACATGTATGCAGATTTTCAAGACTAATGGAATGTCATTACATAAAACCCTTCACCTATAATAATTAAGAAATCCTTTGTCAAGCGACTGTCATCATCAATATTGTGGTCTAATTAAGTTGTCACCTGTATTGGCACTGCCAAGTTTAAACACTAAAAGCTATAATTGATAAGAATCACTAACCAATAGGTGAATCAGTTAATTAGATAACCTGGAGTAAATAAAGTAATGATGATAACAATAGCTCCTCTCATGATCAATCGAACCCACCCCCTCCCCCCTCAAGACTTACCTTGAAAAATGAATTACTAGACAAAAACAAGAGAATGAGGAGGAAACAACGTCACCTAGTACAACAACCAGATTATTGCTATGAGTCACTACAAAAAAAGTGACATATAGTGACGCCTACTATTAGTGACACGTAGAAAGATTGTTACTAAATGAAGGCTATAGCAACGGTTGAGGAGAGTGTCAGTAGCAATAGGGACGACTAATTAAATTCATCCTTAAATTCAAGTGTATAGCGATGGATTGCGAGTTCCATCCCTAAATTTGGGTGACTACTGACAATTTAGTAATAGGGACATTAGTAGCAATAAGGACAAACAAGATTATATGTCATTGAATTCAAGTGAATAGAAACAATAATTAATTTTGCAAATAACATTTGTATATATATTTCCGAAATAATGATTATATATATATATATAATTAATTAATAACTTAAAAATATAAATTAAAGTAATACATAAAAATTTAAGTTTAATTGTAGTTTCATTTTAAAATAGGAATTATATAATTTAAATTTTCTAATTTTGATAGAGATCATGTTTGTAGAATTAGTTAAATTCATATCAATTTTAATCCTTTATTGGTAGAGGAAAATTCAACTTTGAGTGCCATTTGAGGTGAGAAAAGACATGTACGATATATATGTTCTTAGCATCTTTACTTTTGAAATATAAAAGCACTATTACTTTTTTAAGCATAATTATTTTATTACTTATGTAAGCTGTTAACGAAAAAATTATAAGAGTTATTTAGTTTATAAAATATGTCAATCAAGTATTCAATGTTAGTTAATAATTACATGGATAAGAAAGATTGAGGTATATATGTAATATTTTTTTTTTATTTTCAATTTTTATTACGTTCCTCAAAAAATTTACAGTTAAATGGTTTTATACGAGTATGAAGTAAAACAAGGTCAGGTGTTGAAGTGGCTTAAATCATATGCAAACAAAGTAGACAAAGTGATGCCAATTAGAAGTAACGAAAGACTTCACGTTCCTATAAAACTAAATATGTAAATAACCTATTAATTTTTTTAATAAGTAAAGTTTTATTTTTGTGAAAGGTAGAATTAGTTTTGATTTAATTAAATCTCCTGATAACAAATAAGTGCTTTCTCTATGCTTCAATTTTAAGAAGTAATATGAAATTAATAAATAATTTAACTAGTTACATGAAATTTATAATAATATTATAATTACTTTAT
>JANZXP010000002.1:12735499-12779658 GCA_027576715.1 Erythroxylum flavicans
TTGAACAAGAATGTCTTACTTTGACTTTGTTTATTTGTATTGGTGAAAAGTGATTATGATGTATGTTGCAACCTAAGCCTTGCTAGCCCAAGTCAACGGATTGTGTGCACTTAATCTTATGAAGGACGAATTGATAGAGTGTAATGGTTTGGTATGTTTGCTCGAGGGCGAGCAAAGATTTGGTGTGGGAGAATTTGTTAAGTTTTCATTTTGTGCTTATTTTGTATTTAATTCTCTTTAATGTGTTGAAATTATTATTCAAAATTAATGGAATTGTCTTTTAATTGTTCTCAGATGATTTTCAACACTTAAGAGATGAAATTGAATCAAAAAGATGCAAAGGAAGCAAGGATAATTCGAAATTCTAGACTGGCAGGAATTTCAGTGACTAAGCGTGGGCACGTGCAATGACAAAAACTATCTGCAAGATTTGTTTTTAAATGCAGATCCAATTCACTGAAGATTTTTATGATTTTAAAATCAGATTGCATCCTTATCGATGGGAATCGACCACCTGAATTTGGCAGAAGATTATTTGCAAAAGATCATGGAAAAAAAGAGGAGATCGAAGAAGGTAAGGGAGGATTTGCGTTACTGTTCATAGAAGCTGAATAGGAGTAGTTTTACGTTTCTGCAGTCTTCTTCGTCTAGTTTTTGTCAAATAGTTAGGGTAGTTTACGTTTCTGTAGTATTTTTTTAGGGAGTTTTGTATTTTCTAGGAAAAGACTAGGGATGGAGACTTTACATTTGGCTATTTCTTTGTTGATTTTCACTTTCATTATAAGTAGCTAAATCCCTTTTCTTGGTTGAGAGAAACCATGTTATCATCTATTATATGTGAGATGTTCCAATAAAGTTTGTTTTGTTGATGAATATTGAGTGCCTTCCGAATTGCTTTTATGATTGAATTTATTGATTTCTAAGATGCCAACTAGGAGTTGATTCGTTTAATAGCCAGATTAGTAAAATATGACGTTCAATTTTGCTAATCATAAGTGGCAATTAGGATTACCATCTTTACGTTAAACTGCAAATTCTAAGAAGAAACTCATCTTGATTAAATGCATGTTGTACATGTGTTGTCTTGTTCATTGGTTTCTTAGTTCTTAAAGTTATTACTCAATTGAACTTACGATCGTATCTAGGTTATTGAGTGATAAGAATGTTTAGAATACATGTTTATACTCATTTACAATTAAAAGAAAACATTACTCAATGAATGTTTATTAATGAACTAAATTTTATATCAATGATCCATTTTAGTGTGATAACATTGGTGACCCGAAGCTAAGGTTTGTTTATTAAATTTTTAGATCCAATTACTTTTATCAATTTTCGATTTTTATCATTTTTTCTTAAATTGTTGTGAATTAAAACCCCCCTTTTTCGTCACTTGATTTTGGTTTTGAACTCGTACAATCTTTGCCATTAAAATTCCTCGTGGGAACGATCCCTACTTTCCACTACTACATTAATTTGTATTGACGGAAGTTGGTTTCTTTTTGAATTTAGTTGCAGGCGACAACAGTACCACCTTCTATTCAAGCTCTTACTTAGCACTCATGCCAACATTTTGGTAATGGAAATCAAGTTTCTCCACTAGAAACTCCATTATTGACAAATTCTCATGAAAGTGGATAGGTAAAAAGTGCATAAGATCTATTAAAGCCAAGGGTCCATAAGAGGGTAAAGGAAAAGGTGGCATTTGAGGAAGTGGAAGGGAGAAGAACGAAGAAACTTTGAAAGGAAAAGATAAGGTTTAATTTTTTTAAAATTTTATTATTTTAATATTAAATAAATTAATTACTGATGTGAATAATTAATTCTACTTAGCATCCACAAAAATATTATGACAATTAATGTGGCTTGCCATGTTAGCTCCATTAACAAAAGGTTTAATGTTGAGTTATTTTTTAAAAAATTTAAAATTCGAGCATTTTATTGTCATTTTTTAAAGTTCGGATTATAATTATAAAATTCATAAACTTAATTTTTTTAGTAGTTAACTATTTAAGAAACTTTAGAATAACTCTTTATCTTTAAATTTTTTAAAAACTCCTTGTAGTTTCTTTTTTGAAAAATCCCTTATCTTAAACTTTGGTTAAAAAATAAAAACGAAATATGTGACATGAACATTACATATGAATATTATATATAGACCAATTAGATTTTACTTATACGATGATTCAACTCAACTCTTAAATTTGAGCCGAACTAATTAATCTCAACACAAACTAATAATTTATTATAATTATATTAAATTATTAATTTAAATTGAATTTAATTGGTTCGATTCGGGTTTGATAGCTGAGTCAAGTTACTATGTCAATAACATTTGATTAGTCTACATATGATGTATCGCGTGTGTTTTATCATTATTTTTTAACTAACTCTAAGGCCTTATTTGATAAATGACTTATCAGTCATTTTTAATGAACTGAAAGGTTTTAGCTGCTTGACCATGTCAAACTGCTGATAATTATGTTTGGTAATCAATTGATTAGGTTGGCAGATTGAACCCAATTTGCTGATTTCGAAAATGTTACTATGAGGAGTGTTTTCCTCCGGCGGCTAAAAATTAAGGGACTAAAAGATTATTATATCTAAAAGCTATTGCAAATTACTTAAAGAGATAGAGATATAAATTTGACTTAATTTATACAAAATTTAAAAAGTTAGTCATTAAACTAAAATTTTAAAATATTTAATATTAAATTAAAACTTTCAAAAAATAAATACTTTTAAATTTTGTTATCTCTAACTATATCACATTAATTACTTTTGTATAAACTTGATAATTAGGTCCCTTTTATATCAATATTTAGTATATAATATTATTATCACTTATATATGTGTTTAATTCAATTCACTTTAATCTAAAATTAATAAGTCAAGTTTAAATTAATTATTTTTATTTAAGTTTAAATTTTAAGAGATTAATATAAACAGTTTTTTAAAAATAGTATTATTTTAATTTAATATATTAAAAATATTTCCAAATTTTAAATTTAAAAAAATTAAAATTAAAATAACAAAAAATTTATATTTCCTTAAATTAGAAATTAAATCGATATCATTTTTACAGATCCAATTTTATATTAAGCTCGTTGGTGCTGCTTTTGAGGAAAAACCTTGGTGTGATCCGATCGAACCCATTCTCAAGCTTATTTTCTATGGCATTTTTGTGATTTCTCGAGTTCTCCAGTTGGCTCTTACCAATCCAAAAGGATCTCAGGAAGTTTTTAATCAAACTCATTCATCATTGAGAAATCGTATTGAGAAGACTTTCAGTGTTCTTAAGGTTCGATAGAAGATATTAGAGAAAATGATGATCTTGACTTATTTTGCTCTTTTTAAATTCTTATGAGAATATTTAAAAAAATACTAAGATATAAATAACTAATACTTATGTCATTATAAATCATTTTTTTAAAGTCATACCCTTATGAGTTATTTTACACATAAACAGATCATACTAAACATCTATTTTTATCAAACGTCATTAAATAAGCCGTTGATATTATCCGTTGATCAAAATAGCTATATTAACGTGATATTAGTTAACCGTTAAAAGAATAAGCTAACAGTTAATGCAATATGCTGATTGCCAAACATGATTTAAGATAACTAATTTTTTTAAAAATTTTGAAAACTAAGAGTTTTTTAAAGATTTTTTTAAAGATTAAAAGATTTCTTTTCAAATTTTCTTAAGTTGTAGGAAAGATTTATATCTTTTACTCTATCACTTATTTTTAGAGTTCATTAATGCGCCTAACTTCTTTTCATGATTTTAATTGTTTAAAAAGGGCATCTGTATAGTTTAAACTCTATACTTTTGATCCGTTTGTGACATGAACATTACATAAGAATATTATATATAGGCTAATTAGATATTATTTACAGAATTATTCAACTCAACTCTTAAATTTAAGTCGAACTAATTAATCTCAACATAAACTAATAATTTATTATAATTATATTACATTATTAATTTAAGCCAAATTTATTTAGCTCGAGTCAGGTTTAATAGCTTAGTCAAGTTCCTATGTCAATGACATTTGATTAGTCTACATATGATGTATTGTGTTTTATCATTATTTTTTAACTAAACTCTAAGGCCTTGTTTGGTAAATGACTTACCAGTCATTTTTTAATGGATTGAAAGGTTTTAATTGTTTGATCATGTTAAACTGCTGATAATTATATTTGGTAATCAATTGATTAGGTTTGCGGATTGAATCCAATCTACTAATTTTGAAAACATTACTCTGAGGAATGTTTTCCTCCAGTGGCTGAAAAATTAAGGGACTAAAAGACTATTATATCCAAAAGTTATTAAAAATTACTTAAAGAGATAGAGATATAAATTTGACTTAATTTATACAAAATTTAAAAAGTTAGTCATTAAATTAAAATGTTAAAATATTTAATATTAAATTAAAATTTTCAAAAAAATAAATACTTTTAAATTTGTTATCTCTAATTATATTACATTAATTACTTTCGTATAAACTCGATATTTTGGTCCCTTTTATATCAATATTTAGCATATAATATTATTAACACTTGTATATGTGTTTAATTCAATTCACTTTAATCTAAAACTAATAATCAAGTTTAAATTAATTATTGTTATTTAAGTTTAAATTTTAAGAGATTAACATAAACAGTTTTTAAAAATAATATTATTTTAATTTAATATATTAAAAAATATATTTTCAATTTTTAAAATTTAAAATATTAAAATTAAAATAGCAAAAAAAATTATTTCCTGAAATTAGAATTTAAATCGTTATCATTTTTACAGACCCAATTTCATATTAAGCTTGTTGGTGCAACATTTGAGGAAAAACTCTTAGTGTGATTCGATCAAATCCATTCTCAAGCTTATTTTTAGTGGAGTTTTAAAAATTGAAGAATCATTTCCTTCGATTTCAAGTTCATGCATTCTTTCCTTCTTTTCAACTCATGCCTAAAAGATTCTTTCTTAGGGACAAAAGGAATCCAAAAAGTTCATCTCTTTTAATTACAACTCAATTTAAAATTCTCTCTTCTTCGTGCAATATTAGCAGAAATCAAAAGTTACTAACCGTACAACAGGCAATTTATTCTTCTAATTTGGTTGGTAAGCGGTGTATATCATCGACCAATATTTTAGTTAAAATTTTATTTTTACTTAATAAAAGGGTCCTTTATTTTCTAATTGCTTTTAACTTCTATTTATCGACTTCCTTTCCCCCAATAGATTTCCCAAATTTAGTAAAACTTAAGTGAACAAATTGAATTTTTCATATGATTTATTTTATCACAACAGGACCAAAGTTAGCTTGTCGCAAAAGAATTTTAATAAGTAGCTCGAGTTCTGTATGATCCTAAACGCATGTTGGACTTTAACACTAAATAAGAATTTATGTGAGAGAGCTTAAAAATAATTTTTTAATCAGCATAATTTTATATAGGATTTTTGTATGTCAACTAAAATTTAATGCAGTTACTCATAAAGTATAAGGATTAAAATAATAAAAGTAAATTGAGATAGGAATTGAAGATAGATAAAAGAATAATATAAATTTTCTATTATATTAATTGGAACTAATTATTTTTAATATAATTCTCATAAATACATATACAACTTATTGATGAGATGAAAATTTTTAAAGTAATAATTTTGCTTTAGGTAACATCTAATCAAATAGAAATTTATGATTTTCTTGTTTGAAGATACCTCCAAAATATTTTTAGGTAGGTGATTTACATGTTTCAGAAATAGCAAACTTATGTCAAAAGCAAATGAAACAAGTAAGTCACTCAAACATATCAATACTTAATTGAATGAATTAAACCTATATTTGTAAGATACGAACGATAAATTTTACTTTAAATTAGAGACTGATGATTAGAAAAAACCATACAGTAATTTCATTGAAGTCTAGATATTAAATACATTCAAGAGCAGCCTCGTGATATATAGGGTGTTGTAAACAATAAGAATTCTTGTAATATCATTAAATATGAGTTTAACAAAAAATAGGAGCTAGAACTAATAATATTATGATAAAAAATCAAGAAACAACAATGGGATGTAAAGTGTATATTTTTAACTTGAAATGAAGGATTTTAACTTAAAACCTTTGAGTTGTATACAAAATCAAGTTACAGATCGATGTTGAAGATAAACTTCACTTTTAAAATTCTGCAGTTGATTAGGAGTAGAAGAATAGTTAAAGTTTAATTAATTTAAGTAATATTTAGGATTCAAATGAATACAACGATGAGTTATGATAAAATAAAAACATATTATTCAATATTTTTTCTTATATAAATTTTATTTCGTTATTGAAAATAATTTTCTCTTTATATTTTAACAATATTTGTCTTCGTCAAGTTGATGACTTTAGAATTCTTCACTAGTTCTATAAATAATTATGTAATATTCTATTAAATGCAAAATGTAAAAAGAAATTTCTATTACAATAATTGTCTTACTTCTTTACTTATAAGAACGTATAACTGTTTGCGAGTATATCATTTTTTTTAACAAATCCTACTTGTTAGTTCTCGTGCTCTTTTTCATAAAAAATTGACAAAAACCCTCATAATTTAGACAACCCTACTTGATAATATTTTTAAAAAAATTATTGACCACAATGCTCAGAATCGACAATCTTACTCTCAAAATATTCAATAATAACAAAATGGAAACTGCAGGCACATATCCTGAACATTATTTGGATACCAAGTTCATTAAAACATGAAGATTAGTATGACTTTAAGAAAAAAATACATCTATGTTATCCCTTTACCTTGATTAATTAGTTGTTGACTTTTGATGTTTCGAAGGCAACATGTCCCTTATATGTATCAATCAAATATGTTAAAAGGATGAAATCAGGCATACGTTTGCTTAACAAGTTTGTCTTCAAAGGATGAACAACCATCGACAACCTTAATAGTTTCCACAAAGAAATTAATCCTTGCTTCCTAAGCATAAGCTACACAAAATGAATCGTAATGGAGACAACATGCTTGAAGAATATGCATAAATTGTGAAACTGTTAGAGTCTTAGAAGTCAAGACTATCTAGTTATGACAGTTAAAGAGTTAGTTGTATTTCTATTAGAGTCTGTTAATGTTTGTTAACAACATGAGTAGTTAGAATTGTTGTATAAATACATTAGAAGAAGATCAGATTAATTCAATTCCATTTTTCTCTCAATTCATCTTTTACAAATTTACTGTTTTCTTTCTTCTTCTGTTCATCGTAAAACAGTGGTATCAGAGCATTATTAAGAGGATCTCAAGGGATCTGTGGAGAAGGTTTGAAGACTTCATCTAAATCAAGGATCTAGTGCAACCTTAAAAGACCTAATCAGTCATCAAGATGGAGGGAGTTCCAAGCAAGCAGGCACCGTTCTTCGATGGAGATTCCTATCAGATTTGGGCTATGAAAGTACAAACATACCTGGAAGGTCTGAACTTGTGGGAGCCTGTAGAATAGCACTACCAGGTAGAACCTTTAGGAGACAATGCAACCATCAATCAGATAAAGTTCCAAAGGGAAAGACTCTCTAGGAAAGCAAGGGCTAAATCTTTCCTTTATTCTGTTGTAAGTCCTTCTCTGTTTACCATAATTATACACCTCAAATATACAAAAGAAATCTGGGAATTCTTAAAAGCTGAGTTTCAAGGTAATGAGAGGGTAAAGAGCATGAAGATCATCAACTTGATGAGGGAGTTTGATAAACTGCAAATGACAGAAGAAGAATATGTCAAGGTCTATACTGGGAAATTGCAGGATCTTGCAAATAGGATTATACTTCTTGGAAGCAGGTTTGCAGATGAGAAGATTGTCCATAAAATGTTGATCCCCCTTTTTGAAAAATTCGAAGAAACTATCATATCTTTGGAGAATACTAGAGACATAACAAATTTGAAGTTGTCTGAGTTGTTGAGTTTCCTACAAGCCCAAGAACAAAGGAGAGCACTAAGATTAGGGGAAGCAGTTGAAGGTGCTCTCAGGGCAAACCAGAAAACCAGTGGTGAAGAGAAGAAAAAGTTATGGACAAAGAATGGAACAGATAACAAGAAAAAAGAAAGGCAAGAACCAGCAACAACCTCGGCTCAGTTCCAAAAGGAACCCTGCAAGCACTATGGCAAAACAAACCATCCTCATTACAAATGTTGGAGGAAGCATAATGTTAAGTGTAGAAAATGAAAGAAGCTAGGACACATCAACAAGTTTTGCAGGAGCAAGGAGCAGGTGCAGAACTCTGGTAAAGCTCACATTGCTGCCAAAAAGCAGGAGGATCAGTTGTTTGTAGCTTCATGTCATAACACCAGCATTTCTGCAAACAGTTGGCTTGTAGATAGTGGATGTTCTAATCACATGTCAGGCAATCTGAGTATTTTCAAAAGCCTGGACAAGAAGAACACCTGCAGATTTAAAATTGGCAATGGCCATTTGATTTCTGCAAAGGGTAGAGGAGCTGTTGTCATTAAGAATATGAATGGCCCAAGGACACTTGAAGATGTCCTCTATGTTCCAGAGCTTGAGTAGAACCTCGTTAGTGTATTACAATTGATTGAAAAAGGGCACTCAGTACTCTTTGAAAATGGTATCTACACTATATCAGCTCCTAGTGGTAGAATTATGTTTAGGATAATGGTTAAAGATAAACACTACATATTAAACCTATTGGAACAACATCAAGTAGCATTCAATGAAAGTGTTAAAGATGCAAGTCTCTGGCTTAAGAGATTAGGCCATCCTCACTAGAAGGGCCTTAAGCAGCTGTGTGAATCAGATCTTGTGCAAGGAGTACCAGTCCTTAGGGAACCTCAGCAAGTATGTACCACCTGCATGCAAGGGAAGAAGGCCAGAGAACCCTTTAAGGATAGCAAATGGAGAGCATCTGAGCTACTTAAACTAATCCATACTGATGTGCGTGGACCCCTACCAGTTAAATTCTTAAATGGAAGGAAACTATTTGTCACTTTTATTGATGACAAGTCAAGGTGCTATTGGATCTATTTCATGAATTCCATAGCTGAGGCAATATTCGAGAAATTCATAATTATGGTACAGAATCAAAGTGGAAAAAGGATCAAGACACTTAAAAATGACAATGGGACTGAGTTCTGCAATCGAAGCTCAAAAAGATATGTCAAGACAGTGGCATTGTATACCAATTTATTGTGCCTTACTCACCTCAACAGAATGTGGTAAGTGAGAGGAAGAGTAGGACCATTCTCGAGATGGTCAGACGTCTACTTAATAAAAAGTCATTACCTAAGTATCTCTGGGCTGAGGCTGCAGCTACTGATATGTTTTTTCTCATAAGACTTCCCACAAAAGCCTTGGAGGAGAAGACAACATATGAGGCATGGAATTTGAGGAAACCAAGCCTGAAAAATTTGAAGGTATTTAGATCCCCATGTTTCACTTATGTGCCTCAACAGAAAAGGAATAAACTGGACTCTAAGGCAACTGCAGGAGTTTTCATTGGATACTCATAAGTTACTAAAGGGTGCAGGATCCTAATTCCCAACAGGAAGGAAGTTGAGGTTAGCAGGGATGTGACTTTCTTGGAAGATGAAGTACAGGATTTGTCAAGTGCAAAAGAAGACCAAAACAACACAAATATGGAAACATTGTTGTTAAGAAGAGTGAACATGTCTGAAATTCCATTAGAAGAAGAGTATGAAGATGAAGGGGGTCCAGTAACAAAAGGAGAGGAAGCTCACTCAATTGGAAGTGAAGATGATCCTGTAACAGAGAACCATTCTGTAGAGAACCTCGAAGATTAGGTGGACCACACTCCTATAAGAGGTACCAGACTCCTCTCTGACATTTATCAAGCATGTAATATTATTTTTTGTGAACCAGTAAGCTTCAAAGAAGCCAAAGAAAGCAAGGAATGGCTGGCTGCAATGCAGGATGAGATCAACATGATAGAAAACAACTAGACATAGGAACTTGTAGAGAAACCTACAGATAGGGAGATTATCGGGGTAAAATGGGTCTTCAAGACCAAAATGAATCCTGATGGTACTTTAAACAAGTTTAAGGCCAGGTTGGTGGTTCAAGGGTATTCACAGATAAGTGGAGTGGATTATTCGGACACATTTACACCTGTGACAAGATTAGATATCATTAGACTCATTCTGAGCATATCAGTAGAAAAAGGTTGGCTTGTGCATCAGTTAGATGTCAAGTCAGCCTTTCTCAATAGAGAACTGAAGGAAGAGATTTATGTTGAGTAGCCAGAAGGCTTTGTAGGGCCATGAGAGGAGGAGAAGGTGCTCAGACTAAGAAAAGCTTTGTATGGATTGAAACAAGTCCCAAAAGCTTGGTATGATAAACTATACAAATATTTGCAGCAGATTGGCTTCATCAGAAGTGAGAGTGAACTCACTCTCTATATGAGAAAGGAGGAGGACATACTCAGTTATATGTCTGTGTATGTTGATGACTTACTATTGACCGGGAACAATGCTAAGGAGATTGAAGGTGTTAAGCTCAAACTGAAGAGTTTGTTTGACATGACAGATTTAGGCTTAATGACATATTCCTTGGGAATGGAAGTTTGCCAAAATCAGAAGGGGATTTTTATTTGCCAAAGGAAGTACATTAGAGGGGTGCTAAAGAGGTTCCATATGTTGGGGTGTAAACTAGCAAGTTCACCATTGAACTGCAAGAAGAAATTGTAGAAGACAAATGGAAGCAATGATGTAGATGAAGGAAGATTCAAAAGCCTCATTGTTAGCTTGATGTATTTGGCTTCCACGAGACCTGATATTCAATTCTGAGTAAGCATGCTCTCAAGGTTCATGGTTGCACCAACTAAGCTTCATATGATAGCAGTTAAGAGGGGCTTAAGATACCTCAAAGGGGCATATAACTTTAGTCTCAAATACTGCAAAACAGGAAGCATGAAGTTAAAAGGATAACAGTGATTGGGAAGGATCTTCTAATGATATAAAGAGCACCTTTGGTTATTGTTTCAGCTTAGAATCATGGTGTTTCTCTTGGGGATTAAAGAAGCAGAGTGTAGTAGCTCAATCTATAGCAGAAGCAGGGCTTATTGCGGTTACTGTTGTAATAAATCAAGCCATTTGACTCAGAAAAATTTTAGAAGAACTATACATTCCACTTGAAAATAGTATAGAAGTGTTGATTGATAACAAGGCTGCATTAGCAATCTCATTGAACCCAGTGTTTCATGGGAGAACCAAACACTTCAAGCTAAAGTGTTGCTTTCTGCGAGATGTACAACAAGAACAAGAAGTTCAATTAATATATTGCAAGACAGAATAACAAATGGTAGATTTATTCACTAAGGCATTATAATGGAAGAGATTTGAGTATTTGAGAAACCAAGTTGGATCGTCTCAAGACTCTTAAGATAGGAGTATGTTGAAGTCTTAGAAGTCAAGACTATTTAGTTATGATAGTTAAAGAGTTAGTTGTATCTCTGTTAGAGTCTATTAATGTTTGTTGACAGCAAGAGTAGTTAGAATTGTTGTATAAATACATTAGAAGAAAATCAGATTAATTCAATTCCATTCTTCTCTCAATTCATTTTCTATAGATTTATTGTTTTCTTTCTTCTTCTGTTCATCGTAAAACAACATAAACCCTACTTGGCATATACATGTTCTGAAAAGGATATTGTTGTGATTTTAGGATTATCATGGGTTGTTATTGGTATCCATTACACAATCCTCCGCTGTTTTAAAGTGCTGTATCAACGGTAATAGAGTGGGAGGCGAGGATTCGTGACATGGAAAGATTTCAAGCATGTACCTATAAGAACAGTGATGACTGATGAGATAGTATGTATATAAATAGAAAGTTGATCAATAAGAAAGTGGGGGTGACATTTGTCATTGTGTGACATAGGGAATTCCATCAACGTCCCACCAATGGTCCAACAATGAAAAAGGGTAACAAATTGCAGCTACTAAAAAATGAAAGCGGGTCTTCCATTCTAACCATAAATGAAGCGAGGAATAGGAGATGGTGAACAGAACTTCACATGGGAGTCCTCTTCACTTACGTCACTATTACCTTTGTAGATAAAACTTGCCAATAATGTAAGATGGAGCTCAGACACAGAGAGAGATATGGTACTTTCAACCTTGCGAGTAAACTCAGAACCAAAATACAAATCGGCTCAAAATACCAATTACTAGTGTATGTGGTACATGGAAGTTCCTCTAATTTTTGCATACTTCAACCATCAAAGCAGCCCAACAACTCCAACTTGGCATCTCACTCCACCACCTTTAATTGTCGCTTTCCTAAATACAACAACCTCATTAGCCATCATTCTCTGCTCTCTTTTTCACCATGCATGAAGAAATGAACTTATTGCTACTGGACCTTGTAGATTAGCTCCTCCTCCTATAACATATATTATATGTATATAATCTGCCAAGTATAGGGAGGGGAACATATAAAGTTGCGGGTATTTTCACGTCTGTGCTCCCACACATATATAAATGTATATGTATGCACAGTTATAATTAATTGTCATCGTATACGTTTGATAGATTTGTGCGTGTGTGTAGGGTTGTTGTAGGGTTGTAGTTGAAGGGTCTATTCTTTGTCTATAAATATCTACCTGCCAGAGCATACGACTTACATTTTGTGCAACTCCACTAATTCTGAGCTAAAACCAAAGAACAAAGACAGAGAAAAAGGGAGTGTGCGTGCGTGTATTGAACTTTCTTACCATTCCTTCTTACCAGGTTAGTGTAACACGAACAAGAACGACACGAAACCCAGTTAGTCTAATTCTGTGTTTTGCTGGTTATGGGAGTTGTTTCCGAATTCATCATGCTTAATTAGAGAGCTTGAAGTTATTGTATGATAAGTAGCTAACGGAAAAGTATGTCAAATTTTGGACTTACAGGGTTTTCAGCTAGCAACCACGGAGTTTCCTAATCAAGAACCGGAAGGCCCTTCCCAAAGAAAAATGGGAAGGGGCAAAATTGAAATCAAAAGGATAGAGAACACCACTAATAGGCAAGTCACCTTCTGCAAGCGTCGAAATGGATTGCTCAAGAAGGCGTATGAGTTGTCTGTGCTTTGCGACGCTGAGATTGCTCTTGTAATCTTTTCCAGCCGTGGCCGTCTCTATGAATACGCTAATAACAGGTTTGCAATTCTTTTTTCAATTTCTTCTGATGTATGAAAAGATCAAGATCCAGTGATGCACTCCAATCTTTAAGCTCCTCTATTTATGTCTTTCAATTTGATTCTTTGATTCATCAAAATTTCTTCTTCTTCTTCTTCATCTTCATCGTCAACATTATTTTTCAATCCTTCTATTCCATTTTCTCTTGTTTGTTCTTAAATGAAAAGCAATATAGCAAGAGGGAAAGTTTTGCGTCTAATTATTGTCATTTTGTAGTGATGGCCTCGTTGGTATTAGATATGTTTATGCTTAATGACTCTAATCGAAATGAATGACTGGGTTCGATCAGCTTCTGACAAGGACTGAGTTCTTTTGGGGTTTGTGATGTAGACCAAGTCATTTCTAGCAAAGATTCTCCTTCCTCTTTACTTTTCTCTTTCTCTTTTTGTTGGTTTTCTTCAGGATTGCCTCTTCTTCTTTGTGTTTCCTTTTGGTTCTTAGTTGTTGATAGATCACAGATCTGCAAAAATTGGACAGAAATAGCAGTAGTAGGTGTAGTAATAGCTGTTGCTGTTAGAGATAAAAGAATAACTAGGGTTAGCAACAGTGATCACTCATTTGCAGGCATGTAAAATCTGCTCTTCCAATTGATGTTAGCTTTGCCCTTCTGTCTCTCTCTCTCTCAAAGGATCAGAGTCAGACAAACCGCAAATGTAAGATTCTCATTTTCCCATTTCCGATCCATCTCTGACTGCTTCTTCGATACTTAGACATCACTGAAGCTTACGTAAGCAAACAATATCAAGTTTCAGATTAGCGTCTAATATCTTAAATCCACGAATATGCAATCTTCAATCGGTCTATCTATACTTAATATCTGCTTCAAACCTACTTAGGTATTTGCGTCGTGATTGCCTCGTCAGCGTTTTTACAATTATGCCCTCTCGAGACTCTAAGAACTTGACGACGACTAGGGTTTCAGTTCCAGTCCTCAACATTCTCAGAGGGGCTTGTCCTAACTAGCTTGGTCCATCCTTGAAAGTTATATGTAGGTATTTTTAGTGCATATGTTTATCAGATTTTCTTGATTCTTTGACCCGCATGCCTCCCTAAGACCATAGGAAATATGGGGCAAGTCTTTTTAGGGTTTCTGTTCTATGTCCAATTTTAAAAAATTAGGAAACTTCAGTTATTTCACTCCTGATTTTCAGTTTCATAATATACATTCACGTCTCATATTATCAGTATTACTTCTGTTTTTGTCTTCACTGGCAAATGCGATTTTCTATTTCTTTAAATGTTTGAATCATCAATTTTTCTTCATCTAATTGGCTCACCGCTATTTCCCTTTTGAAAAAACCAAAAGCAACAGCAAGTGAAAAACTGAAGAAATGAAGTATGGTCATGTGATAACAGTTGGTGTAGTTAACCCTTTTATGTTAGATTTCTTTTCCATCTTTGTCCCATCTATTCTAGTGTGTGTATGTTGAGAAAGGGAGATAGAGTAAATTTTCACACATTTAGAACCAAAATCTCCAAAAAAATACTTGTCATCTTACATAGTTATGGTCTGCCTTGGAGTTTTATGCGTCAAAAACCATAAATGTTCCTGATACTTTCTGAAAGCAAAAGTTTTCAAACATGACAACCATTTCCATATTACGTAATTGGATATATAGTCTCGCTATATGAAAAGCAAACTCTTATGGGTTGTATTCCATAGAGATTTACCGCTTCTCTTTGATAAACGTTTGCTGAGTGAAATTAAAAGAGGTAGGACAAAGTAAGAACTTTTCAAAGCAACTGAAAAAGCTTGTCAATACAAGTGGGTTCACTTGCTTCTCCATTTGCATGTTAAAAATAAGTAAAGATTCATTTATAGAGTCGGGTAAACTCACGCACGAAGACTTCCGTATCTTTGCAAATGCTGCTGACTGAGTCTGTGCATGTGTGTGTATATGTACGGAGAGAGAGAGAGAGAGAGAGAGAGAGTGAGTTGATGGGAAATAGATCGTAGGGCTAGAGCTGAAACAAAGAAAGTACGAACCAATAGGAGATTGTCACCTTTTGGGTGCATGGGGATAAGGAACTTGAAATCCTATACGCAAAGTGCTGAGACTGATTCAAACCCAGTAATGATCAGTCTCGGACCTCACATCACAGGCACAGCCGTAGCTACAGCCACATCCCAAAGTCTCAAGCTGTTCTTTCACTCTTATTTATGTCACCTTCTAATAAAAAATTAGTGTGTGGTTTTGAAGTCGCCGGTTGAGGTAACTATCCATGGTTACTGGAATATCCCATCAGTCATTAGACTCGGTGTAATGGACTATTTCAGCCAATCATGTTCCCAGATCTTCTGCCAAATTGGCAGAGACAACCAATCAGTGGCTCGACAATTTTAAGGTAATAAAGTTTCCTCGTCGTAGTATCCACTCTGGCAGTATCCAATACGTACCATAATTAGCTAGATGCTGTACTATGAACATAGAATGGCCTAATAAAAGACGAACATAAGTTCGTTTCCCGTGAATTTTTACTTGTGCAGGCAGGAGCAGGACACTGACTATTGTACTAAATTGATTGGGTATACATATAAACCGAAGAAATGCATATTCATGGGATGCCCCTTGTTCTAACGATTTTTTCAGCATTTAGGACTAGAGTGATTGAATACATAATTTCAGCAGCAAACGATTTAATGAGGTTACAAAATCAAGGTGTAACCTAGAAATGAGGTCTTATTTTACGTGCCAAATGTATGATGGTTAATCCTAGTTATTTATGTGCCAAGGCCAAGAAAAAAGAATGAGATTTTAGAATGACAATGAACTGAGCTGAAAAAGAAAATTCATCCTTGCTTATGATAATTTCAATTGTTGTCTTCTAATTACATGTAGTTAACTTAACATAAATGATGTAACATTATGAAAAGTAAAAACTTTGTTATGAGATATTTAGGATCTTCCACTGATATAGGGCACGTGAGAATGAATTTATCATTATATTTTATGGTGTAATTAGTGATGGAAGAAGTTTGTCAGGTGCCTCTTAGTTTATATAATATTATATCAGTCTTATTCAATTATTAAAACTTTTTGAGACAAATCATTAGGAAAGTTATTCTCTACTTTGCACTTCAACGAACGAAAGGCGACTAACTGCTAATCCTCCATTCCACTAACTGAACTAATGTGATTGTTATTGTCATTTGTCTAACCTTGCATTAATATATCTTTTCATTTAGTTGCTGGGATGAAAGCATTTATCTTTTTTTTAATTATATGTGAGAATTTGAAGTTCATGTGATAATTAAACGAATTAAATATTGGGTGCTATTTTATTTCCCATTTAGGCTTATAAATAACTTGTCTTTATGATAAAGAGGAAATGGTGCTGCTATTTTCCCCCTAGAAAGCCGTGGCCTTATGGTTAGAAATTAGTGTGTCCTATCTCCCTAGTTCAGAATATATGGAAATAAGGACGGGATAGAATTTAAGAAAGGAGAAACTTAACTTACATTAATGTAATATAAACCTAGTGTATATGAAGACATACTTTGCATCTTATAAATGGATCTTATATATTAATGCTGGTTTATGATGGTGGCAAGCATTAATAAGATCTATTTATAAGATGAAGCAATGCTCTTAATCATGCAAGTATAACCACATACAAGCTTTTATAAATACGAATATGTACTCTATTGCCAAAAATGATGTGTGCTAAGGCATACAAATAAAGTGAGGATTTGAATCTAAGATCTCCTAACAATGGAAGAGTGTCAACCGTTTGACTATTTCCTTAATCTCCTAACTGTATACATGGTCACAATTCAGAACTTTTTTTTATTGTAAATATTTGAAATGTACTCATAAACATTTCATTGAACTTCACAAAAAAAAAAGTTTAATGGTTGATTAAAATGCAAGTTAGCATCTTAAAAAATGAAGAGTGATATCTTTTAATTGGATACATTTAAGGAAATGAACTTCAATGGCTTTCTTTCAATGTGGATTAGATTTCCCAATTATGTTTTCGATGTTCCTTGCTTCCCAAATTCTTCTTTTGCTTGCGTTGCTGCTAGGCGAACTGTAAGTTTGTTTTTCCTATTCTGCTTAGCAAAAGGAAATGATAACACAAGCTAATCATAATATTGCAGCGTTAAAGCAACAATCGATAGGTACAAGAGAGCAAATTCAGATTCCTCCCACCCAGCATCTGCTGCCGAAGCTAACATTCAGGTAATTAAACTTATGCAGAAGGCCAACATATATAAGGTTTAATCAAGACACATAAAAAACAATGATTGCTTTCAACAAATATGTAAATATATATAGCATATACATATACATATGCATATTTATATTTAATAATATAACTGAACCATCGATGATCTTTTATCTTTTATTTATTCTTATCAATGAATGAGAAATTTCGTTAGCAAAAGGAACTTACTAGATATACACATACTTGCTAGTATCAAAATAATTCAGTAACTTTACATATGAATAGATAATTTCTTTACATTTATATCAAAGTGGACTTTCAGTATAATCCTATTCGATTAATAGTTTTCCAACAGAAAAATTGTTACTCCCCTTCTTCCATATCAAAAAACAATAAGCATCATATTATTTCTAAAATGTCAGAAATAGAAGCTCTACAGGCAATGCAGTTTCTCACCTGGCTACACACATTACATTGCCATTTCCAATCAACGAATTCTTATCAGTTACTAGGATATGTTGAAAACAGAGGGGGCATAAATAATGAATACAAAGTGAGAAAGCATGATGCTGTGGAGAAATGTTTATTTTTCTATAATAGATTAGTCTTATATAGACATACATAAAAAACTAAAAAGGAGTACAACATGATATGATCTTTGTCACAACTACACAAATGTGATATCACCTAAAAATATAGGAACATAATATAATTAATTGCATTTACAAATAAATAGAAATCATAACAATTAGTAGGCTCATTAACAAATAAATAGTTTAAAGAAATTAAATCAACAGTAGACTTATCATATAAGTCTCAACTAGTAAAGTTGATCTTTGTGACCACTAGGTCACAAGTTCAAGTCACGGAAACAGTCTCTTCGTAAAAATATAAAGAGAAGGATGTGTATATTATGACCCTCGCTAGACCCAGCAAAGCGGGGAGCCTTGTATACTAAATACGTTGACTTTGACTTTATATTCTTATCAAGAAGTTGATATAGTATTTTTTAACACTCTCTCAACATTCATTCCTTCAATCATGCTTAAAAGATGATAGAAACCTTTAAATTTATTGACACCCAAACCTTTTATGAAGAGATATACTACTCAATCCTCTGTTTTAATTTGTTTTGATCCAATCCCGTCTTTTAAAACTATTTCCATAATAAATTGGTAATATAATTCATTTATTTTGTTCTTGTATGAAAAACTGGATTATTCATCAAATGTATTACTAATCAATTATCACGATAAAAGGGAATTGTATAATCTAAGGTTGGCATAAATCCTTCATTAGTTGAATAAGCTAATTGCTTTCTTGAATTGCTATTGTTGTTGTTTGATACTCTACTTTTGTTGTTGACAAAGATTTTTGCTACACTAAGAAATTATTTTAGATCTAAATTTAAACATATACCCAATAGTTGGGCTATAAGTATCACGACTTCGGCATAATCAACTTCACAATAATCAACAACCTTGTAGTCCCACCTTTCTTGTACATAAGAACATAACATGTTATACTCTTGACATATCTCATAATTCTTCATATAGCATCCGTATGAGGATTTTTAGATTTTGCATAAGGCATATTGAGTCAAGTTAAAGTTAAGTAGAATAAAAGACCAACCAATTATCGGTACAAAATTATTTCCTTCATGGGCACACAGTTTTGTATTTGGTTTTATCATTGTCGAAACTAACTTTCACCTAAACACTTCAAATTTTGTCAACAAATCATTGAACTATTTTACTAAGGAAAAAATTATATTTTAATTGTGATCAATCTCTAAACTAAGGAATTGTTTAAGTTGTCCAAATTCTTTCATCTGAAAATGAACTAATAAATTCTTCTTCATTTAGTGAATTTTTTCTTTGCAATCATTATTTTTAAATCATCCACATAAATTAGTATAATAGCTAGTTTCAATTCATTAGCTTTAACTAAAAAAAATTGCAAATTTCACTAAATAACTAGTATAACTATAAAATTTAGAAATCTTACCATACCAAGTCCTCTATCCTTATTTTAATCTATAGAGCATCTTCTAATAAAGTTTACTTACATATTTAGGGTGATCTTAATTCTAAATACAGATTAGTTGAGTCACATAGATATCTCTATCCAATTCTCTATGCAAAAATACATTCTTTAGATTCATTTGCCCCAAGTTTCAACTTTTTCTAGTTGCAAGTATCAATAAGACTCATACATTTATAAGCTCTGTAATTGGATCAAATGTTTCGTTATATTCTAGTTCATATTGTTGAGAAAATTTTCAAAATATTAGACAAGTTTTGTATCTCTCGATTGACGCATCCATATGTTGCTTTATTTTATAAACTCATTTGTAAGAAAAAAGCTTCATGTCTCATGGCTATGGCATAATCTCCTAAGTCTGATTTTGTTCTAATGTAGTAATTTCTTCTTTGATAGCTTTACTCCACTTTGAACTATGAAATGCTTCCTCAAATATCTCTATTCTTTTGCATTTGCTGCTTCTATTATAAATAGGATTAGCGTATTCCAACTCATCTTTGTAAACATTCAAGATTGATAATATCTTCCTTTCTAAAGACCATCAAAAAGATGCTTCATCAAATACTACATTATGAGATTTGTAACTTTTTTTAGGTGTAGGTTCATAACATTTCCACTATTTCTTTAACTAAAATATGTCATAAAGATATATTTGACAATCTTTTTGTTAATCTTGCTCTGCAAATGATTAGGAACAAATAAATAGCACACACATTCAAAAATACAAAAATAGCTATCATTTTTATGTTCTATAATTTTTTAAATGGCAAAAGAAAATATAACCTTTGTTGAGAAAGCCTATTAATCACAAAAATTGCAATGTTCATTGCGTTCTTTGTGTAAAACATACAAAAATTGTAATGTTCATTGCGTTCTTTGTGCAAAACAAACTTTGATATATTTATGCTAGGTATCTATTTTTTCTTTGTATTGTGTTGTTTTGCTCATAGTATTAACACATGTGAACTGAAGGAAAATTTGGCAAACTTGGAAGAAAATTGGAAAGCTCATATGACATATATTTTCCCTATTATCAGTGTGAAAGCAATGAATTTTCTTTCCAATGTTTGCTTTTATTGTCTTTTTGAATTTTGAAAGAAATTTAGATTTTTTAATAAAATAAACCCACACCTACTTTGGAAAAGTCATCAATAAATATTCTTTTGTACTTTAGCAAAATCTTCAAAATTTCTTTATCACCTGTCATATGATTTGTGCATCTTGAATCAATGATCCAATCTTTTCATAATCAACCTGTTGTGAAAGCTAACTACTTCTGCTTTGTAATATATATATAGAGTGCCTTTACATCCCATTCATATTTGCTTTTGGAAGTAGCACCATTACTCTATACCACTCGTTTCTTCAAGTAACAAGCTTTCATCACGTGCCCTTTCTTATGACATGTGTAGTATTTCCCTTTAAACTTCTTTTTGTTGCCATGATTGTCCGAAGCATTTGAATGAGAGCTTCCGTCTCTTTGACAACTTTTCACTTTATCAACATTCCTCTTATATCTACCAACAATGTGATGCTTAAAATTTCGTATGCTTTTGTTGATATAGAACTCTTCCTTTTTTAACATTTAGGGATACTCACCCCATTTGCTTAGCCAAAGCTTTTTGACTAATAAGCAAATTTTCAAACTCAACAAGTGATGATTAATTTGGTTGTTCTTACACTGCAACAACAAAGCCTCTGAATTCATGTATCAAAATATGGATAATTATTCTTTTCCTCATCCTGCTTTCCCCAATCGGAGCAGTTGGATCCAATTCTAAAAACTCATAACATGTTGTCTTCACCTTGTGAAAGTATTATGCAACTGTCATATAACTTTACGCTACTGACAACAACTAGCTCCCCAGAAGTTGTCCTCGTGTGTCATTATTCTTTGTGAAAAGTGTAGTCAACGTGTCCCATGCTTCTTTGCGGGTTTCAACATCCTGAATGTGCTCCAACATATCTTCTTCCATTGTAGTCTTTAAAATAAACATTTCTCTATCAGCTTTTATCTTCCACTTTTGTAAGATATATGTTGCATCCTCTGGTTCTGGCTTTCTAACTTCGCTTCCCTTAACGATCTGCCACAAATATTGTTCTTGCACGTGACACGTCATCCATCTTGCCCATTTATTGTAATTTTAGTTGTTAAGCTTTTTGATTCCTCTTACCACTTAAAGATCACTCGTAGTGTCTGCAAAGAAACTGACTGGGAAGCTTAGATCTGATACTAAAATGTTTAAAAAAAAGCAGAAAATACTAAACATAAAATAAGAGAAGATGCTGATGTTTATTTACTTAGAATAGTTTAGCCTTGTATAGGCATGCATAAACAGCCATAGGACAGATGATGGCATGATCTCTATCACAATTCTACAAATGTGATACCACCTAAAAAATAGGAGCATTATAGTACTAACTCTATCTGCAAATAAGTTAATTTCATTAAGTCAATAGTAAACTTGGTCATACAAGTCCCACGCATCCTTATCCAGAAGTTGGTGTTGTATTTTTCAAGTGGATATAATAAGAACTTTTAATTTTGATGAGAACAGTATGTGAATATGCTGAAAAAATATTCTAGTCTTATTGTTGTAACTTAAATATAGCTGGAATAGTTATGGTTTCAGTTATTTTGTTAGATTAAACATGATTTTGTTAATTTAAAACATATGATATTATCTTGACATAATGTCCTTTATGCTTTCATTTAATAATTTTTATGTTGCAATTGTCTCACACATCCTTAAGCATATCATTATTGTTGTTTTGTGTTGTATTTGATGTTGCTATATGGACTGCATACACTTGTATGCGATTAAAATGATTTCATGAACAGTATTACCAACAAGAAGCCTCCAAACTACGTAGACAAATACGTGAACTTCAAAACTCCAATAGGCAAGTTAACTTTGGTACTTTACCCCTTTATATGCATGTGCATTTATCACAAACTTGGGACTAACAAAAGAAAGGTTGGTAACTAGGCATATTCTTGGCGAGTCACTTAGCTCTTTGACATTCAAGGAACTTAAGAACTTGGAGGGCAGACTGGAGAAAGGCATTAGCAGAATTAGATCGAAGAAGGTGAAAACTTGGAACTCCGATTTCAGTTGATTCTTCTTTATTTGCTACTGTATAGTGTGTTTTCAATAATCATTAATGACCCATGTGGACTAATATTCTTCATTCTTGCAGAACGAAATGTTATTTGCTGAAATCGAGTACATGCAGAAGAGGGTAAGTTCTTTTAAATTTCTGTCCCTTACTTATGTAATAAATGCTCTCCATGATTGGTTTACTCCGTAGACCTGAAGGTTCCAATATCTTATGAAGTAGGCTTACAAAGTGAAGCTGATTATTTCTTTTCACCGTCTCAGCCATGTCCAAGACTCATATTCCTTAGCCAACTAATATGCAGCTGTATGAAGCAGTTACTGCATATTTATGTTATACACCCTTAAATTATACTAATTATGTAAAAAGAAGATTTGCTTTGGAGTTATACAATTCCAGAGGTTATGAGATTTTATTTGTGTGCAGGAGCTGGAGTTGCAAAATGATAATATGTACCTGCGAGCAAAGGTATAAGTCTTTGGTATCTTGCTCTGTCTCGGTAAAGTGTCTAACGGCAATTGAAGCAAATTAATTAGAGTTTCATATAGCAAATTAGAACTAATATCTGAACATGAAATAACAATATGGTGCAGATAGCTGATTCTGAGAGATTACAACAACAACAACAGCAACAAACAAACTTGATGCCATCCTCTGTGTATGAACCTATGCATTCTGGGGCATATGATCGTAATTTCCTACCAGTTACCCTCCTGGAGCCCAATCATCATTATTCTGACCAAGATCAGATAGCTCTTCAACTTGTGTAAGCTTCTCCATCTTCCATCAAAACTTTCAAGAGACCATGTTATTATATAATATCAAATGTATTCTTATTTTTATACTTTACTTTGCAAGAGTTTATTAGACAAAACATCTTTGCATATATATATGGCAAGTAGATCATTAGCATTAGCTATGCAGCAGTAATGTTGTCATTATAGAATAGCAGTAGCACAAACTTAAGTGATGCCAGAAATATTAACGTTCATTACAATTTAACTTCTCCGAGCAGCTGCCCTCATCTCTCATAAATTCTTTCAGCTTTTTGACGTCAATAAATCCAATGAATAGTAAAAGTTCAATTTAGTTTTACCACATTACTCGAATTCATGTTTGCTTTGATCCTGCAGTTGAATGTCAAATTGAGGAGGCCACAACTTTTGCCTCTGTCTCTCCACATGTTTCTGCTGTTGGATTGGAGCTTAAAAGTAAAGCTCATCATGAAGTTCACCAAAAAAAAAAAGTGCTTTCGGTAACTTTAGCCCTGTACTTCAATTTTAAATGAAATGCTAAAAACTAAACAAAACCTTTCTGGTACCCTGTTATCTAATTCTATCTAAGAACACGGATTAAATGTCTCTTATCCAGCTATGAGGCTTCTTGATTCATGCAATTATCATGCTGCTATTGTAACTAATGTACAGCTTTTGTGATCTTGTGTTATTCATATTACAACAACTTCTATCAACCTAAAACTTTATTCATTTTGCATCAATACCAAACATTCTTTACTCAAAAAAAAAATACCAAACATTCTTTTTCCATATAAATCATCAATATAACTAAAAAAGGAGTTATTTAAGCCTTCTGGTAGCAGTTTTGAATCATATACTAACAAATGATATATAAGTCTCTCACTTTTTTTTGGTTGGTGTCACGCTTAAAGGACTAAATTATGACTTGTTTGATTTTGTTTCAATTTTTATTTTTAAATAAAGCTTGTTGGACTAAATTTTTAGTTTCTATTTTCTCTTTTACTTTTTTAATCTTCATAATTTGTGAAAACTATAAAAATAATTTTATTTTAATTTTTGTTATAAAATAATTTTGTTATTAACTACATTAATAATAGATCTAAAGAACTACATTAAGTTTTGCATGGTTTATCAAAGAAACAAATATGATACCTCAATATATTAGAACTGCTCTAACCATTAACCATCCCTAAAGGAAGCTAAAGACAAATTAACCCGCATTTCATTGAGGGCCTTCTTGTGTGTAAAGGAAATATAGTGATTTTGGTGATGGTTGACAAATCCACTAAATATGTTCATTTATTCTACGGGGCATCCCTATTTGGTTGGATTTGAATACCGTCTAATTATTCATTAATCACATCTTTAAGTTACATGGAATGCCTAATGTAATCGTAAATGCCTGAGATTCGACATTCTTGATTTAATTCTAGCAAGAGTTATTTAGGTCACGAAGGGTCAGTTTAAGGTATTCTATACCCTATTAACCTTAAATAAATGGGAAAATAGAGACTGCTAATAAGATTTTAAAAACCTAATTAAGGTTTTTTTATAAAGAAACTCCTTGCAAATAGTAGGAGGGAGTTTCCTTGGCATAATGGTGGTATAATATTATCTATGATTTAGCCACTAGTTCAACCATATTTGATGTTTTATATGGGTACCCTCCACCTGTCCATGTTCCATATTTGGTAAGAGACTCCAAGATTATGGAAGTAGACTAGGCTTTAAGGGACAGAGAGATAGCCCTTATGGGGACATGATTTTCTGGCCCCTTTACTCTGGCCCTAATCTGTCTCATTCTATTTCAGCCATTCATTTATGTGAGATCCACCTAAATAGATGACTGAGATAGAATGGGACAGATTAGGACCAGAGTAAAGGGGCCAGAGGATCTGAAGGGGCCCTTATGATAACCAAGTTCTACTTGAAGAGCGTCTAATTATGCTTGAGTACTTAAATATGCTTGAGTACTAATCTAGTTAATTTTTCGATTATGCTTGGGTACTTATATATTCTTTGCAACATCTTGAAATAATTATTTTTATTAATTTGATAAAGGCATTATTATTTAACTGTCAAAAATAGTTACAAGTCAATAAGAGTATCAAATTCGTATATGTTTGATTGTTGTAATATTTGTGATAAATAACATAGTTAACTATGGACAAATTTTTTTCTATGTTTTGAGAATATATATATAATCTAGTTTAAATAAACCAAGTTTGTTTGTTTATTAACTAGCATTGATAAATTTTCTCTTTCTTAAAGTTGTTAATAAATTAAATCTCAAAATCTTATTTAGAATTGTTTATTAATAAGAAAATTAATTAAAAATCTGTTCTAATTAACAAGAAACTAAAGAGATAAGTTATTAGAGCTTGTTAATAATCATAACTAATTTATTCATGAATATATAGATGATTTTGTCCTTATATGATTAATCAACTACGTAAATCAAAATTGAAATTAATTCTTTAAATGGAGATTTCTCTGATATTGTTAAGTATTATTTAATTTTCTCTCTTATTATATTGATTGAATCGGTCTCAACAATTTGTAAGATCCCTTTATAAATCAACTCAATCTATACGATCCTACTCATCATTATATACTTATATTTTTAAAAGAAGAATTTTATTTCGTTGAATTTGAGACATGTCAATACTATTTAATTATTTAAAATTAATTATTAATAAAATTATTAAAATATAATTTAACTATTTATTTTATGTTAAAATTACTTAAAGTTTAAATTAACTCGTTTTAAATTTAAATTATCTTAAGGTACATAAATTTTAAATTATCAAAATAATTATTTATTGATTAAAAATATTGTAATATTTGAACATTTAATTCTACATATTAGCATTGATTTAAAAATTAAAATATATTTTACTAAATAAATATTAGCTTATAAATAAAAGTTTGTAAATTTCTTATTTATTTAATTACTAATTTTAGTAAATATGATGAATTTATCATCAATAAATATTATATAAGAAATTAAGATAAAACTAGTTACTTAATTAACTCATAAAATTAATTTATATTTTACTATTATTTTGTTTTTATTATTTTCAATTATAAATGTACGACTATATTAATGTTAACAACAAAAAAATTGATTCTTATTCAAAAAATGTAAATTAAAATTAAAAATATAAGTGAAAGTAATAATCCTATATTAGTTAAGATGAGGTTTATGCTAGAACTCCTAGAGTTTGTGATCAATATCTATTGCATTTTCAAGACATGAAGTTAGAAATATTAGTAAAAAAATTTCTTTATATTAAGTCTATAAGCTTTAACACCTTTTGTAGTTCTTGCAAGTTACAACTAATCAATTCTATTTTTTGCAATCTCTATATATAATGCAGTATTCACCTAGCAATTTTAAAGGAGAGAATTAAGTCAATCAAAAGGATGTTGAGGAAGTTCCTATGGCCGAGGTTGAAGGAGAAAAAATGGGTGACAAAGGTCAAATGGATTGATCTATATCTAGAAAATCAAGATCTTGGAATAAATTCCATTAATGTTATAAACAAAAAGCTCCTGCTAGAGAGGATATGGAAGCTATACACATATAAAGAGTTACTTTAGGTAAAATGGCTACATACACATTTATGAAAAGTAGATAGTATTTGAGAAGCAAAACCCAAGTATTTGAGAAGCAAAACCCAAACTTAGCACCTCATGAACCCTTAGACAGATATTACAAATGAGGGACTTGGTAAATCATGTTTTCAAACACAACATTGGTAATAGCAAGGGTACATCTTTTTGGTTTGAAAGTTGGCACAACCTAGGATCTTTGTACAAGATTTAAGAGTTTGATTCGCTCAAAGTAAGCATTCTTGTGAACTCTAAGGTAGAAATCATCACAGCTAAAGATAGATGGAGCTAGCTGATTCATGCATTAAGGGATTTTACTAGAGTTAAAGATAACCTCCCAAGCTATTCTCTTAAGCGAAGAAAGGAAGACACCTTAAGTTAGCTAAACCACAACTCTCTAAATCAATCATGCAAGGATATACTTTTAGAAAGGCAGGACAAGGTCTCATGCCATGAACTAGCCTGGAATCATAACATGAACTCTTACACATCTTTCATCCTATAGCTAGCTAGTAAATGTAGATAGGGTACAAAGGATAGCTTAAAAACTTGTCAAGTTGATCCTATATGTGTGCTTTGTAAAGATGGAATAAAGTGGATGAATCACTTATTTTTTAACTATAAATTCTGCTATAAATTATGGAACCAAATATTATCCCTTTGTAATATGCATTGTTACATATAGTGATAAAGTATAATTGATTTAGCTCTAAAGATTAAGAGACCTAAAAAAGAAGATTTAATATGTTTAAGATGGCATTTAGAAGTCTAATTTATATGATATGGATGGAGAGAGATCAGAGAATGTTCAGGATGTTTAAATGAGTGAAGAATTCATTATCCAAAGGTTGATTGGAAAGATAAGAGAAGCAACTATGGTGAGAGAAATGACAGAGAATTTGAGTCCCAGCTTAGCGAACTAATGCAATTTGTGACAAGGATTAAGAGTTTCTCCAGAGAAATTTAGTAGGCAAACCTAGCTGATATAATTCCTCTGTTCTTGCTATGAGCCTTTCTCCCTCGTTGCATTAATTTTCTGGTATTCAAAAACTAGAGTACTGCTTTGCGTTGAACTTTTATTCCATTTTTTATTGGTACTAATGTATTACCTTTAAAAAAAATATTCCTACTATACTAATGATATTTAGTAATAGTAAAGAACCACATCATGTTTGAGAAAACCATTTCCTAAACTAGCTATGAGCTTTTTACATCAGCATTATAAGCTTAATGCATCACTAACTTGTTTTGTCCAAGTTGAAGATTCTATTCCTGACTATTTGTACCTACTTCGCTACTCATGCGTGGTACCTTCAACTACTACGTATTATGGACAAGAACTACTGTAGAGAGCTTTATTGTGAGCAGAGACTGAAGGCAAACTCTTCTTCCCTCTGGCTTCATACAACGCCCCTCTTGCGACGTGTCAAAACAAATGCGTCAGAGTGAGATCTTTTCAGCCAACATATCCACATTTTCTTATGAACTTGTTTGAAATATTCAGGTTCCTATTCCACAAGCTTCGTACCTCTCGTGACGCAATGTCAAGCCATGGCTTTGCTGGACCACTAAAATGCAAGACAGCAGCAGTCAATATCTCTCTCCGGTATTCTCGGTGTCTGTGACCTAGTCCAGCCGCCTGCCATGAAGGATCCATAGGATGCACATACCCTTTGAAAGTAAGTAAGGCTGGAGGAAGCACCCCTGGTTGCCATAATTCTAATCCTGAATTAAGGTTCTGCAAAGAAGTCAAGTAGTAAATATGGTGAAATGGAACAAAGAAAATGAATTTTGTGTGAACTCAAAGACTTATGTGTTGGTGTACGTATTTAGTGAAATCCTATAATGTTTGTCCTCATGCAGAGTGCTAGGTTGCTAGGTCATAGTCATTTGTGGAAGAATTTTAGTTGATCACACGTACAAATGTTCGACAACGAAAACTGCAATCTTTGTTTCATATGTCAATACCAATGTTATGGAGAAGCAATCATTGTATTTTTCGAAACTAATTTTGTAGACTTCTTGACATTTTTGCTCATAGTTAATCAGGTAATTATCTATCACTAGGATAAATATTTCAAACTAAATCATGAGATGCCACTCACTCACATTTGATTTGTGTATATCTAATTCCTAATTTAGTGTAAGACTTTTATCCATATAAAAATCTATGAAAAAGACGTGAACTTTATGTTTGTACATAGAATAAACCCTTACGGCCGATTTCTTTTGCTTTCGCTTCCTTTATTCTGCTTATCAATATTTCATTTATATTTCAACTCGTTGAACCCATTTTTAAGCAGCACTATAAGTTCGTAAAATGGGGAAAAAGAAAGAGAGAAGGCAATGGAAAGTCAAATCAACCATAATCTAACCATCCAACTACCAGAATTACAATGAAGCAGAAGTACTTACAAGAGTCAGCCAGTTATGGTAATTCCTTGTGATGTTGACCCTCCTCCATGCTTCAAGATCAAAGACATTCATGCCATAAATCCAAGCAAAATCGCTTTCATTGCAGGCAGATGAAATAATTGGGTGGGAGAAGTTTAAATAGTCCTTATATCTTGTACCCAGGCAGCAATTTTCTTCACACCAGGAATCAAAAACTGCACCAACAACTTTCTCATTGAGATCCAATTCCCATAAAGACGATATGTCATGTTGCACTACTACATCATCGTCCAAGAAAACTATCTTGTTGAGATCTGGAAAAAGCTGTGGCCCATGAAAGTCATAGAATACCAATCATTATTAAATGTTCCATACAGTTAATATCATCATCCATCCATCAGAGAAGATTGTATTAGCTTTTTTGAGCAGTACCTCTGGGAGATACATTCGAAGTTGATTCAAAAGGGAGAGGTTATTAGGATTTAAAACCTCCAAACATCTTCTAAGCCGTCTTCTTTCCTGGAAGTCGTCCTCTTTCAAATTGTCACAGTGGTGGTTCCAAATAAGGCGATGAATCGTTACCATATCTTGAACTCCATCATTGATTTCCTCCGACCAATCATATTGATGCAATCCTTTGACTTCCACAACAGCTGATTTGATGGGATGAATTGCAAACCATGCATGCATTGCGGAGTAAGTTTTCTTATCCGTGACTACGTGAAACACAAACTTTTCAGGATTCTCCACGTTTTGTACTGTGGACGATATGACCACGGACGCAGCAAGAACATTATCAGTTAGGAGAACTACATGGTGGAAAGATGGGTTAGACAGACGAGAAACATATTCAGGTGAGGGCAAATGGCATCTAGCCAGGGCATTTACAGCATACTCTTCTGCCAATATAAGGCAAAGGCAATGTAAAGTTTTTGGTACACTATGTGAAGCTAAATGCCAATAAACTGATTCACGTTGTCTGGCCGACTGGACCTCGTGTTCCATCCTAGATAGCTGCATTGGAATGCAAAAATATATTTGGTTTGACTTGTCAGAAATTTGGAGCTAAACATAAGGCAAAGACAGAATTCTCAATCAAAACGAACATAAATGGCTTAAAAAAATACATGTTATCAGTTCCTCATTGACTTTCATAATACATAATCGCAGGGCCTAACGCTGTTAAATGCTAATCATAAATACCAGTCTCAGTGGCTAGATCTAATGCCATTAAATTTTATGAATAGTCATAGAGTATCAGTGTTTCTTCCGCTGCTCATTAGGACAAGGTAATCCAAACAAATAGGACTAGAAAGCTCTACTTCAGCCTAAACAAACATATATTCAAGTAAAATAATAGGAAGCCACTTAAACAGATGCAAAAGTCTATCATTAATCCTGTTGAGACAAGAAGATCAACTTTGTGAGTCTTTATGGAAAACAAGGCTCGTACAAGTGACCTCCTCTACAAAAAGACAGTAGAAAAGCAAGTGGACAACTTGCTGTGCTGATGATGAATATACTTACTAGAAAGAGAAGCCTTTGCATTTGCTGTTCTGTATGTACGTAGATGAATATCAACAAATTGACAAGGTTGGAGAACCAACTTTTAGTAAAGTAAAACCCGTGATTTTGCAAATAATCCTATAGAATATAAAATAATCAACATACGACATTCTTTGTATTCAAAAAGCCATTTCATAATTAATATGTTTGTTATAAGAGGATAGCAAGCAATAAGAATCTGTATATTAGGTCTCAGCTTAGAAGTCCCATTAACTCCCTCAGGTTCAGATCCTGCATTTATTTCTCTTAAATTATTTCCAATTATAGGGTGAAGTTTTTAGTCAAAGAATGTTAGGGAGCAATCATATATCCTTCTAAGCTCAACCTACAATTGATCACAAATTTCTGAGGTTCTCTGAAGAAACGGAGGAAAAATGGACATGCCTAAAATTCCAAGCAAACTTTTTTTTGGGGCTAAATTGAACGGTTCGTTAATAGACAAAATTGTAATTGGAAACAATTTTTTTTACTACACGATCAAGATTCAAGAATTTGAGATCCGAATGAATTAGCTTAGCAGTGACTGAAAAAAAAAAAGTAAAAGCATCAAGGATGGTACAGATGGTAGCAAATTCCAGCCAGGCAATAAAAATGCGACCTCACTCATTTCTATCATGGGCCGAAGAAAATGAAGAATCAGTTTGGTCTTATGACAAGTCATGCAAAAGATGCCCAATTAAAGGTGGTTATTGCTTAAAAGAAGAGACTATTAGTAAAGTGTCAAGAAAAATTCTGATAACGTTATATACAGCCATACCATCAAACATTCCAACCTCGTATGTGTATCCAAGTAAAACAAAACAAAAAAGCTTTTATGTATCCCGAATAAAACTCCCCCTTCTCATTTGACATGGTTGTGGGCATGAGTGCATCACAAGATGGCTAGAATTCACTAGGATTCAAACAGAAGTTAGTATAGCCTTCAGCAGTTTACCAGCTACATTCATTATTAACATGTTTTGGACAGACCAAAGTTAAGCCATGATAGTTGAATTTGAAAATGAATTGAATTTTTATGTGAGATATAGCCAGCTAATTTTTTATCACTAGAACTACAGTGCTGCATTAATTTCACGTATTCCCTGAGCAGTAAGTATACTACAGAAATCAGCGAGGAACATGTAAATGCAGAAATCCTATCACTAGAGCCCCATCAGAATTGTAAAACATTTATCTCGGTTGTCCAATCAATTGGGCTCCATTATTTAAGGAAAGAAAGTTTTTTTGGTAGGAGATCATGGTGACAGAGAGACAATATTTATTGCCATATGGCTTGTTTCATTACCTAGTTGAGAATAAGCCAGACACCAAGAACACAATATTCTTTGACAGACTGGAGCACGAAAGTTTTGGACTACACATCAACCTGTAGACACCCTTACTAAGAAGCCACACATAGATGTTTTGTGTGCCATGAGGCACGGAAGACAAAGGATGTGCAGGATAACTTCAAATTCTCTATTTCATTTATTCTTTTCAACCATATTTTATTAAATTTTATTTATATATTTATGCAAAATTTACATAAATATGTTAATAAAATTTATTAGAATATGAGAAATATACAGTAACTTATTAAGATTTGAGAAAGAAATAATTTAAAGCGGTGAGTATTAGCAGGTACGTACATACCATGGCTTTGACCCCGAAAGCAAAAGCCTTCAGGTCTTGTCGTCTCGAAGTGGTTTCCTTGACAAGTTGGTTGAATGATTCTATTGGAACCCCATTAAAGCCACCTTCCTTTGCTTCCCGCAGAGCTCTTGTCAGTTCATCTTTCAGCCTCTTCATGTTGCCACGGTACATGTACCAACAATTTGTAATATCACATCAGATCAATTCTATTTCGGGAAAACCAAAATATTAAAGTCAACTTGACTGACATCAACATATATAAGACTTATTAAAGCCCTAGTTCTAATTAATTAGCACATTAGTGGTAGAAATGCTGCCATTTGAGGTTAATATTGTTCTAATTAGTTGTTGTGAGCATTCAGATATTAAATAAACGTGAAATGTTAATTACAAATGAAATCGTATCTAAATAAAATGTTATCACCATCCAAAATCTTTTCTTATTTGCAATCGCTTACTTTTTTTCAGGTAGAAATTTTTTATTTGTTTTCTAATGTTAGCACTTAGCAATGGCAAAGAGCACCTTAATACTGTAATCTTTGGGGCCTTTTTCAAATTCCCATTTGCGGTCATTGAGAACGGGGATAAGATTTTCTGTAACCACTATCTTGTACCAATTCTATTCCACACAATTTTATTCATACAATTTTTTTTTTGAATCCTATATGATTCCTACATATTTATACAAATGAAATTACGTGAAACAAAATTGGTACAAAATAATAAATACAAAAGATCTGGCTCCTTGAGAATGGGCCAAATAAACCGTGTTGACGTGTGATATGATCAATTGTCATAAGCTGTTGCCAGAGCACCTTTCCCCTCGCAAGGAAAATAGAGCTGATTCCTTTAACACTTCTAGATGGAACGAGGGGTAAATAACTGAGAATCAGATTTTTTATTGCGGTTACAATATTTTTATTAAATTTTATTTAAAATATATAAATTTTAAATAAATATATAAATAAAATTTAATAAAATAAAATTAAAATACTGTAATTCGAACCAAAATTTTGATATAAGATAATTGGCGTATTGAAGTCTAATAACGAAAAATTAATCCTCTTTTCTGAGTCAGACATGGGGAAGGTAGTAGTTAGCTTGTATTGCGAAAATAAGTGTGGCCTAAATTTCGAAAATTTCTATTTCCAAATCAAGTGGACAGAAGAACAATTCTAGTTCTATTGCAGGAAGTGTGGCCACGTGGAAACGAAAGCAACTGGTGCAAAGTTAAACACCGACAGATACTTCCAAAATATGCGCTTATCATCTATCCGTAATTGTAATTCGCACACTATATTGTTGCCCCATCTGCGTTACCAAACAATAATGTGCATAAAGACCAAAATGGCGTCACCCCTGTCAAGTTTAACGAGACTGCCATTCATAACTCGATCATGTGAAAGACAATTAAAAGTACGAAAAATTTTAATAAGTGGAATAAATAGAAATAAAAGGGACCAAAGGCCCAGGGTGGGGTCCCCCTACCAACAAACTATGTTTATATGGTCCGAAAAAGCTGCAATGTGATTTCAGTTACTATGCATTATTAACGTGGAGACCTTGGTAAATCTTAAAAAGCTTTACTTTTGATTTAACATGAACCTTTGGTTAAGATAAATAAATTTTTAAAGTCAAGTATTTAAAAAACATGCGATGATTTTTTCAGTCAAAGAATTAAAGAAAAAAAAAGTAAAATGTAAGAGTGGGTGAGTTACCAGAGATGAATCGCCCCCACCCAGAAACCTCCATCCCAAACAATCTGCATATGTATGAATCAGAAAAAGAAAATTGGATGATCTGTAAAACAAATCAGGACCAGTTCTGAAGCGTGTTCAGAGAGTTGAAAGATGAATCTTTTTTGTGTTTAATTAACGCAGGGCATCATCATAGTCAAGCAAAACGCAAACATGTTAGAAGCGGAAAGAGAAGAGTAGAAAATTACGGAGAGTGGAAGATTGAAGAAGCAATATGGCAATTCTGAGAAAAAGAACGAGCAAAATTATCCCAAACGCCACCGTCCGACTAGTAATCCGTCTACTGCTTCTTCCTCCTCCTCCTTCTCCTCCTCCTGCAACAGCCTTACCGGTGGGGGAGTTGGAAACCAAGACTCTCTTAATTCCGGTACTCGATATGTACAACTTCATCATTGTATGTATATAAACAATTAAGAGGGTAGTTCACATACATACGAGGGGATGAGGAAATGATCTATGTTGTTTGGGACGAAGGTCACGAGTTTGGAACTTTGTGTGTAGTCTTCAGAGTGAATGAGTGAGAGTGAGAGTAGAAGCATTCTTAAAATTAGTCTTTTGCATATTTATATAATATTCTCGGCTATTTCTTTATCCTTATATTATATCTAATTAATAATATTGGATAACCTAATGTTAATGGAATTTTTTAATAAACAATTAAAAATATAAGTTAATTAAAATTATTATTTGATTAAATATGAAATAAAGACAAAGAGAGAAGATAAGAAATTGGAGGAGAGACAACGGAAGTGGAGATTGGAGAAAAAGCCAAAACAAAAGGCGCGTTCAAAGCCGCGGGAATTGCAAGAATACTGATAACGACCCCTGATGGTCTAGAACGGGAGTTGCCCTTGCCCTTCTATCTCCAGTTAATAGTTCGATTACGGATTGGCCCTTGTCTTGTTCCTGTTTTATCACCGACACAAGGGATGTTACCTGCTCTGACCTGTACCCAAATGTGAAAACCCAAAATAACATTGATCTAAAACTTGAACTTTTTCTGTACTTGTGTATGATTCAAATATCTGATAAAATTTATGTTCTAATTTGACTTTTATAACAGATTATATTAAAATAATTAAACCTAAATTTAATAAAAGGTCTTTTAATAATATTATAAGATATTATTTTTAATAAAGTTTGAAATACAAGGATATACTTTGACAAATATAAATCATATAAAAAATTTTGTATCATTTACATTTCTTTAGAACTAGTTAAGATTTCAATACAATTAAGGCCCTTACCAGATTTCTTACTTTTTAAAAAAAATTCAAAAATAATATTTTTTTGTCGCTCTAAGTCTTCAGGTCAGTTCAACCCATGACTCGATCGGGCCAAGAATTTCGGCCCATGATCGGGCCCATAACCCGATCAATCAGAACCTAGCTCGTTAACTTGAGCTCCGATGGATTGCCATGTCCAAATAGAATCTTAAAACTTTGAGTTCATGAAACTTTTAATATTTGAAAATATTTTAGGTCTATTAGAAGTGAAGTTGTTAATAATAATTATTGAGATTGAACTTTTTTTAATTACTTGAGTTTAAATTAAGATCAAGATGGAATTTATTATTAAATTTAGATTTATTAGCAAATAATTTATCTATTTAACTTGAAAATTAAAAGCCAAACCCTAGAACTCCGTCAAATGGCATTGTATTGTACCGCTCAAATTGTTCTGATCGGATTTTACATATAGAGCCTGACAATGGCATGAGTTTGTGTGGTTCAATGTCACTTGCAAACTACACAAGAGGGGACATGTTACATGCTAATAATTGAATCTGCCTCACCTAATCTTCTCGTTAAAGCTGTTTTTGCGCCAACAAGAAAGAAAGCTAAATTATGCCCTGGTAAATTTTAAGAGCAGCACATGCATATGCTTGAGTTTCACTCTTTGTCTTCTTTTCCATGTTTCCTTCTTCAACAGTATCTATAAAGATATTTGGTCTGAGCACAAAACTTTTAACTGAACATTTTTATCATCCAAGGCTTCACAAATGCCTTTATTAACTCAACTACAAAAGATAGTATGAGTGAAAGCAAGCTGCAGAGAGGAATCAAAGCAATATGAATATGATTTAGTAAATAAAAATACAACAGCCACCAGATCAGTTGAGGATCGTCCCATGTATGTCCATCTAAGTTTTCTTGTTGGGTTCAAAGACGTGCTTAATCAGTGAATCTTTAATTGATAACAGCTCAGGGAACTCCTTCTTCAACTTAGATGCATCCAACTCATTATTGCTGCGAGGAGCAACAATAACCTTGGCTTGTTCCTCCAGAGTGAAATTAACCCACTTGAAGCTGGGGTTAATATAATCCCTGTACATCTCCAGAATCTCATTATGACTTACAACATCCGGGTTTGTGAAGTTCCATATGCCCCTCAAATTTCTTTTGGCCATCTCAATTGAAATGGGAAGAAGCTCATCCAAGATAGTCATGCTGTTTGGGATGTTAACCACTTTGTTATACTTTGAAATCTTTGTGATGAAATTACGTGGATTGGTGAGATCAGATGATATTGGCATCCGGACCCTGAGGGTGCAAACATTATCATACTCCCTCAAAAGCTCTTCAACCTGGCATAAAGATGGAAAGTTTTATTACCTATGCAACTAAGTAACAATTTGTGAAGCATTTAAAACCTTCGTTTTTCTCCTCAACTCATAAAATGAAACAGAAAAAGGAATTTCAAAGAAGTTACCATGGCTTTGGTCTTGGAATAGAAAGAACCGGTGAAATTGGCTCTCTCTTCCTCCTTGAACCCTATGCCTGACCCTAATGGATGTGCATCATCATACTCAAAAATGCAACCAGTTGCATAGTTAATAAGCAGTAGGTTATGCTCTCTGCAGACATCAGCCAAAGTCAACGTGCCAGCAACATTAGCTCTAATAGTCTCTGTTTTATGAGATTCACACCAATCAACATTGGGTCTACCAGTCACTCCAGCAGCATTGAAAACATGAGTTGGCTTAACATTCTGAATATCTGCTAAAAGCAGTGATCGGTTCTCCAGACGTCCCTTTCCATATTCATATGGTATTCCCTGCTTCTCGCAAAGCTTCCCAAGAAGCCCTCCTATCCAACCTGTTCTACCATAAATCAAGAATTTCAGAGAGTGCTTATGCTCAGAGGGAGTATTCTTTGATGTGGGTATTACCATTCCGTTCTGGGTGTTGTTAGCTTTCATTAGTAATGAAGAAGAATCATTTACATCTGACCCATCCAATTTTCTTTCAATTCCAGGCACCATCAGCATTCTCGGATGAGGTACAAGTGCCCCGGAAACGTCCCCCCACCAATCAGGGTTGCCAACATACCATTCCATGGTTTTCCTCAGACCCTCCTCCCATGTGGTCCTTTCAGACCAACCCAAGCTCTTCAGCTTCTGATCATCCAAGTAGTATCTCTGGTCATTGAAAGGCCTATTATCAACAAACTTAATTTGAGTGTCCGGGTTCAAACAAAAAAGCTTGCAAATATCTTTTGCCACATCAATTACTCTCCTTTCTTTCTTTGTCCCAATATTGTACACATGGCCAATTTCACCTTTGAGAAGAACAACTTCAAATGCCTCAGCAACATCCTCACAATAGAGATAACTCCTCACATTTGACCCATCACCATGGATTGGAAGACTCTTTCCCCTCATTGCCAAGAGGATGAATTTCGGAATTAACTTTTCTGGGAACTGGTTGGGGCCATAAACATTGTTTCCCCTGGTAGTTATCACCGGCAAACCATATGATCGCCCATATGCCATAACAAGCATCTCTGCGCCAGCTTTTGTGGCAGAATATGGATTTGTCGGCAGCAGCTGGGAAGCCTCATGGTTTCCCACAACAGCATCTTCTTCTGTCTCTCCATAAACCTCGTCTGTGCTCACATGGATGAATCTCTTGATTTGTCCAGTGACTTTGCAGGCCTCGAGAAGAACGTGAGTGCCATAAATGTTGTTTTTAGTGAACTCAAAACTGTTTCCGAATGAGTTGTCCACGTGGGTCTGAGCTGCAAAGTGCATGATCGTATCTATGGACTCCGTGAGGAGTATGAAATTGACAAGGTCAGCACTCGCAATGTCTCCCTTGATGAACTTGAAGTTGGGAGACGATCGTGAAGGGAGGAGGTTCTTGAGATTTGAACAGTAATCAAGCTTGTCAAGGACAATAATTTTGTAGTCGGGATAGTTTCGGATTAGTCTGTTGCACACATGGGACGCGATGAAGCCAGCTGCTCCAGTAATGAGGATGTTTTTTGGTTTGTATGGAGTGTCCATCTTAGCAGACTTGCAATTCTCCAGTGAAGCAACAGGGGAAAACAACAGTTTCAGCTGATGATGAACACAAAAATCAAAACAAAAGCATTGGGCAAGAAAGAACAAGGAAAATCTGTCTAGTCGAGAAAACTAAGAATCTCCAAAAAGACGGGAGGAACAACTGATTGTGAAACAGAACGAGACCGTCTCCTTGAAGAAAACTTAGCAGACGTAGCAAGTAAGATACAGAGATCAACTACATATCTTGATCAAGTGCATATCTTGCTCGGCATTACATTCCCACATAAAGAATAAATCAGAAGCTAAATCAGAAACCTAGAGTCATAAACATTAAAAAGGAAAAAAAAAAAAAACAATGCACCATTGTGTAGCAATTTCGAACACAGAATCGACAAATCCATCGAAAGCAGAACCAAACAAAAAGACAAGAACTTGTAACAAAAGCCGGCAGAGAGCGACCAAAATCACGCGACAGCCTTTGCACCAGTCTATATAGACTATCAAACCACTATCCCATAAGGAAAAGATGCTACTACCTAGTATTCCAGATCTAACTTGGCAAAGCTTAGATTAATGTAGAGCCATCTCTAAAGAGACCCACGATCAATAAGCATGAGAAAGCATTTAAATTAGTGCAACAACTTAACAAACTAAGAAACTCATATTTTAAACACTGAAAAGTAACTTACTTGAAGTTACAAATGTTGGTAGATTTGGACTATTTGCAGCAAATGAATGTTGAGAAGCTTTAGAAATTTAAACTGATAAAATGAAAAATGAAAAACAAGTTGCTAACTGTGAACTCAGACAAAGGTAAGGAGGCTGACAGACAAAGAGAAAGAAAAGGTAAAGGGGCAAGAGGAGGGGGCTTGTGCCGTGTGAGGGAGGTAGTCGGCCTGTGATATTTATAGATCCGCTTCCACGGCAACAACCCCATCACTCCTTGATTCATTTACTTATTTTTCTTATATTTTCCTATGTTGCTGTTTTGTTAGTTATTATTAATTACTATACGTCACCATTAATTAAAGGATTGATTTCTACTTTTCTTTAATGGTTATGCATTTATACACACATTTAAAGGATTGATTTCTACTTTTCTTTAATGGTTATGCATTATACACATATACATCCAAATGCAGTTTCAAGCAAACTGTGCAGATATGATATATAACTTTTGCCACTAATTATGTTTTTATTTGTTTTCACGTCACTTTAATTATTGTTATATGTAAAAAATTTAAGATTTAAATCTTTATCTATTAAAGAATTTGAAATAATCCGTTAAAGATTTAATAAATTTGAAGAATTTAAAATATGATTGAAAGATATCTTACTTATCTATTGAAAAATTTAAAGTTTAATTAAAAAAAAATTTTAAATAAAAATTAATTATTTTATTTAATTTATTTTGAATAAATTGGTCAATTTTTAATAATTAAAATAAATCGAATCAAAAAATTAAAAAAATTGACCAATTAAACAATCAAAATAAAAAGACTTTAATTATGTTTCATTTTCAAATTAAAAAAATAGTGACGTTGCTCAAACTAATTAATTAATTTATAATCACAATACTTAGTATCTCTTTCTAATCACGTGGTCTATTTAAGTGCGCATGTTACATGTAAAGGAAAAGAAAAGAAAATAGGTAATTTGTGTACTTTTTTTCATATACTTATTTGGTTATATCTTTTTAAAAACGTTTATTTAATGCGTGTCTTTATGCTTTAAAATAAAGATCTTAAAAAAAAAAGAGAGAAATGCAGCAGACTTCGCGATGAAAATCTTGTAACTGTAAACAAGGAAAATAGGCGAAGGCCCAATGAACGACCCATTATATCTCAGCAACCGCGGTGTTTACTTTCGGTTACATTTCTTCAACCTCACCTTTCTCGCTCATTTGTTGTTCCCTGTAAGTTAAACAGTGCTTTCTATATGTTTTTTTTTTAATCCCATTTCAGTCTTTTTTTCCCCCCTGGTTTCGTTTTAGTTGCTGATTGTGAAGTTCTCCAAACTGGATTTGGTTCTATTCTTTAAAAATGTAGTTCATAGTCGATGCATTCTAAATCTGAACTACGTTGATGCCATTGGTTAATGGAAACTTCTTATGTTTGATCTCCATAATTGTGAATTTGGTACGTCTGATTATGTTCAGATTAAAGATTTAAAAAACTAGGGCTGAATTTTTTGGGCTCTATTTTGTTGACGTTTTTCTCATCCCTTTAATCTTGGTTATCTACTTTTCTTAAAGGGAAGCACTGTTCATTTTCGGTGTTGGTTTTGATGTAGAAAGGTATGGTTTTGATTGCAGATTGGTCGAGAGAGTAACACCAGCAAAATTTGAACACTTATATCATTTGGAGTCGTATGTATCAATAACAAGTCTTCTTTTTTTTTTTTTATCTCGTATGAAGTTCAAACTTTGTGTAGAAATTAGGAATTTAGTTATAAGTACAGTAAATAAAACAAAGAACATGAAAAGATCTATGCGTTGGCGCTGCAAGGCAAAAACTTCTGTGCTCTTTATGCATAATTGTCTTTAACTTCTGCATTTAGAAGAAAATAACATCCTTTTTGATGCTGGTAATCAGATATTTTAGATCTAGACTTAGCTGGTCTATTTGCACTCAGCTTTACTTCTACACTAAAGAACGATTCATAAACCTGATTAGAAAGAGATACTAAGTATTGTGGTATGGGTGTGTGTAAGCATGAATAGAAATGCTAGATTTGCATTGACGCATAAACTTTTTCCTTGAGAAACTTTACCAATGCTATTTGAATTTTGTTGTCGCCTCATAAATACAGGTGTTATCAATAGGGTGAGCAATACTTCTGTACTATAAAACTCTATCAGCATTAGTATCTTAATGTGTTATGTTGTTGTGATTTTGAAGCAAATCGTGCTTTTCCAACTGCGACCCTGCTATAGTAAACTTGATGGCAGTTTATTTGCTAATACAGTTAGTAATTCTATTGTTTTCAAGGGAATGATTTTGATCATTATTGTCTTATGGAACCGCCATAATGTCGAACCTTAGATAACAAAAGTGAAAAGATGGATAAAGCAAAATTTGGAGAGCTTGATGCAAACCTAGTGGTCTGTACAGTAATGGATGTAATCAGACCTGCTGCTCTGTTCAGAATGTTTGAATTAGACCTACGGCCCCTTCTAAGTTGTTTATTCGTCCTTAAACCTGTAACATTAATTTACTATACCTGGTACTAAATATGCTTCTTTGTATTATATTCTACCCCCAAAAATGTCATAAAAGCCTTAATTTTCTTCCTTTCTTGTATTCTAACTTAGCTTTCCATGAATTTCTTCATAATCATTCATTTCTGTTGCCTTGCATCTAGTCGCCTTTTTTGTTATTCTGCATATCATCTTGTTTAGTGGCCTGTTGCCTGAAAATGAGATGAAGGGTTGAGTGCTGGCCGTAACCATTCCGTAGATTTCAGTTTGACACGTGTAACAACTAAAGATTTAGTGTTTACTTTGTGTTAAACATATGAGTTGAGTGCATAGTTTGCTTTAACTGATTCCCAAGATTTTTGTATTCTTCACTGCATATGCAACTTGTTAACTTTTCATAGATTAATCTCAGAAATTTTGATATAGAAGTTTACAGGCCTGTTGGTGAGGCAGGTTCTAATAGTAATTGTTATAGGAAATGCCTCTATCAAGTTCCAACATTGCAAACCAAGGTCTTAGTTTTGATGTTACCCTGAAGAATGCCATGATCAATTTAATTCAAAAATGAAAATGGTTAGTTTTTGTTTACTGATTTTGTTTAATTTTATATTACTCTCATTGTAAATTAGAGGAGAAAAATACTAAAATGAAGAACTGAGAAGAAAACTTCTGATTGTGGATTTCTTTATTATCTCTGTTCTGTTCAAACCATTTCTGCTTCTTTCATTATTTTCTTTTTTTCCCTAGAACTTATGAATGGGGATCTGAATAAGAATTCTGTGAGAAAATGTTCTTATTTTCTTGCGAGTGTGTAGATTCTCTCTATGACTAATGATTATTTAAATTTTAGCGCCACACTTTGGTTGCTATTTTTATGTTTTAGAGGGATGCTGAAGCATGGGACGAGATCAAAGCCATGGCACAAATTTCAAAACTCTCGGTTGCCAGTTATGATCACGTGTCTGGTTTTGGCTATCCTGATTTTAGTAATTATCTTTTGTGATGATGGAAAAAGAACCCATTATTCATTCGACTTTCCAGTGCAGAAGTCAAGTACCTTTGACGCAGTCCAACTGCACCCATCCATACAGATGAGAAATGGAACAGATGTTATATGGCAAATACCCGATTCACCAAAAGCAGTTCTATTTATGGCTCATGGATGCAATGGTAGAGCCATTAATTTTTGGGACAGATCTCCAAGCTGCCCAAACTGCATTGGTTTGCCTGAGGAAAGGTTGCTTGTTCTTCATGCTCTTGCTCATAAATATGCTGTTCTTACCATATCCAGTGCGGGTAGGTGCTGGACATTGGGGGACGAATTATTTATTGTTAAAAGTATCATAAGATGGTGGATTGAGTCAAATAAGCTTGAAAAGCTCCCTCTTGTGGCTTTGGGAGCCTCTTCTGGTGGTCACTTTGTTTCAATTCTTGCAACTAGTTTGAGGTTCAGTAGTATTACGCTTATGGTTGCTGAGGGGATACTTGATCCAGTGGACATCAGTGAGGACTATCCACCTAGTCTGTTTGTGCATATGCCTAAGGATTTGAGAAGGCGGCAAAAAATAAGTGAGTTTGTTGAAATCATGAAGAACAAAGGCATTGACGTTGCAGAGGTGGAATGCATGGAATTCCCCTTGTCACCAAATCTATTAGGTGACAGAATCCCAGGAGTCGACCAAACAGTTTCCACCAAGTTATTTAATCTATTTCGAGATAAAGGCTTCATTGATGGGAATGGATATATGAAGAAAGACGGGCGTGCAACGAGATGGAAAAAGGCGGTTCTTGAAACCAAGAACATTGACCTGGATAGAAAGTTGTTGCAACATGTGCAAGAGGAATTGAATCTTGCATTTGCATATCATGAAATGACTAGTTTGCAGTCTGAGAAAATCTTCAGTTGGTTTGAATCTCATTTGAAGTAAAACGGGACTCCCATTATCTGAAGTTTTCTTTTCCTTACCGAACCTAGCATAGTAAGTAAAACGGGACTCCCATTATCTGAAGTTTTCTTTTCCTTAGTGAACCTAGCATAGTAAATTACTCTAGATCCCACATGAAAATTCTGCGAGGCTTTATTTATAACTGAACCTAGCAGATGCATGATGAATATATTTCACAAAACTCGAGGGTATAACCGTTTATGTACTGACAAACAACTGTGAACTTAGACTATGGAGGTGCTTGATTAAGGGGAATGAGAATAAATCAATGAGAATAGAATGAATGGTAAAGATTGGTTGGTTATTATGATTGATTGAATAGTTTTTTCATACCCAAATTTTAGGTAATGGTCCATATCCTCCATGTGTGGGAGGAATGTGTTTGATTCCTATCAACACTAATATTTTTTAATTTTTTAATTAAATATAATTAAAATATAATTTATTAAAATATAATTAAAATGTAATTA
>JANZXP010000002.1:12821903-12845502 GCA_027576715.1 Erythroxylum flavicans
CATATTGATCCTTTATTAATTGATGTGAGCAAGTAAATATATATATATATATATATATAGACACACACAATTAAATAACACATATTGATCCTTTATTAATTGATGTGAGCAAGAAAAGGATTTTTTTGAATTGTATACTTCTTATAATTAAGGAAATAGCTTCGAATGCACTTTGTGAAGGTTCATCTTAACTTTGAATAAGATTTTTAAAAGTTATTCTTCACCTATGATAAAGTAACAATTGTAAAGATTCCTCTTCATCGTTGAAAAAGAAGATGTATAACCTCTTTTCAATCATTGAAGGAAGAAGATGATGACTTTTTAAGAAGAGCTTGGAGAATGGACATAGGTTGTTTGGTAGAACAACGATTTGGCTTTGTCTCTCTTTCTCTATTATCTTTTAATTATTATCATAATTGTTTTGTAATTATCATATCAATTTGTCATATTCATTTATAATAGGCACTTCACTTATTAGTTTACAAGTAGAGTAAAATGTGAACATATATAATTTACTTCCTCCTTCTCATGACCCTCCGGAGACTAACATAAATATATATATGAAACTAAGAAACCATGTATATCTTTATGGTTTAAAAAAATACATTTATAAAATCAAGATACAATTATAAGCATTTAAAAAATGAAAATAATTAAATAGATATTAAATTAAAGTTGATTTTTATACTAACAGAGAACTCTTATTGGTTTCATAAAAGAGCATGTAACGAAAGATACAAAATAAATTTATTGAAAGAAGATTAATAATAAAATGTATTATATTTATTCAAAATAAAATTTAAAAATAGGGACAATTACATTATTCATATATCTTAGTCATTCTAATTAAGTATATTATAAAGTCGAGATAAAAATTAGCGTTATAAAAACTAAACTATGGCATAAACATTTTTAGTGTGCATTGATCATATTTTTTAAATTTATATAATTATGACATGATTATTATAATTAGTTTTACATATAAGTATTATAAAATGGTGAATTTAATTTTAAACTTATAAAATATTAAACTTTTATAGTCACAATTAATGTAACACATAAAAGTAATTAGAATTTTACTTTAAATAATATTTTATAATTTAAATATATAAAATTTCTAAATAACATTTATTAACATTGAAAAATACCAAATTAATTCTAATTAACGAATACATTAAAAAGCTAATGAACCGAGTTATCAAACTACTAATTAAGTTAAGGTATTAAGCACTTGCATTATATTCATATTGCTTAATAGACTGGGCACTTTAAACTAAAATATATAAACTATGGACACCAAGCTTGCAAAGAAATGCAACAAAAGCAAGATAATAATCTGCTTTACTAAAGAAATTTGTAAGTTGATGATTGAAATGATAATATGGAAGAGTTTATACAAGTTAAAATGTATTTGCTGGTTTATATCCTACACTCAATTGGATGATTGTAATTAAATGACATCTAAATTGTTATTAGTTATTGTTTTATTAAGACTAGATATTAATAGAGCGTAAAAATAATTAACACACATTAGATTTCTCCCTTATTAAAGAAGTAGTTGATTTGATAGACTAAAGTATAGAGATATTTAAACAAAATAAATTTGTAGGTGCTTATTAAAGAACAAGTTTACTAAACTAATTCCATATAAAAAGTTTATTTGGAGCATTACTTGTATGTCTATAAAAATTTTCTTTGTGATAATTGTATAATTGATTCTTTGTATATATATATATGAGATAAAGTTTATGGAGTAAATATACATTACAAATAAAATTATTATGAAGTCATAATCATGAGATTCATATTGTGTTTATATATTATATCTAAAATGTTATTAGTTATTGTCTTATTAAGACTAGACATTAATAGAGCGTAAAAATAATTAACACACATTATGTTTGTTCCTTATTAAAGAAGTAGTTGATTTGATAGACTAAAGTATAGAGATGTTTAAACAAATAAATGTGTAGGTATTTATTAAAGAATAACTTTACTAAACTAATCTCATATGAAAAGTTCATTTGAAACATTACTTGTATGTCTATAAAAATTCTCTTTGTGATGATTGTGTAATTGATTCTTTGAATTGAGATCTCCAAAGTATCTCACAAAGAGATTACTATGGAGATATTTGAATAATCAATATAGGATTCATCACCTTAAAGTGACAAAGGAAAATATTTCATTGTTCTTGATTAGTATTGATTTAGAATATTCTTGACCAAGGTGAAACAAAACTATATAAAATAGTCTACAAATATCATTACTAAAATCAAATATTAATGGTAAAAATTTAATACGATTGGACTCAAATAAAGTAAGAATTAATTTCATGATCTATGTAATTTGAACATTGTATGATGAAAAAATTAAATTATACAAAAAAATATGAAAATATTAGTTAAAATCACTTTGATATTATTAAATATTTAGGCGGTCATAATATAATCCTAGATATTGATCTTAATGTATGAATATAAATTATTTAATTAAAGATGACTTAAAGGAGTTTAATTTATCTAATCTTACTTATGATTTAGGGTTGTAATTTATAGATATTGCTAACATATTTAGAAATATATTAGGTCACACACAAAGCACAGGTTAAAGAGAGAAAATGTGTTTTAATTAAGTTAATTTTAATCGTAAAATTTGAGAAACTTTAGAATTAAATATGAGATACTTAATACATAAGAATCACATAAGATATTCGAACTCATTTGAGCTCAATTAGTATTTAATTAAAATAAGTTTAATTCTAATTAAGTTTAATTAAAATTAGAGTTTTATTTCAATTAAATTAGTAAAAGGTCTAAACTTTATTATAAATAAGCTTAGACTCTAAAATAATTAGCATTTCTTGCCTAACATTTTCTACTTTTGCAAAGTTCTCTCAATATATTCTATGAACACTATTAGATATTAGACACATTTGCAGTTATAATGGTTGTGATAAACTAATTCAAGGAATGTTTCGAAAGAAAATATAAGAAAATAATCAAACTTCACAATAAGGTATGAATTATTATTCATATTTTATTATATTTTAATTATGTTATAAACTTTAAGTGATTTTACGTTCGAGAAATAAAATGAAAATACTTCATATGTATTCTGCTGCATAAGAGATCAAATCTTGTCTCAATTTTTAAAGAGTAATCAATGTTAAAAGATAAAAAACATGAAGATCTTTTGACAACTACAAAAGTCATTGCAACTAAAAAGTATGGATGTAATACAAAGAATCCAATAGTACTCGCAATATATGCAAAGGAAAATCCAATATTTGTGGCAGTGTATTCCACATAAAGTTAATCACACTGTATTTTTAATTTTAATTTTAATTTTTTATTTTAATTCATATATTTTAAATTTTAGCATATTTCTCATAAAATTTTTTAGTTATTAAATAAATTATTTTATCATATTTTGTTAAAATTTTTGTCTATTCATAATTATTATATAAATTATTTTATCATATTATGTTAATTTTTTGTCCATTCATAATTCTAAAACATTTTCATATTAATATTTAAAAAACTCTAATATTAAGTCATTTTCTGAATAATAAAAACTAACAATATAATTAAACACTATAAGAAATAAGTGATAATACCACAATTGAAGAAGGATCAAACGCAAATCCCAATTTATTTAACCCTTCAATATATTGACATTAGCCTGGATCCACCGTAGCTATCGGAGTGCCACCCAAAAAGCACCACAACCTACCACGTCAAACTAATTGATACCCATACTTGTCGGATGTAACTATCGTTCTCATTGAAACTTAAACACCGAACTTAGAAAACAAACACAACATAGGGTAGGAAATAAAATTTTAAAAGATCATAAATATGCAATACAAAAAGAAGGAAAGAAGGAAATATGAACACCTAAAGAAAGAAGTTAATATAGACTACACAATATCCAAGAAACTACAATAGTACCTATGAGTACATCTTTATAGTACTTGGTGCAATTTAATGAGAAGTATAACGTACTTTATGTTGTTTGGCTAGATCCTGGACATGAAAATAGTAATGGAATAGAAAACCCATCAAATTGTATTTTAAATTTGACCTTTAAGTCATGTGATGCTTATGTAATCTCCAGCACTTTTATGTTTTCTACTCACTTCCATTACAATGTGATCAAACGTCATTAGATTTTGTCAAATTGTTGCGGATCTTTTACAGAGCTCGTGACATCTGGAAGTAGACTGTGATCAGCTGGCTTCAGTCCTCTCCTAAGCCAACAATTTATTAGAAACATCTCTAGTTTCCTTACCTGTCAACAATTTCCCCACATAAGTACTTGAGCGAAAAGCTCAAAACGGCCTGCATCTTTTCCCTTTTCCACTTCTTTGATTTATTTCATATGCTTTCCTGTTTGAGTTTTAACCCAAAAGAGCCTAACAACATACTGCGACAATTGTTAGAACGGAAGACAAATCTTAAGACCAATTGCATTCCCCAGATTAGTTGCAGCCAGATAATTTTTATTATTCAGTTTTCATTCTTGTCTTTCGTCAGTATGGCAATGCAACATATATATAAAGTCCCTTGATGGCGCAAGGACGCCATGGCAATTTCGAAAAAATTTATCTAGTTTCCGGCGCCACCATCATATTTTTCATAGTTTGTTGCAAAAAAGGAGAAAACAGTACAATGATCAATAACCAAAATCCAGGAAAAAAAAAAGTTTCGGAAGCACTCTTATGGACTTTCAGGGATACGTAAAGATGAAGGTTAAGCATATAGAAGGTTTGTAAGGACAATCAAACACAAACATGATAACATTCATACTTAGTAAAATAAGCTAAGACATAAACCAAGAGAGGCAACTAATAAAGTTGACATAAATCTACATCTATAGACAAGAGAATATGCACCTAACCGTATCAGCTAATCTTGGGTAGTTCCGGTACCATGTAGATGTTTCTATCTAATCAATTTGGACAGTTTAATAGATAGAAATTCCATTTTCATTTGGCTAGAATTTGATTTGTTCTGAAACACGGGTAAAATTTCATTTATTCAACTTTCTTGGAAGATCCTGAGAAAGGTCACATCTTTCAATGTTCACATCTGTCAAAGTGTGAGATTAACATTGAAATCTATTATTCCAACTTCTATGTGAAAACAAAAAATTTCTTTTTAAGTACCAAAGCCATAGGTGCATCTCAGGCATTCTTTATTCTAACTTATATGCTAAAACAAAAACTTTTCTTTTTGTTCCCAAATTCTCAAATGCATCACAGGTAACTCGTACATTGAGGATTGTTTTTGCCTTTGAATAAATTATGATCATTGTTGTGGAGCAAAACTAGACTATGAACACTTTAGCAAAATCCTAACAGCCTATAGACAATGACACGAGAGCTCAAAAACATTTAGGGTAACTAAAAGGAGAACTAGGTTTATAGACTGTAATCTAAGTAAATTTAAGACATAAAGGATTTCAGTACTGGATATATTTGAGATGGTATGTCATTCAGGGCTTTCTGAATTTAAGACATAAAGGATTTCAGTACTGGATATATTTAAGACGGGATGTCATTCAGGGCTTTCTGTTGAATGCTAGGATTAATATGCATGAGTTGAAACTGCGAAAAATGCATAGTGGAAACCTATCTTTGTCATATTTTGTTATGTGTTTCTCATCTGGAATATCAAAGGCATCAGATTCATCGTGTTAAATGGGAAATTACAAACCTGCCTAACAACGAATGGCTCCTCAGCAATACTTATGGGCTCCGTTAGAATAGTCAAAAGACCGTTTCTATTTCCATACACGATATCAGTAAAAGGGCGATCACCCACCTGCCACAATTAAGATACCAACAAAGATTGAACTCGAAGGCCAAGCCGATAGCTGTAGAACTTCATGAAATTTGTACATACTATGACAAGTTGCCAGGATTTACAGCCAAAATGTTTCTCCATTTCTTCAGCCGTTCCAGCCGGTTTCTTGACCCCTATAATGTATCCGTGATACCCATATCAACATTAACCTAACCCAGTGCAATATCTAGTGTCACTTATATTAATTATGCAAATTAAACATGCATAAGACAGTCGAACTTCCGATGAAGAACAAAGTGGCAATTTTTTTCTGCGATATAAAACATAGAAATTCAAAATTTTGTTCTAACGTCTTATGAAGGACTTACTATGTCTTAAGACTTTGATCCCAATTGCCTTCTCAAGTGCTCTGGCCTTTGAACCATCATAGTCATACTCATAGAGCCCTAAATCATTACATGAAAAAAGTATATAGAACATTTTACGAAACCAATATCAAAAGCAAAAGTAAGATAACATCTCGGACGCTGAAGCCAAACAGATTACCAGAAGAATTGCTAAAAACCGCAACTTCATTCTCAAACACTGATTTACAACGCTCTATGGAGGATTCTAGAGGACCCCATAACTTCAAAGAGTAAGGGACGGTGATTGTATTATCCTTGTCAAAAACCACTCCTCTGAAGCCTCTTTTACGCAGCTCTGCCCAATCTATGTAGCGTATGTCAGGCACTGAAACATGAGGTAGGGCCAAATGACGGTCTTTGACGAACACAGATGCGGAAGAAACAATGCCTTCTACGTTAATTCGCTGGCCCACTGCAGCCTTCAAATCAACCCACCACATGTTTGTGAAAAGTCCTCTACCAGTCTTGAACTGTACTCGTCTGTCCTGGCGTTCTTGCTGATTCCGAATACCTGGGTAAGAGTCAAGATGAAGATTATCAAAGAAGAAGTGGGAAAGATCGGAAATTGAATGGCAATAACATGGGCGTGAGCGTGAGGACGCTTTTGTCAGGTAATGGGGTTGGTCCTTGTAGTTGCAATAGCTACAAGTGGGAGAAAGAACAATGAGTGAAGGAGTGAGTTTGGAGCGAGTTTTGTAGTTAGTAGGAGAGCAGAACGAGAAGGGTTTGATTGAGAGATGGCAAATGAAAGGAAAAGAGGTAGAGAAAGGGGATGAAAACGAGACGGGAAAGTCCTTCTTGTTAATGCTATTGTTGTTTATGTGCAACGAAACAACACGGGTCGACCGCATCTCCAATCTAATACGAAATAATTTATTTATTCATTTCTTTATGGACGTATAAGATATTTATATATTTTTCAGCGAAATTGCGAAGGGCAAATTGGGTTCTTGTTATAATAATTATAACTAAATGAGCTTATTTACGGACGATGAAAATTCCCCTCTAAGAACTATGCTTCGGAATTGAACCCGAAATCAACGGGTCGACTTGATTTAATCTAACTTTTTGACTGAACTTTAGCCTTCTGTTTTTTTTTTTAATTTTTAAGTTCCGAGCCAAGTGTAGACTTTCAGTTCAATCTAATCTCAAAATTTAAAAAAAAATGATATAGTCATTTTTTAAATTTAAATTAAAAACTAATCTAATTAAATTTTGATTGTGCCTCCAGCTTGGGTCCCAAATATTAATTTCCAGGCTTGACTCAATAGTTGTGATCATATCAGTCTGCAGATCTTCATACGTAAGATTATAGTATAAGGTTATATGTAAGAATTGAGAATGAGTTGGATCAATTTATATTCAGTCTGACTCGAATTATGTTATAAGAATTGAGAATAAGTTGGATCAATTTATATTCAGTCTGACTCGAATTATGTTATACGCAATTCTGATTAAGTTTGAAATCCGATTAAATTTAAGACACACCGCCGACCAAGACGCCTCGAAAATGATATCGTTTTGAAGTCAAAATTCAATTCATCTGGCATTTCGTGCCAACCCCCACTTTTTTTTTTGATTACATTAGGTATCCCAGCTTAGCCGGACTAATCCTAAGCCTCTAAGACCCCACCTTAAGAATCCTAGAGGATGTAAATCTGGAACTCCAAGACCCCTCAAGTTTCTACGTAGCCTGTACACTTCTGCGCACAAAGAGTCGTCACATACTCTATTGGTCAACTGCTAATTGATCACTGGCCCCTTACTCAGTATCAAGTTCCCAGCAACCTCAGGTTCCCTAGTAGTTTCAACTCCCACACCGCCTCTGGAAGCGAGACGTCCGTAATTGATCCGATCAAGGAGCTATACTCAGGGGGCTAGAGGATCATCAATAGGACAAATTCCTATTTCTCCTCCTTTGGCGTGACTCGAACTCAAGATCTCCTTTTTAAAGGAGAGCCTTAAGTGAGGAGCTGAAGCCATTAGGCCACTCCTCGAACCTAATTCGTGAAGCTCAAGTTGGATCAACATGAAAATATGTACACGTGAGATAAATAGTAGGGGTGGCTTTGCCGTCCTTGTTAGTTTTTATCTCTACTAATTTCAATTTTAAAAATGTCATATCGATTAATGAGATTAATTTTTAAGGTAATATTTTGAAACATTTCAACATGAAATATTTTTAATGTTAATTTCAAATGTAATTTAATTATTTTGAGATTTGTAAATACTGAATTTTTATGAAAAATTGTAATTTACTGAAATGAATTATGAAAAAGTGAAATTGATTTTAAACTTGTAAAATATTAAAATTTTATTATAACAATTAAAAGTACTATAAATTTTTTAAATAAATTAAAATTTATTTAAAAAAGCAATTGAATTCAAATATTATTTTCACATATTTTATAAGTTATTATAATTATTTTTTAATATTAGAAGTTATTAAATTTTTAATAAGTTTACAATATAAGGTTTTCAAAATTATGCACTAGGTAATTTTTTAGTAATTTTTAGTTTCTTTCTTTACATCAATAAATGCTATTTATATTTCTATATGTAACGATTTTTTTTATGATTCCATGTAAAAGAGTAAAATTTTTATGTTATTGTTATAATAGTTTTATGTTATATTTAATATTTTTATTAATTATTACAATGTTTAAAAATATATGATATTAATCCAATTTCTTATTTTAAAAACATTCAGTGGATAAGATTGTTGTTAAGTAAATTATAGTCACTTGTAAATATGAAAATATAGATAAAATCAAAATTAATTAAACTTTGAGTTCGAGCTTAAACTAAATATTCACTTTCAATTTTAAAATTTGAGAGATTTTAAGCTCCAATTTACTTCGAGTTCAAACCTTTGATACAACACAAAACGAATATGTATTAATAAAACTCAAACCTAAAATAATATAACATTTTTGAAAATGTACTCAATTATGTAATTATATTGAATTAATTTAACCAAAATATTTCTATTTTTAGGTGCTATCATCAAAATTAACTAGGCATCTAGTGTCAAGATCTCATTTAGTTATCTTCTCCTAGATTATACAATTATGGGTTGTTTCACTTTATTGCAATGGTAGCAAGTAAAGTTTATGTAATCTTATTGGGTTTATGTTTTTATTAGCCAAAATGATTTTAAATTTATAAAAAATTTATGTGAACTCTAAAATAAACATGCAAACATCCATTTTTCCACATTTAAATTGTTACTTTGAAAAATTTTCGGGAATTTCCATTGTTCTTCTAATAAAATTTTCGGAAAATTTTCATTGTTTCATTTCATAATGCACTTTTTCTTAATTCATAATTTTTCTGCTATGAACTGAAAAGAAAAAACTTAGCCACAATAATCATATAATAATGGTAGAAAAATAATTGGATAATTGAAAGTACAAGAAATTCTTGGATATCGTTTAAAGTAATAGCGGGGTAGACGGTAATTTACCCTAATCGTTTTTACTTTTTACTGATTTTGGTGAAAGAATAAAGAATGAAACAATGCGGCCATCTAGCTACACAACTTAATTAGAAATGGAATCAATCTATCTTAAATGAATCGCCGGTTTAGAGAAATCTTGATCGCTTGCACTCGGTTGGGAGACCCTGAGGAAATCGCTTGAGGTCCGTGCAGTAGTTGTAAATCATGTACTTGTTTTGAACCCATCGGAGTCTGTTCCTTCCCGAGGCGTCCAGTGCTTGGAATTGCCATGCACTGTTCTGTAAGGAGTTTGTGGAGACTGAGTTGCAAGATGACGATCCTCTTGATGATGACCATACACAAGCATTGGCTTTGAAGTTTCTGTATGAGGCTGTGAACGGAGCTTGTGTCCAGTCAGTCTTCACCAGCCCTCCCCTAGTTGCCCAATCATCGGCTTTCCAAAGACTGGAATAAAGTCTCATGGGTTTCTTGCTGGGAAATGGGACACCATTTGCTTCCAAGTTGTTGAACACTCTTATTGGTATATTATCCACTAGGAATCTGCACGAGAAATTGGAAGCAAATATATTTTATTAGAAGCCATGGCAACGGTGGAATAATTAAAAGGAATTGATTATACAAGTATGTATCATAGAGAATGGAAAGTCTTTTAAGTTAGATCATGAGTTTAATTTGTCTAGTTACGTACATGATCCTTAGAGAATTCCAGAGAATGGAGTAGGTGTGGAATGCCTTTGTAGGATCAAACCAGAGATGGAACTGCTGTTCCCTATTTCCTTTGCCCTGGCTAAACACGTTGGTGTGAACAATGTATGGATCTCCAGACAAGTTTCCCAGAAACTCGAAGTCAATCTCATCGTGGTTTGGTCCTTGAGAAGAAAGCTGCAGGTGAAAACATAACATGTAAGTTTCTCATTCGCATATGGCAGAGGAGAAGTGCAAAATTTGAGAAATAGAACTCACATAAAATGTGGTCACTGTGCCCGCAGAGTTGCCGGGGACTAATTTCATTTGCATGTCTATTCTGCCCAACAGGTACTCATTCTTGGACTGGAAGCCAGAGCCTGAGTACTTGTCTAGAGCTAACGTAAGAAGTTGGCCCCCTTGGAGTATTTTACCTCGTTGGTCTCCCCAGGTAATATCAACATCCTGGTAGAAATTGCCCTCTGTGCTTGCCATCAGAGAGCACACCAGCAGAGAAAGCAAGAGCCCTGATTCGAGCTTAGATGAGAAAAGGATTGACATTTTTCTTTTTCGTGGTTTGGCGATGGATGTAGAGATCTTCTAAAGAATAAGGAGTTCAACTTTAGGTTGAAGAAAGAGAGAAGTGTAAGTTATGTGATGGGAGAAATAGAGTAGCGGATGGATTTATAGTAGTAGCTCTTATCATGGTTAAGAGTGTACATGAATGTCAATTGACCAAGTGAAATAACAGGCTGTATTGAAACAGGGGAGGAGCAGCTGGCATGGCAAGAAAGTTTGACGTAATGTTACTCGTCTAGACAGACACGCTAGAGGATGAGGATGGAGAGGAAAGAACGCAGAAGCTACAAATGCAATACTGGTTTGTTTTGTAGTCAGCGTAAACACCAAAATTTGACCAAATTGAATTTAATAGAAAAAGAAGAGGTATGACAGCTCCAAAGGTTGGGTGGTTTGTAGTCACTTGACATTATCTGCCTGCCTTAGATACAGGTTCTTGTGATTGGGATCGCTCGGACTGCGACTTCATTAATTGATACAGTACGATGAGATCTTCCTTACCCTTTGCATAATAAGTTCGTTTTCCACATTTATTTTCCTTTTACTGTTGAGAAAGAGGGACATTGACAATCCGGGCAAGTACAAATTACTTCATTTCACCGATTCAATTTTTTAAAGATGATGAAGAAACACTTAGGATTGGAGATAAAGATCATTCATTTGGGAACAAGCTTAGCAGATGATGAGTTGGAGTAATTGGAAAGGAATAAACAAGAGGAGACGCCATTGATTGCTTCCCAACTGTGTGTGACCCACCCCACTTAAAATTGCTTCCAAGTTAAACGCGTAGGAGCCATAATCAACTCACCCTCCTTTCAAAATATATAATAATATATGTGAGTATTTTATAATTTAGCCACTTAATCATTATGAATTGTCTCTACTAAATTATCTATTACTCTTCCTACCTAGTAATGATATTTATTATTAAATTGATTATATTTTAAGTCCAAAATTTAATCTAATTTTTTTATGTTGGTTAGAACAATTAAAAATTAATTACACGTGTAGAAAATTTTAATTTATTTCAAATATAATTTAACCTGGATTGCCAGCCGAGTGGCAAAATATGTTGTTAAGATTGAACATTATTTTATATTTTAAACATAATTTTTGATAGAAATATTGGGTATTTAATTATATATATCTTTTAAATAATCTTTTTTGGTTAATTAAGAAAAACTTGGACTCAATTTAAGAGAGTTATAATTAAAATGGTAATTTTTAAGCTTTAATTAGATAATGAACTAAAATCTAAAATAAAAATCAATAGAAAAGTGGTGTTGTCTTTTTATAATCAATCCTATTATAGCTCTCTCTTAGACCCAAAACCACTTGAAAGCAAACGATAGGTTAGGATAAGGACCGCAGACCTTTTGGTTTGGTTTCATTTATCTTTGTCAGTTGAGAGTTGGGCTCACAATAACAATAAATCTTTTGTTTTATTCGTTTCCTAATTCTTGTGCCTTTCAACCCATTAGCAATTTACCCAATAAGAATTAAGAAATCAAATTCATTTCCCTTAGGCATTGTTTGGTTGACATGAATTCTTGCATAGAAAAATAATCTTTTTTTTTAATTTATATTATTATGTTTAGTTTATTTTTTTAAGTGGTTAAGAAAGTAAAAACTTTCCCAATCTAAAGAAAGTAGTAGCACTTTCCTTGGATTCTAAATCTCACAATTCCCTTATTACTTTCCTCATAAATTTAATCTCAAAAAAATACTAGCCAATTCAACCCTTTCTTCTCTTTCAACTCTTTTATAATAATAAGGAATTTAATAATAATAATAATAATAATAAATGTAATTGATAAAAATAATAAATTTGGTAATAATAAAATTAATAATAAGTAGAAAATTAATAATAATAATAAATAATATTAAGAATAATAAAACAATATTATATAATTAAAATATTAAAAATAAAAAATTAACATTTAATAATATAACTTGTATTACAAATTAACATTATTTAACGATTTTAATTTTTATTCGATAGGAATATGAATGGAAGTACAAGTCAAAATTAAATTACATTCTATGAAATACTGATGCATACCAAACACTATAATAAGAATACACCTAATTTTGCTATTAGAATTCTTATAAGTATTCAAACATGTAAATATCTTTACTTTCCATAGATTTATTTTCTGAAGAATCAGATTTCAAATTCACTTTACTTTCCTACCAATCAAACAGGGCCTTATGGTATGTTTGGTTCAATGGAATAGAAATTCTATTCCTAATATTTATGTATTCTTGTGTTTGGTTAGAAAAAGGGAAGGAGAATAGTTATTATGAGGTTTTATTATTCCCTAACCGTGGGGAATAGCTAAAGACTATCACACCTTGTCTTTAGTTATTCCATATCATGGGAAATAATAATAATAATAATTATTATTAATAATTAATAATTAGTAGAAAATTAACAATAATAATAATAATATGTATAATAAAAATAAAATAATAATAATAATAAATATAATTGATAAAAATAATAAATTTAATAATAATAAAATTAATAATAAGTCTAAAATTAATAAATTAATTATAATAAGAGTAATAATAGGTAGAAAAGTAATAATAATAATAATAATAAATTTAATAAGAATAATAAATTTAATAATAATAATAATAATAGTAATAATTGATACAAATAATAAAATTAATAATAATAAAATTACTAATAAGTAGAGAATTGATAACAATAATTATTAGTAGTAGTAGTAGTGGTAGTAGTAGTAATAATAATAATAATAATAATAATAATAATAATGTTTTGTTAATTATTCCTTTTTCATTTCAAGTTTATATTTTCAAACCAAACGTTGACATAAAAATTCTATAACAGTAAACTAAACAAAATAATACTCATTCTATTATATTCTTCGTCTTTTCTATTCCTAAAGATAACTATTCTATTCCTTATCTATTTCATTCCTTGAATCAAATAGTCTATTAATTTTCTTTTGAAGCAATTGTTTTTTTCTTAAAAAAAGCTTTTATGGTGAGAAAAAATACTTTTTCATCTTCCAAAAGTTAAACCAAACAGGCTATAGATCTAGTTTTTTTTATTCGAGACTTTTTTGTCCCATTTCTTTTCTAATTAGGCCAACTTCAACTCGTTTTCAAATTTGAAATTTCTTTTTCAAACCCTAATTTAGACTTTCTCAAAACTTAGACTTTTATTCACACGAGCCATAAGTTAAACCGTAAATTATGTTCAACTATATGTCTTAAACTATTAATAACACGACATAGATTTGAATGCTTACCAGGTAAGTGCGTAAGAATCTAACGGTCAAATCATTATCCAGGTCCTAGGGTCCTGAGTTATCCGCAAGATATGAAATATCTTTTATATATTATAGTTTATAAGCAACGCAGTACGCCATAAACCCTCTTCACTACTCTGAAAACCCTTAAGAGCCCATGGCTCGAACATCATGAGCTCTTTCATAAACACCTCAAGCTTCCACAATCTCCTTCTCCAAACCTTGATGGGTCGCCTCCAAATCCGCCCTCCGACCACCGCGAATAACCCCTCCTTCTCTTGATCCCTGGAGGATATCTTCTTCGACGCCGTGAACGATCTCTCCGAGGATTCCGATGACGAGAACTCCGACTCCAGAACCCAATTCTCCAAAGACGAGTCCAAGCTTGAGAAGGAAATCATCCGAGTTATTCTCTCCAGGAAGACTGATTCCTGAAAACCCAATTCGGGTCAGGCATTGGCGATTAGGGAACACCATATATGCATTAGGTTTCATGAAGAGAACGGGTCATGTTATCTGCCTTGGGAGTGTCAGGGGCTTATAATGTTGTTTAATAAAGACAACGGGAATCTCTTAAAAAAAAAAAATAAAGACAACGGGAAAACACCCGAGTATATATAAGGGCATTACTACGAAATACCTGAGTGCGTGTATATATATAGATACTTGAAAAATATGCAGTATGGATGAGGAAATGTTTTCATTTTATCACATCTTTTGTCTGTACAGAAGAAATATTTATACTGAAAGCTAAAGAAATCTTATTGGCTATTGTTTCTTAGATGTTATTATTTATTATTAATTACTATTAAGTTAATTCAGCATTATATAAATATTTTAATCAATTAATGAATTAATCATATTTTATATGTCTTAATTATCATTTAATTATATTTTATTTAATCAAATTATTATTTATATTTAAAAATAAAAAAAAATATACGCATGAAACAAGGAAGGAATGATTATCTTAATAATAATAAATAATTAATAGAATTTTATATACTATTAAATTAATTAAGCGTTATATATTAAAGGATAAGAGGCGTTAACTTTATTTTAATCAATTAATTAATTAATCATATTTTAGATATATGTTAATTAAATTGTAATTATTTACTCGATTAATTATATTTTTTAATCAATATTTATTATATTTAATTATCATAGAAAAATATATGACTTTATATTTTAATTATTTAATTAATAACTGATTAACTTTTTCTTTGTTTGTTTTGGTTTAAGTTAAATATCATTACACTTCAGTGTGTTTAATAAACCAAACCAATTTGCTAATCTTTCGCACAAATACGGTAGTTCTTCTCACAAACCATAATGTTACAAAAAATTCGCCCCCGCTTTCAATGACGGACGATCTTTTAATAGATATGCCGTCTTCCAATAATATTAGCCCCTAACAGACAATCTTTAAATGGATACGCCGCTTATTTAAATAATTAGTGTTATAAATGAAATATATTTGGTTGTTACAAATCAGATCCACAAATAATTAATTTAGCTTTAATAAACATTTAATATGTTTTGAATTTTTATGAGAAATACCTTCCTTTTATCTTGAAATTTGTTTCTTAACAATTTCATTCCATTCCAACTTTGTTATATTCGTCTTTGTTATACCAAATTAAATATACCTAAATTTTTGCCTAAGCAGGATATGGAGAGGGTAAGATGTACGTAGTCATATCCGCATCTCCTATGAAAGTACAAAGACTGTTTCCTGAACCTTCGTCTTTGTTATATATTAATAAATTAATTATATTTTATTTAATCAATTAATTAATTATATTTAATTAAAAATGAATATGTTAATTAATAATTAATTAATTATATTCTAATGAATCAATTAATTAATTATATTTTCATCAATCAATTACTTAGTTATATTTTAATTAATTAAGACTAAAGTAGTTAATTTACTTAATATTAATTATATTTTAATTAATAAATCAATTAATTAAATTGTAATTAATCAATCAAGTAATTTAATTTAATCAATAATTAATTAATAATAACTTGCATACATAATTAAAAAATAAATAATAATAACAGTTTGCATAAATACACAAAATAAATTTTTTTATTGATTGTGTAATTATTTTAAATTAATTTTTCATTGTTATTAATTTTTATATGCTGATATTAAATTTAAATCTTAATCATAAACATGTATTATTAATTGTTAATTTTTTTTAAAGTTTTCTATATTAATGTCTTAATATATATACCTATTCGTGGTTGTGACAAATTATTATATTATTAGTTACTATATATTAATATAATTCTTATTAATTCTTTTATAATATAATTATTCATAACCATACATCATTAATTGTTCATTATTATTAATTTGTATGTGTTAATATTAAAATTAAATCTTTGTCATAAGCCCATATTAATTATTATTATTAAGTTTTATATATTAATGTCTTAATATATATACCTATTTATGGTTGTGACAAATTATTAATTATTATATTGGTAGTTACTATATATTAATACAATTTTATTATTAATTTAGTTATAATTGTGTTATTATTAATTGACTGCCCTTATAATTTGTCATCCATTATTAATTATTGTTACTATATTATTAGTGCCGTAAGTTAATATTAACTTTATATGTTATATATATATGTTATATAACTTTATATGTTATATATAAGATAGAAGAGGAGACTGGGGGTTCACGTCGGTCATAGGGAGACGAAGAGAGATGGAAGACGCGGTTGCAGTTATCCCTGGGTTTATGTCCCGGAGTTGCGATCATGTCGGTGGTTGTACCGCTCCTGGTTCTAGAGCTTCCCTTGAGATCTCCTCTGTTGATTTCTTCGGCGTCTACGATGGTCACGGTGGTTCTCAGGTATTGTACGCTCCTCCACACTCTTGCCACTGCTGCCACCACTATTGCTCTACTACCACTACGATACTCACCAGTTCTGTAACAAGCAAACTTAATTCATTCGTCAAAAACTTTCAAAAACGGATTAAAATTGAATAGGACGGTGTGGGCGGCATTTTGTTTTCGTTTATAGATTAAAAAAATTAAAATATTATTTATATATATCAAAATCAGAATAAAATATCAACTTTTAGGAGCTACCAGTTTTATATGGTAATGTGGTCTGATCGGAAAGACACGCGTCTACTTTATAGTGGTCCATAGCTTGGAGGGTTTATGGCTCGTTTTACACGTTGACACGTGTCTATCAAGTTAGTGAAAACTTTTTCTGTGTTTTTTCTTCTGAACAAGTGTTTTGCGTCACGGGGATTGGCTGCTGATGCTCATGACCGACGCATGATCATCGTTCCTATTGTTAGGTACAGAATTATATATATTCTCTGTTTAATTTATTCGGTGGCGCTCTGTGAACCACGAGGATCTAGCTTAGCTAGCTGGGCGCTTCCTTCTTTGTTGGAAGGGAAAGTAAATAAAAGTATTAGGTGGGACCAGCTATGTTGTCTGGTTGCGGAGCCACGTGTTGGTGGTTGGTTCCTTGGTCCCTCTCATTTTTCTTGGGTTGGAACTAAATGATTGTTTCTTCTTATGGTCGGAGCCACCTAACACTATGTCTTTAAACATGGTTCTAGGCATGCCATCTGTCAACCTAAACCTAATATTTTATCAAAAATTACATGTTGACCTCGCTTTTCTTGACTCTCTCTCTTTTATTAGTTTGATCATTTGGATGCCTCCGGGCCTTTGATGGTGTTTCCCCTATATAACACCAGTTTATTTAGATCCCATTGTTCATTCCTTGGTGATTAAGGTTTTGACAATTCTTGTATACCCTCGTCGGTATTTATGGTCTACGTGACTGGACGTTCAGAGAGCTGAGTTAAATAGTGAGTAATGTATTGTTGTTCATTGTATTCGAAGTTGGAATGTCTTTTCTGTCGAAAGCTACAGTTAAATTTAAGTTTGGCAACTTCTATGGTACGATAAGGTTAAGCAAATAGTTATTGGATGTTAGTTCTTGATTGGTTTCCAAGTTAAGAACATTGGGAAGTCGTCGTCTTTCGTTTTTCTTGAAAATAAAGATATTTCTTCATTAATTAGGCTTTTGTTTTACCAATTACCAAACTAAAGCAGCTAGCAGGATTCTCTTTTTACAGAAAAAATGAAGTATATATATGTATTACCAGAAACTGAAATTCCTCATGGATGATGTAATAATGTGTTAATCAATCTTGTCAAAAACCTTGTGTTCGTTTCTTTGTACGTTACGACACTTTTTATACACTGAAAAACTTAAAACATCTGACATCTGAGTACCGGTGAAGAAGAAGCCTTGTAACCTCCTCTTTCCATCGACATCTGACATCTGAGTATTGATGAAGAAGAAGCCTTGTAACCTTCTCTTTCCGTCGACTAGGTCTAAAGATTTTATTTTAATAACTGTTTAACAGTGGAAAACCGGATCATTAGCCTTTTTCTTTTTCTTTTTCTTGAAAATTCATTGAATGTTTATACAACGCTTTTAAGCCTTATCATGGAGTTACCTACTCGTTCATAAAGGTTTTTACATCTCTTCTAGTAGAGCTTGGTGATTGACATTGGATTTAGATTTGTAATGTCTGGATAATCATTAACAACAGTAATATCTTCCATTACCATTGCGAAACGGTTGATCTTTACCTTAGGTGGCTGAATTTTGTAAAGAAAGAATGCATCAAGTTGTAGCAGAAGAGTGGGATCGTGAAACAGCTGATCCTGGCTACGAATGGCAGAGAAGTTGGAAAGCTGCTCTTTCTTGCGGCTTTGAGAGGGCTGACGATGAGGTCTCTTCAAGGGCAGTTGCCCCAGAAATGATTGGGTCGACGGCAGTTGTTGTGGTTCTATCCGGTTGCCAAATTATTGCCTCCAACTGTGGAGACTCAAGAGCAATTCTTTGCCGGGGAGCTCAAACCATTCCTCTCACTGTTGACCAGAAGGTCATATTCGAATCCTCTCTTTCACTTCATTTTCATTAACTAGTTTAATTGTATATTTTCTGTGGCAATGATCTTGTTTCTGATGATTAAGGCTATTAGTCTAGTGATGAACTCTTAAAATGACAACACCAAATTCAATAATTTCCTTTTTGAGCTTAAGGATATATCCTTGTGAAAGCTTATTGAGTCTTGACCCCAAACAATGAGCTCTCTCTTTTAAGGTTAAGTAAAACGTTAGATTAATAAGATCAACTTATAACAACAGTTTATGCTTTCTTCTACAGCCGGATAGACCTGACGAGCTCATGAGAATTGAGGGAGGAGGAGGGAAAGTCATAAACTGGAATGGTGCTAGGGTACTCGGAGTTCTTTCCATGTCCAGAGCTATAGGTTTTCTTCTATATATCCGATTCTCATCTTCTTTTCAGCGATTTGAGAAGATTTTTCCTCCAAATACTTTTTGTTCCCTTTGAACTTTATGTTTTTGAGCTTTCAAAATCTTTAGGTTTAAAAACCATTGAACATTTGCATGGTGGGAGTTTTCTTCAAAAGTTAGGAAAGGATTCGATTATTGTTGTTGAACTGCGTTTTTCATGCGGTTTTAGAAAGGGACTAGACGAATATTACGTGGCGTGAGTCTAAATTCCTCCATCATTGTCATTTATCAGAATCTTTGACTAGCTTTATCATATATGTTAATTTACTGTATATATTTTAGGAATCTTAGTCGTTGAACTACTAAACCCTAAATCTGGGCCAGTGCTTTGTTGTTTAGCATGGTGATTTGAATAGTGCATTTGTATTTTTTAAAAGATTGAAGCAACTTACGTTACGCATCTTCACGCGAAGGGGCTTTGACTAGATTATCTCTAGCTTAAGCATACTGTATAAACATTTATATTTACGCCACAATGATCTTTTTCTAACCTCGTATCATCGGCTTAAAGAATATTGGAAGGATGGGATTGATTCTTATCTCATCCTAATTACTTATTTTGTGGTTTAGGTGATCGGTACTTGAGACCATGGGTAATCCCCGTGCCGGAGGTCACTTTCACGACGAGGACTGACGATGATGAATGCATAATATTAGCAAGTGACGGTCTATGGGATGTTATGAAAACTGAAGAGGTTGGGGAGATGGCTCGCCGCATGCTAAGAAGGTGGCGGAGATCGCCGATTTCTGATGAGATATCGCCTGCGCAAGCTGTAGCTGATAACCTTAAAGAAATAGCATATGGCAGAAACAGTTCCGATAACATATCTATCGTTGTGGTTGATCTGAAATCCAGGAGAAGGCGACAGTTGAGACCATGAATATATATATATCATGCAACTTGCGTGACATTTTCAACCAAACCGAGACTCTCTTTCTACGCAAAGAGAGAGATATGTGGAAGCCGGCCATGCATGGAGGATATTCTTAGCTATTTATGAATCCTCTCTTCTTTTCTACAATGACAGGACACGAAATGATCTCATGCGACTCAATAGGTATTAGCCCAAATTCAGCTCGTTATTCTTAATTGCTTTGTACAGAGCTCAATGCCACGCAAGCGCCTGCTGCTGCGAGGACACAGCCAATACAAGTTCTGATTGTTGCATAAAAAGCTATATGCCTAGATTTATTCTTACTTTTGATTGGTTTTGTTCAGTGAAGTGATGAGCACTTCATATCTAGCTTTTGTTACGTGTTTAAAGATCGAACAAAACGTGCTTGCATTATTTTATTTGTTTTTGGTATGCTGCTCCCAATGATCTGTCAGACAAATAATCTAATTCATGAATTTGAAATGTCATTGCATATTCTCTTCTTATAGATTCGAAAAAGGGCCATATATGGTCACGAAAATTAAAAGTCAAAAAGATCATTAGATATATTATCAAAACTGAAATCCTTTTAGCTTAATTTTACAGGGAATAATGGACAAAGGTTTCGTTCTTGAAAAGCTTGACAACATGTTGTAAGGAATGGAGGAAGAAGAAAAGAAAGGGGTATTTGAAAAACTTCTACTTCTAGATATCTACTTCTTATCTCCGTCTTATAACAATCGATTACAATACTTTTTTATAGGCTTAATATTAGCAATTAATCAAAATAAATGTACAAAATAGAATTTTAAATAGCAAATTTTATAGCAAAATAGCCTTTAATAAAATAGCTATAACTTTAAAAAAAACTCTAATAAACATGAAACTTAGGCTATTTAAAACTAGACTTAATAAGCTTTAAATTAATTTTTAGGTCACCAACAAAAGTATCCGTTTGCTTTTCCAAATTGTCCCTTATATTCAACACTTAAGACAAGAAGTCACATTTAATTAGTTGAAAAACCCTTGGCACCTCAAGAAAACTTGACTTTTTCATAATTTCGGCCATCTCTTAACCTGCTGAATCAATCTATCTTGAGGGGTTATGTAAAAATATCAACTCTTAGATCAAGTGTTTTAATGCATTTTACCTCAACCTCTTTGTTCGTAACACAATTCTCAATTCAAATGAAATCTTATATCTATATGCTTACTCTGATCACAAAGCACCGATTTTTTGTAAGAGCAATGGGCGATTTATTGTCCACCATAATTTTAGTCACTTCTCTTTGGAAAAAGTGAAGTTCACCTAGCAATTTCCTTAGCCATATCTCATGACATGAACCAGCAATTGTAGCAACATATTCTAATTCACATGTTGAAAGTGTTACAATTGATTATTTCTTTAAAAATCATGAAATTGCATTTTCTTCAAAGAAAATGTGAACCTATTATTACTCTTTCGGTCATCAAGTATAAAAAATGTCATAATCAAGAGTACCTTTCAAACAACGAAGAATTCTCTTTGCGGCTGATTCTTCATAAACTAACTCACTAGTCCCACGACAAATAATATATCAGGTCTAGTAAATTGTCAAGTGCATTGTTTTACTTCTACCCCCAGATAATATGACACAGCCCATATTAGTCATCTCAAATTCTCGTGCCATCGCCTTCTTAAAATCTTTATATGCTTGTGAATTATTTCCATAAGAATGAGATCATCCACATAAATGTACAAAAACAAAATATCAAGTTTCTTTTTTTTTTAACAGAAAGTGCATATTCATGAAAGTATCTTGTCAAACCATTCTTATGAAGATATTTGTCGAGCTAACTATACCAAGCTCGTGGCGTTTGTTTAAGGTCATACAACGCCTTCTTCAATTTTAACATTTTATCCTGATAACCTTCAACCATAAATCCTTTCAATATTTCCATTTATACTTCTTCTTCAAGAGCATCATTTAGAAAGACTAATTTCACATCCATTTGATGAATTGTTCACTAGTTTTGGGCTACAAGAGTGACTAATAACTATATTGTCTTTAAGCAAGCAACAAGAGCAAATACATTTTCATAATCCATACCATGCTTTTGTTTATACCCTTGTTAGGAACAAGGGAACAAAACATGAAAGAAATGATGAAAAAGAAAATATGGTGTTTATTAAATGTAGATAAAAACCCACTTCGAAAAGGCTAACTCTCCTAACAACAACTGGAATTCAAAAAAACTGATCTGCTAAAGGAAAATGCAGTACTTTATCTATAAATAGCTAAAGCCTAAGAAGTAGTTATAACTGAATAGCTAAAATAAAGGATCATGAAGACCACTTAGCTCCCATCTTCCATGATTTGTGTCACTAACCCCACTCTTCCTTGACAGAACGGTCCTGCGGACTTAATAAGAATGAGAGTTGGTTTTGAGACTCTTTGTCATGTGTCCTATATTTTCTCCTTGAATAGACACGTAAGGGAGGACTTCCATCAATTCTTCCCTCTTGGAAATGCGATTTGTCCTCAAAGTAGAAATGCGGAAATTGGTTAGAAAACAAATCTTAATTTTCCCACATTGCCTCTTCTAATGGGCGATTTTTTTATTCAACGAGTAACTCCAAAGTGGGAACGCCACCTTCGGAAACTCAGTGATGAGAAAGAACTTTGGCAGGCCCAAGAATAACTTCCTAATCAGCAGTGATAGGTAAATCAGCTAGAGATGACACAGGAACTTGGCCCCTTGTTGGTTGTAAAATAGAAACATGAAATATTGGGCGAACCCTTGAAGTGGGAGGAAGTTCCAACTTGTACACTACAGATCCAATACGACGTAAAACTTTGTAAGGGCCGAAATACCAAGGAGCAAGTTTCTCGTACCTTCGTTTGGCCAAAGATTTTTATCGGTATGGACGTAATCGTAAGAAAACTGAGTCGCCCTCGTTGAAAGAGATCCCTTTGTTTGGTATCAACTTGAGCGTTCATGCAAGATTGAGCTTTTTGTTGGAGTTATGTAAATATAATGCCTTGGAAAACAAGTTTATTTACTTATAACTTAATTTTCTTCCAGTTACTTTTTGTAATGAAAATATTTATTATTAATAAAACAAAAGAGTTT
>JANZXP010000002.1:12845602-12865422 GCA_027576715.1 Erythroxylum flavicans
TATTTTTTGAAATATTTATTTACTAAATTTATTTTATTTATATTTTCTTATTTTAATTTAATATTTTATTATTTATACTTTTAAATTTATATGACTAATAATATATTTTTTAATTATTTATACAACAATTAATAGTTGATTAAATCAATGGGCTTTTTAGTTATTTTATCTCTTTTCAGCAACCGTAACTGCACTTGCCAAACACTTATTTTCACGTTTCAGCAATTACCAAAACAGCAATCCCAAACACATAAGTACTTATTGAAAATAAGTACTTATCATTTCAGTAGGTTGATTTCAGCAGGTTATCAACCGCTACCGTTCTCCCAAACTAAGCCGTAGTCTTGTCGTATAACCACGCAAGTGTGTAAAGGCGAAGCCGGTGTTTAACTTTTCCAACGAGGCCATGGTTGTCAGATTTTCAAAAACGTCAAGAACCAGACACTTTCATGATACAAGCACACCCAACATATACGCGAAATCAAGCAGAACCATTGAACCAAACAAAAAACAAAAAAAGAAGTGAAATTCTCGGAACACAGGTGATCTCAAAAGATCACAGTTGGTTACCTAGTGAAGACAGATGCATGGTTTGTCAAGGTAATGTAGTCAAATACCAAACCTAAGTCAAACTCTAAACCATATCCTCAACTCCATCCCCACCACGATCGCGACACCCTCCTCCCATGGGTTCCACGCTTCCACTTCTTTTCCTTTCTATTTCATTACTAAGTACCTGTTTGGTTGAACTTATATCAGTAGAACTTTTGTCAATAGAGCTTTTGTCAGTAGAGCTTTTCTGAAAAGAGCTTTTCTAAAAAGTCAGTTGACTGTTTGGCTGTCAATTAAAAAAATAGCTTTTTAAAAGGAGCTTCATACAGTAGACTATTTGGCAACATAAAAATAAAAATTACTTTTATTAATTTTAACTATATTTTATTTTATAATAAAATTATTTAAAATATAAATATTATTTAAAATATATCAAACAATATACAAAACAAAATATATTAATTATTATATAATTTTAAACCATATGAAACATAAATGAAAATAAACGTGAAGATGTGTTTGTAAATATTGTGGGAATTATGTGTAAAGCATAAGGGTAAAAGGGACTAAAAAATAGGCTCATTAATTAATATAAAAATCTACCTGAAAAAGTGCTTTTTTGAAAAGCTCCAAATTTGAGCTTTTGAAAAAGCTGTATTTTAGCTTTTAAAAAAGCTATTTCTACTCCAAAAGTGCTTTTGAAGTTTACAGCCAAACACTCATGTTTTCCTTAAAATAGCTTTTGCGATAGAAAAAAGTACTTTTCCACCTACCAAAAGCTGAACCAAACACACTCTAAATCTTTCTATTTCATTACTCATTTGTTAGTTTGTTGTTCAACTCTCAATCCGATTTGATAATAATAAGAACAATAAAATTAATAATAATAATAAGAAGTTTAATAATTAAAATAATAATAATAATAAATAATGTAATAATAAGAAGTTTAATAATTAAAATAATAATAATAATAAATAATGTAATTATTATTAATAATAATAAGTATATATACTCAAGTAGAAAATTAATAAATAATAATAATAATAACAACAATAATAATAATAATAAAAAGAAGAAGAAATAATTTAATGATAATAAATAAATAAAATTAATAATAATAAGGAATATTATAATAATAATAATAATAATAATAATAATAATAATAAGGAATTTAACATTAATATATAAAACTTAATAATAATAATTGACAATTATTAATAGGGGCTTATGAAAAAGATATAAATTTAGTATTAGTATATGCAAATTAATAATAATGAACAATTAATAATGTACGGTTATGAATAACATATATAATTAATATTAACATACAGTACTTAATAATATAGTAACAATAATTAATAATTGATAATGGATGAAAAATTTGTAAGGACACAATTAAAAGTCAATTAACTATAATTTTTAATTAATAATAACTAAATTATAACTAAATTAATAATAAAATTACTCATTTCTAATTTTCTAACTTATATATTTTTAATATAACAAATTTTAATCTTGTTAATTTCTTCTTTAGTATAAATTTCAAATTTTAAATATTTATAATTTTATTACAAAATTTTAAATTACACAATATTCATTTATACATTAAATAATATAACATGTTTAGAAATACTCCTACAATTAAATTAAGCATAGATACTCCTAAAATTAAATTAAGTGGGCATTATGTCACTGTGCATTTGTGCAGTGTCCATCTGCTAGTTAATACAAATGAAAGATGTGTAGGATTCTTTTCCATACTGGATGAAGATTTACCGATTGAAAAAAAAACATATAGTGTATTCTCAAATACGACTTAAAGGGTAGAGATAAATGAAAAATTTATTGACTTAACCACTAGTTTTGTGCACTCACAATTTTTTAGCTTTACCGCACACACAATTCACAGTGCACTCCGTTTGAGTGCCATAAAAGAATTAAGGAATTTAATATTATTGTTTTATAGAGTGAGTGCAAAATTAAAATAAAGAGTCATGGACCAATAATGAGCTACAGGAGAACAAGAATGGTTTTCAATATTTTGAGATCTACAATGCTAACATTGAACTTACGCTAGATGTACACTCAGTAAACCATTATCTTATTCCATCTCTCATCAAACATTTTATTGTTTTCTAATACAGTGGAACTGAGAATGGGTCGAGCATTACCCTAGACTCTAATCAACCTTCTTTGTAAAGCCTGAAATCTGCCGTGCCACCAAAAACTTTGGAGCAAAGAAGATCTTATATACCTTCGTGGCTTCATCCTCTCAATATTCTTATTTGCCAATGCATGCTATTTTACTCTATTTGTATGGTAGTACATAAAAGCAACTTCTCTATTCGTCATTCATAATTAGTTTAGATTGATCGAGTATTTTTGCTCTTTATTAGGGCGAAAGAGACCCCAGAATTTCTCAGTCTCTTCACCGTCCTTCTGATTCTCATCAAACATTGCAAATATGTATGTCTCTATAGTCCTTCCTCGTTTCTTTGGAGTCCCGTTCTTCACATGTTGAACCAGATTGTTGTTATAAGTTTTTGCATTATCAGTCGATGTTGCTGGTTCTTTACCAGCCGTTGGCCAACCAGACTCCGATACCACAATTTCTAGCGAGCCCCCGCCAGCTTTCTCCAAGGCGGCATGAACAGCATCGAGCATGGCATCGAAAAGATTCTGATAACTAAGCGGAGGATCAGAGACCGGCGGCGACGGAGCAGTGAAAAGAGCATACTCCAGAGGTATGTTAGCCATGTCGCCGACGTAAGCAAAATATGGATATAAGTTCACGAGCAATGGAGATTGGTTTGCCACTAAAAATTTTATTAGAGGATTGATAATTGGTTGATATTCGCCATTGAAAGAACCTCTGGAGGGTGGAAAGGAGTCTACAATTGCTCCAAATTCAATGGCAGTAGAAACTTTGATGTTGGATAAGCCAGCCGAAGACAACGCGCTCTGTATATTTTGCATGGCACGTTCTAGAAATTGTGCAGATGAATCTCCAGGCTTTACTTCATTACCGACAGCAATGTAACGGAACTTGACATCGTCATAGTTTTTGACGTTGTTTTGAACCCACTGATTTGCAGAATTTTGGTCAGAAGCTATGGCTTGGAGATCAGGCTTTGGCAGATCTAGGATGAGCTCGATGTTAGTACCTCTAAGAGCTTGGAGTGCCTCTTGGTCGGGGCCATAGATTCGCATTCTACGGACGTTGTTTTGGTTGAATAGATCAACCACTTCTTGCTTTGATGGTAAGTTGTCACCAAGCATTCCATAGCATATTCCGATTTGAGCAACTGTAGGTTAGGACATGTTAATTAGCGACCTCAAATGGAGTCATTATTCTGATAATGAAAATTAAAAGAGCGGGAATAAAAATATTTGGAAAGATTATCCGATGTCAATGCAACAGGTACTTCACAGGACCACATCATGTCGATGGCTACTAATTAGCATGCATATGATATCCTACATGCTGGACAATCATTAATTATGGTTCATTGTTAGTCCTATTACAGTATAGAGCATGATTACATATATATGTAGAATACCTGTTGCATCTAAGCTTGAAAGTAGCAGGCCAAAAAGGAGCACTGTAGAAAGAAACATAGAAGGCGTTGTCTCAACTGATAAAGCCATTCTAATTAGAGATGGATAGAACAATGAAAACCTAGTATATATTGCCAAGAGAACTTCATTAGCCTCCCTTTTATAGCCAAAAGAGAAATGAAGAAAGAAAGACTTTTATCGACCTCCGCTACTGACACGTCAATCACGACTGTATAAACCATAATCTTCCACTTAGAAAACAAAGGGTATCATTCATAGATTGTCTGTTGGTGCAAAGACTTGGGAAAAGTCGCCGATCACTTCCGCTAATAAACAAGTGCACCAATATATTTTGACAATTCCGACCGATATATTGATGTCATCATTTAATCGACATTAATTTTCTTGTTTGTATGTCTGAAAACAGGTTGAGATGCATTGATGGTACCATTCCACAGCACGGCATTGTTCACTTGACTCGGGGTCGTCCCAAATTTATCACACTATATCGTATTACAATTGTGACTATAATTTGGGTTCTAAGAACCAAGGGGAGTCAAATAGTTTAACCGCATTGCCCTGTTTAACCTATGCCACAAAAATCGAATAAAGAGAAAAACAATTTTTGGTCTGATATTTTTTCTAATTTCTCATCTATTTGATCTAATTTTTTAAAGTAATTTTTCATAACATTTATATTCAGTATTTATTATTGATTATTAATTTTAATAATTAAAGATTCTAATATTTTGAGAATTTCATTAAATTTTTGTGACGCATAATTTGGATTTTTATCAACCAATGGTTGTACTACAGTAATTAATTCCTTTAATTGAATTTTAATAGTAATTTGTTTATCGAATAATTCAAATAATTACTTAGTAACACTCATAATGTATTCTTAAGACGACTTGATAATTCTTGAAGTTGTCTTTTAATATTAACTAATTCATTAATTAATTATTCTGTATTCTTTTCTACTTTTCACTTGATGTTATAGGTTCAATAAACCTAATAAGTTTTTCTTATCTTATAGATTATGATCTTAAAGGAATATGTTCCTTTTTAAGTATTTTTTTTTCACATAAAGATAAACGAGGAGTATAGTCTAAACTTGTTATATTTTGTAATTTTATAGGATATTTAATATTTGGTAATTCTCTTAAGCTAGTTTTTAAATTTATTCCAACTTTTGCTACATCGATAAATAATTGGTCGTTATAAATTTAATATGTAATTTTAAATTTAATACTATGATAAGAATTATTTAAAACGTAACTTATTTGATAAGTAATTGAAAAATGATATTGTCCTGTTGTCATTAAATTTTATTGAGAAATTTATAAGCTATAGTAATTGTTTCATCTAAATTTTGTGATTTTAAAGAATTCCTAATTTAAGGCGAGTATTAAATTTGATTTTTCATAAGCTAGATTTTCATTCATGATTCTAATTAGTTGATCTTTTAAATCAGTCATTCTTTTATCAATTATAGTCATTCTTATAGGCAAATCTATTCCCTGAGCGGTAGATTTTAACAAAATTTGGATTGTAGAAAGATGTATATATTCAATTTTATGTCTCTTTTCTTCAGGGATTTTTTTGTAACTGTTTATAAATTTGTTCTTGGTCTATTAAACTTATTAGAATATGTCCATTACATTGATCAATTCTAATAGGTGTTTCATGTATAATTTTTTCATAATAAATGATATTTTTCTATTAATTAAAATTTTAAATGGATAGTGTGTGATGTCTTATCTATCTTTTCGATTTAATTGTGTTTTGGTTTTTTGTTTTTGTTTTTCTTGTATATTAGTGTATTAATATGGAAAGTTCCAATATATTCGGTTAATTCTAAAGTATCTACATCTAAATTATTATTATTATTATTATTAGATTCATGAGTTATTTCAGTCATATTAATGAGGAATTCTTTGATGTTCTATTATTTCGTTGTGTTTATAAACTAAATTTGAGTTATATAAATTATTAAGGGTAGTTGCAATATCTAATCTTTCTTTAATAGGATTAAACAATTATTATTAATACAAAATTGTAAATAGTTGTATCTTCGTTTATAATAATATTTTTCTAATCTATATTTAGTGACTAAATTTTCTAAACAAATAAATTCTGTTAGTAGTTGATTGCAGATTGTACAGTTATTCATTAGGAAAAATTGTAATATAAATTGACAGATAGGATTATTACGAGTGATTTCAGAAGCATTTATATGTTCTAGATAGTTATGAGTATCTTTAAAAGTTCTAATACATTTTTTTTACTAAGTTGAAGTTTTCATTCAGTATGTATTATTAATAGATGAATATTTCTACAATTGGTTCAAATAAACTTTTTATCAAGAGATAAATAAAACAATTAACTAGAAGAGGGCTTTGAAATATAATTTAACAGGAATAGTAAAATTTTAATAAATTGAAATCAAACTAATATGTAGAAATGATGAAAAGGTAAAAACACAAAAAATCATACCTATTTTGCTCTTTTTCTTCTTTGATGCCAATCCTTAGGCTTGAATGAGATTGTGAAGAGTTTAGACAGGAATATGATAACTGAGCTTTTATTTTTTCATATCAAGCAAATACTCTGTGTTACATTATCTAGTTAGGGCACTTACTATAAAAGTGAAAAGAAAAAAAAGTAAAAACTAAAGATAAAAGAACAGTAAAAGTAGATTCCTGAATTATTTTCCAAAGAATTCGCTTTTTCTGTTGGAGTGGTCGACAGTTGGCCTATAATAATTGGATGCTTTTTATAAAGCTATTAAATTTTATTCTTCAATAATTACATCTACAGATGAGGTGTCGTCTTTGTCTTGTTCCTTGGATGTAGAAGGGCAGTGTGGACATTTATGAGTTGGATATTGACGGAATTATTGACAAATTGCATTTTTCCTATCTTCTGATAGTGGTAAATCTTGCTAATAATGTTAAAACAATTCTTCCACTTGTTTGATAATCTGAAGGGAATCTTTGGAGATGTTTGTTCTATAGCTTGATGTCATCAATAAGTTGGGTCGTCTGTAATTCAACTTGATCATTGATTCTTGGGTAATTTTTAAGCATTGATTGTAAACCCCTTTGAGGCAATGTAGGTTGAGCAAATTGATGAGATCCCAATCAAAATCGTATTTTGGAGGATTATCAATAGGTAGATACATTCCATTGCTAATTCAAATTTGTACATAAGCTATACTAGATAGCTGTATGTCTAAATCCTTGAAATTATCTACTTTCTTGAAGATAGGTCACTGTTAAAGACTTTGATAAAAATTTCTCTTTCCTTTACAAATCGTTTTTTGTAGTTTTTTACTGCAAGGATGAATCCTGCTGGTGATTCAGAAAGGATATTTAGATTGTTAAATAAATGGTATCTACTAAGCCATTTTGAAAAAATAGATAAGTGGAGAGGGCATCAACTTCGGGAAATATAATGACTTTAGGTCCATATCTACCTTGATTTTGAGGATAATACTAAAATATTTTTTCTCTTCCTTCCAGTCATTTAATGCTTGAAAGCAGTCATAAAAAATGTATGGAGTAATTTGTCTCATTTCCTCTTTAAGTGCTTTTGTAGGTACTGAATTTATTTTGTCCATTTGGACAGGTTTTCCTAATATTTTCATCTTTGTGTCTTCTTGTGGTTTTTCCAAGGCTTGTTTATAATGTGGTATGAGAGTTAGGTCTTTGAATTCAACTAATGTTTTTTCTGCTTCAGATCTATTGGTAAAACTCTGGTGAATTATTGACGGTTTGCTAGTGATATGGATAGCTGCTTTGTACCATTCATCTTATAATCCAGCCATGGGTCCATTAAAAATGACATATACTTTGGATTATGACATGTCTTGTTGTTTTTGAGGTAAAGGAGTGGCTACTTTTAGTTGTGGGCTTTTAGTAGTGGATGAGATAAAAGTAGCTTGCGATATTTGTTGAGGTGTAATTAGTTGCAAAGACGATGGTGTTTCACCAGTAGATGCTTGTTGTTTGTCAAGAAAAGTGATGGTTGCTCTTAATTAATTAATTTCTTTTGTTATGGTTCTTACTTGCTGGTAGAGATCTTGTAATTCTGCTTCCTTCATAGTAAGTGAATCCTTTAGGTTGAGGATAGCTGTTTCCATTCTCTGGTTAATGTATCTGGAAGACTGTTAACAGAAGAGTTTATATAACTAATTTGAAAATTATGTTGATTTAATTTTGATTGTCATCTAATTAATCACCCTTGATTATAATTTGTTTTAATATTATATTTAGTAAGTCCACATAAAAATTTAGAATATGTCTGAATTAGAAATTCGACAAGTAATAAATTCAGTTTCCATTTTCTTAATGTTTTAATACACGCAAGTGTTTCCTTTTCATAAATGAGATATTTCCTTTCATTGGAATTAAAGTCCCATTGATAAATTTACATAAAAAATTTCCTTAAATTGGGTGGTTGTGCCAAAAGGCTGTCGACCTATGTATCTATACTTGCATTAATTTGTAGTAATGATTTATCTTTAACATTACAATTATATAATGCTGGTAAACCTTTGCAGAGATTTTTGAGTATACATACCGCTGTTATATCTTCTCTGTCCATGTCCATTGGTTTTTATACTGCATTTAAGTTGTAACATTTTTCTTTCTTTAGCTAAATTTTTTAGAAATCCTTGATCAGATATGTAATTTAATAATCTAAGAAAAATTTGAACTTCAATGATTTTTTTAATGTCTCTGGAAATTATTGTAATTTTCAAGAATATTATGTTATAATTTTAAAAATCCATTATTAAATTTTATACCTAAATATTCAATGTTTTGTTGGGCTAATTTAATTTTCTTTTTGCTTAAAATTAATCCTTTTTGTTGACAGCTAGTCAGAACTGTTCTTACTTTTTTCAAATGATCTTCTTTTTGAAAATATAATAATATTAATAGACTAATGTAAATTCTTGTAATCCTTCCAAATTATTATCCATAAATTGTTAATAAATACTAAGAACTTGTTTAATCTGAAAGGTAATACATTCTATTGATAATGTTTTTGTCGTGGACATGTAAAGGCTTTTAATAGTTTTGTTTCTTTGTGTAATCTTAGTTGCCAATAACTAGATTTGGCATCTAGTGTGGTAAACCAACGATGTCCTTTTAATTTATTAATAATATAATATTTTTTAGGTAATTTGTATGCATCACTTATAGTAGCTTTATTTAGTTCTTTATAATTAATTGCCATTATTCTTTTACCACATTTTTGTTCTGAATAGTTATTTACATAAAAGTCTAGAGCAGAACGTTTACTTGTCCTTGGTGCTATTAATTGTTTGGGTAATAATTCTGAACATTCAGTGATAAATTATTTAACATCTTGCTGTGTATATGAGATATTATTTTTAATATTGATTTCCTGTGTAGGATCTTTTAGTTTTATTTCAATTAATTGATTATTAATATTCTTTTTAGAGTCTAAAGGATTTTCGCTACAAATTTGTTCTATTAAATTTTCGATTTCATTTTGTAAAGTAAGATTATTAAGAAGATAAAATTGTAACTGATTTAATGTTTCTGTTCTAAGCTGTAGACTTTTATAATAATTTGTATGGTACATAGGAATTTTAAAGAATATCAATTTTTGATTTAAAGATTTTATTATTGGTGTTCTTAATATCCATATATACTTATTGATCTGACTCATATCCACAAATTATTTCGTTTTGATCATTGATGGGTTTTATAACTTCATATTTTAAAGAATTCTTTTCTTTATATAATGTTAATTTATTAATTAATTGGGTAATTTCATCTAATTGAATTTTTATATATTTTCCTATATCTTCCATGGTTTTACTAGGGTTATGTTTGGGTTAGATGAGCGGGTTGGCTCTAATACCAATTTTTGGTCTAATATTTTTTTAAAAATTTCTCATCTATTTGATCTAAGTACTTTATGGAATTTCTCATCCATAAGTACTTTATGGAATTTTATAACCTACAAAACAACAGGTATAGTATTAAATTTTTTATTAGATAATAAAATACGAATGAAAAATACCACTGAATTTTTTAATATTGTTAAACCTATAAATTTTTTTTTAAGTAGTAACCAATAAAATTTATAAAGAATTTATAGGAAAAGATATATGTCATGGACATATTATGGGAATGGAGGGAACGTAATGTCAGCATACAATCCCCAATGGAAGCAAATGGAGCATATGTTATTATATATAATGGAGATCCTAAAACACAAATTTCAAAAGTATCATGATTTGAAAGATGACATTTAAAGTATTGAATTTCGTACTGTACTATTAGATATCGATTCAAAAATAATACAAAACTATAACATTTTTTTACGGATCATTTTAATTAGTATCGTTTAGTATTTGAAATATCGGTCAAATATCGACCGGCACTATAAAGTTCAAAATATCTAGAGATTTAAATGTAAAAATTTAACTAGAAACACAACAGGCATGACGTAGGTAGATAATCACGCACACGCCACACAAAAATGATAAGCAGTCAGAAGCTCATCCCGTAGCCGCCACAGCCCCCTTGTTCACCGGCAGCCCATACCTAAAATTGGATCCATTTGAAAATCACACACATACACACACACACACACACACACACATATATATATATATATATATATATATATATATATGTTATACAAGATGCTAAAATTGGATCCATAAAATTAAAATTCAATCCATGGAAAGTGGGATGGACACCAAGTTGTAAAATTTTAGGCAAATGGTGAAACTAGAACAAGGTCGACTATGAAATGAGAAAGTAAAGTAGAGAAGGTAAAAGTGAAAGTGAAACCTTGAGAAAAAATCTTTGAAAAGTATCAGTAGGGTTATGGATTATTGACGAGAGAAAAATTATGGACCAAGAGAGTGATAGAGCGGAAGAGGAAGAGAGAGGACCCACCAATGTTTATGAACATGGAAATTAGAGGAGAAAAGTAGAAAGACAGGGGGAGAGTTAGATGGAAAGGTCATAGCCAGCCATGGAAAAGCTTGAAAAGTAAAGTTCAAAGTCAACTCTCTTGTGATTTTAAAAATAATCAAGGCAAAGGAACGCACCATATATGCGTAGATCGCCTCCTAACATTTTTTAAAAGAAGTAAATTAATATTTAATATTTTAAAATAATATTAATAATATCCTAATTCAATAAAAATTTTGACAATTTTTATTGTATAAATTATAAATTTAGACTACGTGATATTACAATTAATTAATTTAGATTAATTTTTAAAAATATTTATTAAAGACAATTTTTATTTTAAAGTTTAATAAAATCTCTAAATAAATTTTATTATTACCTCTATTACCACTTTCAAAATATAATAAATACTATTTTAATAATATTAAAGCACAAACTAGTATACGAGGTGAAAATTTAAAGTTATTAAATTTATTTTAAAATTATAAGTATGTAATTATTAATATTAAGTTAGATATAATTGTAATTGTTAGAGATGTATGAATATTTATTGTAATATTTTGATCTAAGTATTATTTATTATATGATTAAATTATAATATTTTAAATATTTTAAATTGTTCTTAATTTTGTATTTGTATGATGATTGAATAACATTTTTCATATTAATTATGTTTATTATTTATATTTCAAAAATAATATTAATAATATTTTAAATTCTTATTATTATAATTTTTACAGGCATGATTAATGTAAAATTATAAATTATACAGTACAATACATTGAATTACTATTTTGCAACTTAAAAAAATTGAAGAATTATTTTATAAATTTAAAAAATTATTTTAAACGATATCTAATATTGACCAGTACCGATATAATATTGCACCAAAATTAAATTCAGTCCTAATACAGTACTAGAATCGAAACCGAGACTGATATAATTGGCCATATATACTGTCACAAATTGTGAAGCCACATCAAGATTAATACGGGTGATAACTTCGCAGATTTACTATTTCACTTTACCATTTTACCCAATAAACATAAAGAAAATGTGATAAATGTTTTATCGCTAAAACGAAAGTCCTTTTTTTGGTGCAAAATTAGAATTACAATTATAATAAGTAAAATTATAAAAAATGAATAATAATTTACTAAAACTTAATCATTCGTACTTGATTCTTTTTCATATGCATGAGAATATTAGTTATTTTAATAACTATGATCGCATTCCTTGAAGTCAAATGAGTGATTAAAATATATATTTTTGGTTAGAATCAGAAAGAAAAAATGATTGACATTGAGATACCAAATTTCGGTTAAAATTTCACTTTGGTGCTCCCAAATACAACCATATTCTACCATATATGCACAAAATTTTCATCAAATATATAGTCAGAAGTGGCGGATGTAGATTTCCACTTAATTGTTGGGGGACCAGCAGGAATCATAAATTACCATGGTATTGGTAAGGATCCAATAACACAATTGACTCTGTTTTATAGCTCAGAGTCAATAAAGAAAAAACAACCTTTGGCTCATTATAATGGAAAAACTAGCCAGGACACCTTCAGTCCTACATTACATTACATCGAAAAGATGCGCCAATCAAGGAAGATAAATCGACCACAGTAAACCACTAGCTGCGAAAGTCCAAATGACCACAATATAAGGACATTCTGCCACTTCGTTTCTTTGTGAGACATAATTAAGTAGATATATTTAAATTTGCAATTGAAGATATAAATCATTTGTTAATGTGTAATAGACATATACATATACATATACATATACATATACATATACATATACATAGACATATTATATTATATTATATTATATTACATTATATTATATTATATTATATTGATGAAAAATTAGAGGAATAATTTAATCATGAATATGGAGATTTCACTTTTGTGAAATTATTATTAATGCTTGCGATGATGCATGATCTTTCATGTTATAAGTGTAATGCTTCACTTCCTTCAAAATTTTCTTTTAGATAAATTATAAAAATCTTCTAAATTTTAGTAATAATTTATTAAACTTTGAATAATAATAATAATATTCTAATTTCTATTTTTTTTTTACAAAAATAGCTCATCATTAGTCTCATTAATAATGTTAATGTGGACCCCTAAAATTGATCCCTAATGTTAAAACTCATGATATTCTTAAAATCTATAGCTTCAACAATGCATCTATGTTTTTAAAGAATAAGTTAGATCAAATCTCCAGAGGGCTGTATAAGTCAATGAAAAGAATCCCATCAGCAACAATCACACTATAGAGTTAGGTTTGGTGTCACCATCGTTCGACAAATAAAAGCCAAGAGAGTTTAGATCTATTGGGAATTAGCTAGTTATATAGATGGAAAGTGTTAAAAATAAAAGCAATTTAGCTAACAAGTGCACTTGGAGGAGGAAATATTCCGTAATAAAACCATAGGGAGATTTCTCAATTATTATCAAATCCCACTTGAATATTAGCATTTCATTTCCTTTACAACATAAAAAATCTCTTGTTCTTAGAAGGAATATAAAGAAGGCAATATACTTGTGATTGAAAATCTTTTTAAAGGTCTAAAAGGATTCAATTTTACAAAAACTTCTAGTTCAGCCAAAGTTGTTTCTACCATAAATGAAAACTGAAAAATTTAACGCAAAATAAACAAATCAACACTTGAGATTTGGTAAGATAGTTTGACACACCTTTTTTATATCTGCGAGGCCCTCACCTAACTTAATTATTTTCACCTGTGATACAACCATAGTTTTACTCAAGGCATTACAAAGCTAACTCACCTAATCCTGGACACTATCACTCGTCCTCACAACCCATGAAAGTAAATCACTCCCAAAAGTACGAACGCCTCATACTAACCTAAACCGAGGATTTTCTCAACATTATTTGATAATAAAAGATGAAAATAAAATAATTCTAATGATAGAAACAATAATGAACATAAATAAAGACAATACTTTAGATAAAAAGCAACTCCCTTTAATATGCTACTTCATCAACAAAAGAAAGGAAAGTTGTTCATCAAGAATGTTGTTGGTATAACACCCCACTCTCGCAAGACATATGCCTGACGTCCTGAGTGATGTTCGAGTACGTACCCCGCAAGGGTGGCATCTAGATCAATCAAACACTTGAAACTCGATATATATATATATATTTTTTCAACACAAATCATTCACAAACATTTCTCATTTGGAAAATTAGTATAAACAGAATGTTCAAATACACATTGTACAAAAATCGTGGAATATACAAATTGATACAAAATAAGAAAGTACAAATGCAGATGCGAACTGATCCTGACCTCTATCTCATACTCAAATGCATCGTCTGTACTAGACTGGAAATATTAGTGTTCATGCATAACTTGGTGAAAAGATTCAATTTTTAGAAGCTAATTCATAATGAGAAGATCGTTGTCAATCCCATGCCAATATCCCAAAAAGGACTTCCCGTTCTTCTTTATCCCCTCACATTTTGATAAGTCCAAAATTATATTATCTTATGTTACAACACTATTAATTTGTAAGAAATTCAGTCTCTACCATAACTACTAAGCTATAGCTATATATACATATATAAAGACGTGCAACATAAGGTGAGAAATATTTACCATTAGCTATAGGTGTTACGATATTTCAATTGATATGGTTATAGATGCATTACAGTACATGGCATAAGTACGTAACTAAAGAGCCATTTCTGACCACAAAATACAAGAAAAACATGAAGAGCTAATATGGATATAGAGGAAAATAGTTTAGGTAGCTTTAGCATAAAAATACTAACCCAACCTGTTACGTAAAATTCATAACTGTTAATGCATGAATGTAGTGTCGATACATCCCCAAGAAGATCATAACATTCAACTGCAATCCTTGTTCATCACCATCTAATTGTAAAGAAATAGATCTCCAGGCTTTTAAAATAGTAATATTTTGTAATATATCAAGTAATATTTCTCATTCAATTTCCTAATATAGTAAGGAATTGATTTCTGGTAACGTATTAAATGACAACAATCCTTTTTTTTTATTCTTAGCTAGGAGTGGAAGGTAGGTTGACTGATGTAATAGCCACACATTGTATGAAATAGAGCAAAAGAAAAACTTGCAAGCATCAAGCATCAACCGTATACTATATACGTTTAGTTCAGATCTGACAAACACAAACTGGTTCATTGTGCTAATTACTTTTTTGATATTACCGATTTTATATATAATATGAAGGGAACAATTTGTGTTGGTATATTATGTTGTCCTTTTCTAGTTTCTATTATACATTATTATGATTATAACATAAAACTACATATGCCTAAGACTGCTAAGACAAGGAATAGAAGATGGTGAGGACATGGCTATGGTAGAGGTAAAAAGTAGATCCTTGGCCACGGTGGTCTAGTTAGAATTCCCTCTTAGTGAAAGTTCTTAGTTGTGATAAGACCAACGTAACATTGGAAATAAGAAAGGTATCAAAAAATAGGTCATGAACATGTCACATAAGACATCTCACTTAGACTTAACGAAGCGTGTATTACACTGCAAAATTTCCGTCCAAAATAGCCTAAAATTGAGCAGACTCAATAATGTTTGGACCTTAATTAAGAAGATTATAATGTTTGGCCCTAAATTGATCAAACCTAATAACTTTTAGGCCTAAATTGCACATTTACCTGCCCTTTATACTATTTAGAAAGATTACTATAATATATCTAGTGGGTTAGGATCCTATTTAGATTTAGTTGATCTTGAGTCACTTAACACACTAACTAAACTTAATTTTGGTAGATAATATACTTATCAATCACATCTCATGTGACTCTTAGATCCATTAGGTGACAACTCTTACAAAAAATATTTCTTATATATTATTTCTAACCCTAACTCTATATTTATATAAGCATGAGTCACTCATCCAAATTATACAAATTTAGTTAAGTAAAACCCACTAATTAAGACAAAATATATTCAAGTTAAAGGGGCCTTGACTCACGCAATAAGCCTTACAATAAAGAGAACTTTGGTTTTACGCTTAAATAATGAAAGATAGCAATTACATTCTTAACGTGTACTTATTATTTTAATGAGAGATTTAATTTATTTGTCTCATCAAACTTAAAATTATATATAATCATACAATAAATATAAAACATGCAATCAGATATACATCAAAATATATCAAAAATATATTATTGCTATGCGATTTCTCATGCCAATATAATTAAATTATATGTATGAAACATTGAGTTTTGTTTGATTCTAATTATTGATCTTTATAATCCAAAATAATATTTTTTAAATATTTGAAAATTTTAAATAAGATTTAGCTTATTGATTCCTAAATGAATTAAATTCTTATGAAAATTTAATTTCATTTAAAAAATTTCAAATTAATAATCAAAAACCATTTCGATTCTTACTCCTTTAATAACATTAATTGAAAATAATTTTCAACAAAGTACACTTTTTACTTATTATAATTTAGAAAAACTTTTTTTCAAAATTTTAAAAGTAAAACATTCCAATCTAATTAGTAGACTGCTTCTCATCTAATTAGAAATATTGTTTTCCTAATTAGAAAAATATTTTTAATATTAAAGGAACCACTTTCAAAATAAATAAAATAATTTTAAATTTAATTAAGAAAGTATTTTTATTGTTTATTTATACATTAATTCTCAATTAATTAAAAATTGTTCCTTAATAAATAAGTAAATTATTTTCAGAATTATTAACAAATTCTCATTTTTCTTAATTAATAATTAAATCACCTTTCCAATTTTAATCAAGAAAATATAATTTTTAATAAATTAAGAAACTTAATGTTCATAAATAAAGAAGTAATTTCTAAATAAATACAAGGGATAAGCAATCCTAAAGTGTCCAAGCTTTTAGGATTTCTTCAGTCCAATGCCCAAACTCTTAAAATTTTAATTATGTGACTATCATTTTAAAACCTTAATAGTTCAGTTTAAAACATTACTTTTTTTAATAATTTGTTAATTTAGCTAATGAAATCTTCGTTGTTCACGATATATAGGTGTTCACCTAAAAAAAATTATCTTTCCTCCAGTCTAACCATGATCATTATTTTTCTAGGTTGACATAAATGTCATAAATAATAAAGATTTAGTTAGTCAAATCAACAAATTACTAATGGAACTATTGTTTTGAGCTTAATTGTTAAGATTTTAAATAGATTGAAAAAATCCCAAAATATTGGGTACTTTAGGGTTAGTTATCCCTAAATAGAATAATAGTTCTCTAAATAAATAAAATTATAACTTAATTTATCTCAATCAGATTGAAATAAATAACTTTAATTAATAAGCATATTTGTTAATTACTTAATAAAACATTTAATTGTAAATGAATCCAATTAATTAATTTCAATATAATATATATAATTAATTCTAAATATAGAAAATAAATTTTTAAAATTTAATTATGAACTAATATAATTATTAATCTTAATTAGGATTAGAGAATAAATTATTTTTCATTTTCTAATTAAATAATTTATGTCTATAGATTAAGATTAGTGTCTAGCAACACTATTATGACCATACAAATATTTATGAATGTCAAAGTAGTTTTGACTTACCTTTCTATGCATGACTTTTTTTGTATAATTCAATCATTGCATTATACAATATTCCAGTTAGACATAGAAAATGAAATTAATGTCTATTCTATTTAAGTTTGATCGTACTAGTTCTCCATAGTTGGTAATTGATTATATTAATTATATTTATAAACTATTTTACGAAGTGTTATTCCACTTTGGCTATGAATTTCATAAATCAATTTAAATAAAAAACAATAAACGTTCTCCTTAATCACTTTATGGTAATAAATCATATATTGATAACTCGGCTACCTCCATATAGTTCATACTATATCCATGGCTATCAATTTGAGTTATTCTTGATTAAAGTAGGTCATAGGTAGTATAGAAAAATGACAATCCCTATATGAGATATTTTGAAGATCTCAAGTCAAATGATTACTTATACAATCATCACAATGAAATTTTCATAAACACATAAGTAATGTTTCAAATCGATTTCTCATATGGGATCGGTTTAGTGAATTTGTTTTCTAACAAACACCCACATATTTGTTTAAGAATATCCATACTTTAGATGATGAGACTGACTAATTCTTTCATAAGAAATAAATATAACAACCGCTAGTCTTTTATGCTTTATTAATGTCTAGTCTTAATAAAATAGTAACCAGGAAAAATTTAGAGATAATATATAAATACAATATGAATCTTATAATTATGATCTCATTATAATTTCATTTGTAACGTATATTTATCCTATAGACTTTATCACTTTAAATTATATAATATGATTAATGCATAAACATAGTAAACATAAACATAAGCATAAACATAAATTGTACCTTATTATTCAATTTGATATTTTTATTATTGTTTCCCTTAAAATGTTTCTAAAATTATATAGTTGCATACATGTCTATCCTCTAATAGTATCCATACAAATATGTTAAGATAGCTCTAAAAGTGGTGTAAAGAGGATTAGGCAAGAAGTGCCAACTCCTTTAAAGCCTAAACTTATTTCTAATAGGGCTCTTTTAGTAATTTAATTGAAATAAAATTTTAATTTTACATAAACTTTAATCAAAATTATAATTAATTCTAGCTAAATACTAAGTGGACCCCAATAAAATCTAATATTCAATATTGATCCTTATTTATTGAATATCTCAAATTAAGTTCAAAAATATGTTGAAAATGAATATAAATTATAATCCTAAATTAAATTTAAAATAAAATAAAATAAACTTGTTTAATTTATCTTTAACTCTCTAATTAAATAATTTATATCCATAGACTAAGATTGGTGTCTAGTATCACATCATAAAAATATTATGAATATCAAAGAGGTTTTGACTAGCCTTCCTATGCATTATTTTTTCATATAATTCAATCATTTCATTAGACAATGTTCTAATTTGACATAAAATATGAAATTAATGTCTACTTTATTTAAGTCTAATTATATTAGTTTTCTGCCATTAGTAATTGATTTAATTATATTAATCACTTAACTACTTTCATATAATTCAATCATTTCATTAGACAATGTTCTAATTAGACATAAAATATGAAATTAATATCTACTTTATTTAAGTCTAATTATATTAGTTCTCTGCCATTAGTAATTGATTTAATTATATTAATCACTTAACTACCTTCATATAATTCATACTTTATTTAATGGCTATAAATTAAGCTATCCTTGACTAGGATAGATTATAGGTAGTATTAATACATAGAAATCCCTATAAGAGATCTCAGGTTAAAAGATCACTTATACAATCATCACAATGAGAATTTTTATAGATATGCAAGCAATGTTCTAAATATAATTCTTATATTGGGTTTGTTTAGTTACCTTGTTCTTATTCTTAAAAAACACCTATACATTTGTTTGTAAAGTCCTTAAGTTTAATATACTTAGCTCAATTAGTGTTCTATGTATTCTAAAACATACATTAAATAAGTTGCCACAGTGAACTGAATCAACAATCCTAAGCCCTCTAACTAAGGGCCTGTTTGGTTGGATGTTAATTAATGAAACGGAAGGGAACGGAATGGAACGGAAAGGAATGATTTATAATGGAATGGAATGTAATATAGTGATACGTTGTTTGGGAAGGATGGAAGGGTTCATAATGTAATG
>JANZXP010000002.1:12947533-12958408 GCA_027576715.1 Erythroxylum flavicans
GTGAATTTAGCTACGGCCGAATCTCTGACGTTTTCGACCGTCAGTTTATTCCGTCGGTAATTTGGTATACTGACGGTATATTTGTTTTTTCCGTCGGTAATTTCCGTCTGTAATTCACTGTTTTCTTGTAGTGTTTAAGCCTAAGAAAGTACTTGAGCTTGCCTAAATCTTTGAGGTGAAATTACTTATGAAGGTATTTCTTCATTTGCTTTATCTAATCACCGTTGTTTCCTGCAATAATAATGTCATCAACATAGACTAGCAAGGCAAGAAAGTTTTTGTCAGATCTCATAATGAACAACAAATAGTTACATTTAGACTGTTGGCAACCATAACATAAGAGAGCTTGAGAAAATTTTCAAACCATTGGCGAGGTGCCTATAAATCGATTTTCAAATTTTGCAAACTCGAGAATCTCCTGGTTTTGTCACACCATGAGGTGGTACTATGTAAATTACCTCTCAAAGATCTCCTTACACAAAGGCATTATTGACATCTAGATGGTGGAGTTCCCAATTTTTAGCTGCAGCTACAAATAAAAGACATCGAACAATAGTCAGTTTTGCTACATGTGCAAAAGTTTCTTTATAGTCGATACCCTCTATTTGACTAAACCCTTTAACAACCAAACGAGCCTTGTAGTGCTCACTGCTACCATCTGCCTTACGTTTATTCTTAAAAACTCATTTTGCTCCGATAGGTTTCTTTCAATTTTTCAAGGATCCAAGTTCCATTTTGCTCTAGGGCTTTAATCTCCTGTTTCATGGAATTTTGCCAATTAAGATCTTGATTTGCCTACTCAAAGTTTTAAGGCTCAATTTGCTTTACTAAAGCTGTAAGATAGCTTTTGTGAGTCGAACTAAATTTCGAACAATCAAGATTTTAAGCCAAAGGATATGGCTTACCTGAAGCGACTTGATTGACCAATTTTAAGGACAATTTTACCTCAGACATATTTTTCACATAGTCTTGAAGATAGGGTGGTAGATGTCTCTCTCGTTATGGTCTTCCTTGTTGATTTATCGAATGTTGTACTGGATCGTTTGTCGGGGTTGGCTGTGAAATCACTGAAGCTGGGGATGCTTCATCGTTTTCTGTTTCCTAAGAAATGGCTTACTCATCCGTTGAGAAATAATTTTTCTACAACTCAAAGTTTGAAATTGAAATGCTACCTGAATTTGAAATCAATGGACAGATGAAATTCGTGTCATTATTTTCAGTCCTGCAAAGAAATTCATTTTCTAGAAACACAACATCTCTATAAACAATTAATTTGTTAGTTTTGGGATCAAAAACCTTGTAACCTTTTTGTCCCATTGGATATCCAAGAAAGATGCAAGGTTTAGAGCGAGTTTCAAATTTGTCTTTAATTCTTGGTTTATAGTGCAGATAACAAAGACACCTAAACACTCTTAAATGTTTAATTGAAGGTAATTTTCCAAATAGAATTTCAAAAGGGCTTTTACCATTCAATTTGTTGGATGGCATGAGATTGACTAGGTATGTCGCTATTAAAATGCACTCACCCCAAAATTTTAATAGAAGATTTGCCTGAAAATGAAGAGATCGAGCTATCTTAAATAGATGTCGATGCTTCCTTTCCACAATGCCATTTTGTTATGGCATGTAAGTACATAAAGTTTGTATAAGGATTCCATTCTATTGAAAAAATTCCAACATTGATCTAGCAACAAGTTTTGCTGCATTATCAGCCCGTACCTGAAAAATATTTTCTGAAATTGATTTTTGATCATCGCATGAAATACAACAAATTCTGAGACAACATTAAATTTAGATCTCAGCAAATAGACCCAAGTGCTCCTGTTGTGATCATCAACCATCGTCAAGAAGTAATGAAATCCAAAACAAGATGCAGTCTTATATAGTCCCTAAATATCCAAGTGAACAAGATCAAACGAATTACTTTAAATATTAGAACTCACAGGAAAAGTTTTACTTGCTTGCTTAGCTCTAATGCAAGGCTCACAATGTTTATTTATTCTATCAATACGCATATTAAAAATTTGTGAAGTAGAAGACAATTTTCTAAAAGAAACATGTCCAAGGCTTTTATGCCAAATAGTACTAGAACAATCTAATCTTAAACTAGCAGCAACATGTTCGCTAGTATTATGAAAATAGTAAAGTCCATCTTGGAATTTGCCCCTACCAATAGTCATCCTCGACTCAAGGTCCTGAAGAATACAATAATCAGGAAAAAATGTTAATGAACATCTTAAATCACGAGTTAATTTACTCACAAATAAAAAGATTGCATTTAAAGGATGGAACACATAAAACACCTTCAATTTTATGTTTGAAGATAAAGCAAGTTCTCCTTGAAAGTCAATCTCTAAACGACTTCCATCTGGGAGTCGCACAAGTGAGGCACCTTTTATAACTTCAGTGTTTGAGAGACAATTTTGATTAAATCATATGTTCCGATGCTCCACTGTCAATAATCCAATTTAAAAAATCAATAATTGCCTTACCAATAAAATTTTTCATACTTTCTAATTTCTCACATAGAGTAGTCATATTGCTCCTGACTTATGTATAAACCCTTTTCTTGGTCTCCTCCATTGCTTGTTGACTCTTGATTTACCGAATGGCCTTGATTTGGTGTCACCCTTTTATTTTCAGCCCTCTTTTTATTCCCTTTCCAACAATCAGGATAACCTTTACGCTTGGAGCAATCATTAGAGAAATATTTGATTTTGCCACAGTATGTGCAAGGCATGTTGGCTCATTCACGGTCCTGAACTTGCTGTCTTGCACGAGTAAATTTTGCTGTAAAGGTCACAGCCTCAAACGCCTTAACAATAACAATATTCAATTGTTTTTATTCTTTACTAACCAACGCATAGGCTTTGTTGATGCTTGGTAAAGGTTCCATGTTTAATATTTGTGACTTGATGACACTAAAGTGATCGATTAGTCCCATGAGAAATTTATGAAGTTTCTCACCTTCACGTTTTGCCAATAGCTCCTATTAGCAAGTTCGTTCCACAGTGCTTTCAACTTAGTGTAATAGGGAGCTACAGAAAGATCTCATTTTTGCATCAAGGCCAATTAACGTTGATACCATGATAGGTAGCTTTTTCCTATCATCCGTCATAGATAGCTTTGTTATTGGTCGGTTGCTCTAGGATTTAGGTCGAAGGTATCAAAACTTACTATGATACCATGATAAGAAAAAGTTTTGGAGAAGATCAAGTCTCGTGATTCATTAGCTCGTCAACAAATATATATACACGTACATAGCTTAGCTCACAAAGGGAGTTAAACTTAGTTAGGAAACTAAATTCCTAGAAGTTAGGCTTACATCTAGTAATACAAACAATCAGCCTAATAGTAGGAGACCGAATTAACAAGGGAATAAACCACAATAATATCACAACCATATATACACCAAGAAATTATCCTTCAACATAATTCTTTAACTATATTTAAATGATTGTTATATCAACTAAGAGAGTAATTGAATTAGAGTTTTTCTTCCTTCGTGACAAATAAAATATGTAAATGGTTCATTTTCACTTTAGGAAAAGAAGATTCATAAAGATTCCTTACATGTACAAAATTTACAGAGATATTTACCTCTCTCAATGACATCTGAAGACCAATATAACATACTTAGTGTGAAGAAATTACGATTATGAAAGCACAAACCTAACCCTAATATCATATTAAGAAATCATTTAACCTAAAAGCTTGAGTTTATGGATAAGAATTGATCATTAGAAAGATAATTTCAGTGTGTATAATTGTTGACATAACATATTTAAAACAACGAAATTTTAACACACTTAACTAAAAATTTATGATTATAAAAATACAAACTTAACTCCATATTACATTAAAAACTATTCAATTTAAAAGCTTAAATTTTATAGATAAGATCTACTAAATAGATCATTTATTATTTTAAAATGTTCTTTCATATATACATGCGGACAAACACTATATATTATGAATAAACTAATAAAAAGCATATCATAGATTATTATAAATAAACAAGAATGGCATGATTTGAATTCTTGACTTTTTAGTCACCTAAAATTTTTATTTTGAAGAAAATGTTATTTATATTTTTAAAAAAGAGTAGTAAATACTTTTTGAAAAGATCCTTAAGACATTAAGTTATCATTTTCTACTTGAAAAGATCCTTAAGACATTAAGTTATCATTCTTATATATACGCCCTTGTTAACTATTTTTCCTAGAATTTAACAATTTGTACTCCCCAGCTTCCGAGTGTTGTGTAAAAAAGGCGGCAACTTAAGAGGCCCAATGTAAACGAGCGTCGAAAACGTCTATGTAACGTTACTATTGCCATTTGCCAGTGACCATATATCTACCAGTCTCTACTTTCAAAACCAAAACTACCATGAACTAACTACCTGTCAAAACCAACCTCATTCCTTCGTTGCCACCACGTCCAATCATGTTCACATGTTTATGCAAATACGTATGTGTACATATATATATATTCTTACACGTACACATCTCCCATTCTCTTTCACCTACTCTTCCTGGTTAATCTCTTTCTCTATCACTTCAGTTTTGGTGGTTCATATTATTGTTTGTTGTTTCTCCCTTGGATCCTTCTCTTTGTTTGACTTGCTTCTTTCTTCGTGCTCTTTTCTTCCTCTCGAAGGATTACCCGAAGCAACTACTCTTGGTCTGCAATCACGCGGGGATTCCATCCAGTTCAGATGCTGAAAAACTGAACCTCATTCTCCTCCTGACAAGTTGTTGCCAGGTCTGTCCAAGAAACAGAAAAGAGTGAAAAAGAAAAGATTCTTTATTCCTGCAAGGAATAGTTTCTGCAAATCATGGAGGAACCATCAAATGGGAAACTTGAGGAGTCCCAGATGGTGGAACTAGAGGAAAAAGATACCAAGAAAATTGCCAAGGACGTCGAGGAGATCAAACATGAAGATGAATCAGTCAAACAAATTGATATTGATGGCAATTCCAAGTCTGTGGAAGAGGCAGATCATGATGGCTGTTCAGTAGAAAAGGAAGAAACTGAAGACAAGAATCCACAGGCGGAGGAATCAACTGTAGAGAAGCTGGACAACGAAGTTTCTAACATTGTTGAAGAATCGGCTTCACTTCTAGGAACTTTTGTAGAAGACTTGGTTCAAGGTGTGGAAGCTCTGTCAGAGGATTCTCAAGTGCAGGAAGTAGAAAGAAAAGAAGAAGTGGAGATTCCTAAAGAAAATCTAAGTCCAGTAGTTGTAACAGATTTAATGATGGATTCAACACCATTACCACCTGCAACTTCAGAAGTGTCTGAGGTGGTGCCAAATGCAGCCAACGAAACAATTGTTCCTTCTTCTGCGGAGAACCCTGACTTCACTCCAGTTGTAGGACATACTGTGACAGAAGTAACCGAGGAAAAAGCTGAACCATCTGCTAATGAAAAACATGATTATGCGGTTCCAAAAGATCTGACAGAGGTAGAGTCAAAGGTAACTGATGTAGCAAATGTAGCAGCTTCCGTTGAGGAGAAAACAGAGGAGGCATCTGTTGTTGCTAGAGACGAACCTGTGAAAAAATCATTGCCACCAACCACTGAGAGTACTATTGTTAGAAGCACTGATTCTTCACCTGCAAATACTGGAAACCCTGTTAGTACATATGAGTTTGACTAATCTGATGACTCTTTGCTGCAAAAGACCACTATTTTTTTGACCCTGTTAAAAGTTTGTTTCGCTGATTCGATATTGCTATTCTTTGCAGTCTGTCGTCTCTATGAAACAGCGAATTATGCAACCTACATCTTGGAAGAGCTGCTGTGGTCTTTTTGAAGTCCTTAGGCGTTCAAATAGGTAACTCAAGGTGCGTAAAAACACAACTCTCCTCAGTTTGGACACCCAACTCTTCTTCCTCTATACATTTTCGTCATCGAAATTGATTATCAATTGTGAATGCATCTGCATCCAAGTATTTCCATGGAAGAGAGATCAAGATCGGGTTTTAAAGAAAGTTGGATGTCTTTGCCTTTTCCTGCTGATGGATGGTCACAATTAATCCATCTCTTACTTGCTCTTGCTAAGGAGTCTTGAGTTAGAAATTGTCAAACAGAGAGGAAATGACGACGATGTTTCTTCATCTCTTCCATTTCCCTTCTGTTTTTCCCTTTATTTCTTAGAGCTTGTCAACATGATAATAGTCTGGCAATAATTAGCTATTTGGTGATTAAAACAGATTATGAACAGTCACCTAAAGACTAAAATTATGAGGTAAAAGAAAAGGCAACCACTGAGCATAGAGGTAAAGCTGTTGGAGCACGTAAGATTCTATCTCAAGGATAAATTCTTAAAAAGTTGGCTAAAGTTGTCCGTGGATAAGAAACTAATAATACGATGTACCCTTCATGCGTGGTCACTCAAACGGAAAAGCATATATGAAAATGAAATAGTATTACCCATATCGAAGGCCTTTAACTTGAATGTTTGTAGCAATCCCTTGATCTGGTTTCTCTTACAATGTTGTTGCCAAGTAGTTAGCTACTGATGTTTTGAGGGCATCTGGTCAGTGTACAAAGGCCATGATGTTGAATGAAGAACAGATGCAAACGAGACAGAATCAAGTAAAAAAGGCTCACTTTATCCTAAAGATATGAATAGCTATTCCTTGCTGCATTGTTGTTCCGTGTAAAAACAACTCTGCCAAATATGCTTGCAGAATAACCTTAATAAACACTTTCTATATTGATAGGTTTTGGATTGTTCTTTCTTTCCTTTTTCCTTTCTTCGCGGTGGGGTTGGTAGAACCAGGTGCTTATTGATGATTGTTACATGGTAAGTTGCTTATTTGGAGAATCACAACAGATATAATTCTGAAAACGAAATAATAATAAAGGAGCGCATGTGCTTATTTAATTGGCCCAGCAAACGTCGTTAGAGTGCACGTTGATTCAACTATCAACTGGAAAGAAAATTGGTAAGGAGGAATTATCTTATTGATATTGAAAGGACACATGGGAAGTGCAGACAGAAAGTGATTTTCTTTGGAAACAGGTTTATTTAGCTTTGCTTTCGTGTTTGACAGATCAAGAGCTTCACTGCATTCATTGTAGTTTGAGTGGCTTCTGATTCATTACTTGCTATTAATTACATAGCCAGTCAAGTTTAGAAAAAATTTTAATGCAATCTAATGGAGTGAAAAACAACTTGGAACACCAGGACTCTCTTGTTGTTGTCATTTCGATTAATTAGAGGTTTAAACTTGTTGAAGTTCCCTCATAATATTTTGTTTTGCTGGTTTAAAGCTGATGTTGTCTCCTGCTTTGTTTCAAAAGCAGCTTAAGGGTTTGGAGTAAGTATGCATATACGTTTTAGGCCATGACCATAATCATAGTAAGCTCATGTTCTCTTTTATTTCATCTATCACTTTATTCTCAAGCTTGATGTCTTGTTATAGAAAGAACACTGTAACGTAGATGTCTACTGAGTATATCGTCTTCTTTTTCTGTTTGATGTAGTGAAGTGGAACCAATTGTACCATTTTCAAGTACATTACACGAAATCATAAAATACATGAAATACTTACAATTCGAGAAATACCGATTTTGTAGCAGTGGCAACAACTAGAGAGATAGGGAGATTTCTTACTTTTTTTTTTTTTGTCTTGTCTTGGACTTCCCAATGCAGATATAAGAGCATCAGTCCCAATCTGGATCCAGCTACAAAACTTGCAGAATCGTAAATGTACCATTTTCTCTACAGAAGAGGTCCGGGACAAATAAACTACGTCCACGTCAAGGTGGATCAGAAGAGAATGATAAAATTGGATAGCCGTTTGTTATTTGTTTAGTTTGCTTTGCATCATCAGATAAATTCTAAACTCCCATTTGTAATTGTAATACGATTATTGAGTTTATTTTTAGAATGAGTATAATTGTAAGATGATTGAGTTTGATGGGTAAAGAAACAAACATTTCAAATATAATTATTATCTTTTGTCTTTATGCCCAAAGACACTTGCTGACAATATCTTTGGAATAACAGATGCACATGCATCTAACCATTAAGAGCAGTTGTTAGATTTGCCATCTAGAGAAGCAGAAAGAAGAATGGAAAAGTCTATATTAGAATTCTCAGAATCCCTGGAAAGAAATGTATGTTGTAGCTCTTTTATTCCCTACATACCCGCAACTTCGAACAAATCTCTCTACCCAAAGAAATATGTAACATTGTAGCATTACTATTCAGAAGCAATGCAGTCATGAGTGAATTGAACACCAAGAATCTCAAGCCACTGGGCACATCCCATAACCAGTTACGCGTTAACTTAAAATTGTTTCCGATCCAATGCACTTCTAAGTTGTTCCAACAGGCAAGACTATTCATCATAACTGAACCGAGTTTTCATGTGTGGTCAACCTTACCATCTAAAACTAAATTTACTCTTGAAGAATTCAAAACTTCATGTTGTAAAAACGTAGAAACAGTTAGTAATACATTGTAGTTCGGAGTCTTGTTCTACTAACAATCCAAAACAGGCATCTTTGAACGCTAGCATATTGCCGGTCATTAGCAACTCAGAAGTTTATTAGTCATTTGGTGAAGTAAAGGCTTACAAGATCACGCAAAACCCAAGAGTACGACTTCTCAGACACAAAAATAGTAAAAAGCTAAGCTGGACACAACACACCCTCCCCATTAGCTTGCAAAAACCACAGTAAAAAGGTTGACAATGCGTCAATGAGAAGAATTTAGTTGACAGGTGCAATTGTCACCAACACCTGCAATTAAACAAGAAGGATCAATTTAATCACACTTTGCCTGGAAAGTAGTTGTTCTTAAAGCAAATTCATAAGAGACAATTTCCATCAAACTTGGGAAGAGAAAGCCAAATTATCTCTTGTCATGAAATTAGAGTGCCTTGCATCAGCAGGGAACATGTACCGTAGCTTGTTTTTCATTGTATATCATTGTAAATGAACAAAAAACAATGAGATTTTGTAAAATCTTGCATGCAGACATCCACGCTTCAAGACAGTTGCAGTAGAAACACTAGTGCTACTCATACCAAGTCTGATTTCTTACTTACTATCCGTTCTTCATATATAAGAAAGATAAAACATTGGTTAAGAGTTTTCAGAGCCTAGGGGTTTACTTATTTACTCTTTCATTAGACACAAAAAGAACAACCAATAGAATCAGCCCATTTTTACTGCTGCTGCACCCATCTATCAGTTAAGTGGGCTCTAAATGATCTTGCTTCTAGTATGAATCATGATGGAATTGCAACAAATTGGTCAATCTGTTGTAAAGCTAAAATTTATCCTCATGACATAGGGGGTTAAAAAAAGGACAAATTTACATAAGCCTTTAGGAAAGATAAAGATTCTAAATATATTGGAATTCAAGAAAGAATCAGAAAGAAAGGGCCAAGAAAAACTGACCTCATGTGCGCCTTGCACTGCGAAGATAGAACACCACACAAACAGAAGATGCGGCCAAAATAGCGGCGGCGGTGGAAGCAACTGCCACCTGTGGCCAATGCTCCCCATTCCAATCGTCTCCCTTATTCTGCATCTCCTCTATCTTCGTTTCCATTTGCCTCAACTCATTCGTCAATTTCCCGATCTCCGCGATCTTCTCACCCCGCATCTTCTCGATCTTTGCTTCCACTTCCTTCTTCATGGCCTCTGAGTAGCCCAACTCATTACTTAATTCCCCAATCTTCTTCTCCAACTCCTCGATCTCTCCTTCCCTTTTCCTCAACTCACCAGTCAACTTCCCAATCTCAGCGATCTTCTCTTCCTCACTCCTTATTCTCTTGCTCTTCTCTTCCGTTTCCCTAACTTCAAGAGCCCCAACCTTTCGCTCCAACTCTCTCACTCTCATTTCCCTTTCCGCTTTATCTTTCTTAAGCTCCCCTACCTCCACAGTGGCCGCATACAACTCCTCGTTGAGCGCAATCCCATCTCTTTCCACCTGCAGCGTTCTCTTGGAAAACTCTTCGAGTGCTCTCCTCAATTTCCCGACATCACGCTCCAATTTTTCATTCTTCTGCGTCTCTTGCTCCAAGGCCTCAATCGCTTGCTTCAACTTGCTGTCCTCCATCTTACTCCCTTTCTGTTCCTCCACCTCCGCTACAACGCCGTTGGCAGTAAGGTCGTTCTCATCCATATTGCCTATGGAGAAGAGAACACCACAGCATCAATCAGAGATTACAAAAAGCTATTTAATGTCATATAAAGAAGAAAGGAAGAAGAAATACCAAGTACCAGCAGGGATGGAAATGTACACAAGAATCTCCAAGTAAACAAGCAGCGTGTGCGTGTGTTGCAGGCGGCTAAACAAAAAATATCTACGATAGGGCTCCTCAACTCGAAGACACTTTTTTAACTCTTTTTCTTAATAATTTCTAGAATATTAAATGGATAAGGACTTTTCTTCAATATTCGGGCTCGGCCCACTATTATTACCTTATTGGTCAAAAATACGACATCGTTAAAACATTGGTATTACTACTAGGTTCTTCTACCTCTCCTCTTTCTGTCCTTCTACTTCCATACCATCGTTGGTTCACTATCAGTGCATTTTCGGTTCCGCCAATCAGTGCTTCTGTTACTTCTCTGACTGGATTGTGAGTTTGTCGCTTTAACTTATTCTTTCGTTTGCTTTTCTTTTTTCTTCTTTTAAAATTTTCTTTTTTATAATTATTGCAGATATCATAACTCACCTATTAAATTAATTATTGATAAGCGTTTTGGTTGGAGATGGAATAAGATTGGAAGGTTGGAGTTGTCAGAGGATTACTTCTATGAAAATTTGTGGTTATCATCAGTTTCTTTTTCCTTTAAGTAGAGTTCATGACTGTCTTGGGGATAATTCCATTTTGTTTTCAT
>JANZXP010000002.1:12980080-13009947 GCA_027576715.1 Erythroxylum flavicans
GAAAGGTAAGCCTAGTGCTTTAGTATGTTTCGAATCTAATTTAGCAGAAGTTCCTTATAATACTTGGTGGATTGATTATGGATGTACCACTCATGTTGCTAATAAGATGCAGGGATTCCTTACGATCTAAACCATAAACCCAAATGAAAGATTTGTCTTCATGGGAAATCGAGTCAAAGCTCTAGTTGAAGCCATTAGAACTTACCACTTGATTTTAGACACAGGACATCATTTAGATCTTTTTGAAACCCTTTATGTTCCTACAATTTCTCGAAACTTAGTTTTTTTGTCAAAACTTGATACTGTTGGATATTCCTTAAAATTTGATAATGGATGTTTTAGTTTGTTCAAACATAATTGCCTTATTGATTCTGGTATACTCTGAGATGGTTTGTGCAAATTAAAGCTTGATAACCTTTTTACTGAAACCCTGTTGACCTCGCATCATAATGTTGGTACTAAAAGAAGTTTTATAAATGAAAATTCAGGTTACTTGTGGCATAAACATTTAGGTCATATATCGAAAGATAGAATGACCAGATTAGTAAAGAATGAATTCTTCCAAAATTAGATGTTACTAATCTTAGAATTTGTGTGAATTGTACTAAGGGAAAAACATACAAAACACACAATTAAGTAAGAAGTCATAAGAAGTACACAGCTCCTTGAAATTATACATACTGATATATATGGGCCTGTTGATGTTCCATTATTTAATGGAGAAAAGTTTTTCACACTTTCATTAATGATTTTTCACGTTATGGATATATTTATCTACTTCATGAAAAATCTCAGTCAATAAATGCTTTAGAAGTATTTATCAATGAGGTATAAAGGCAATTAGATAGAAAAGTGAAAATTGTTCGATCAGATAAAGGTGGTGAATATTATGGAAGATATAGTGAAAGTGGACAATGTCCTGTCCCATTTGCTAAATTTCTTAAAAAGCGTGGTATACATGCTTAATACACAATACCAGGTACACCACAACAAAATGGTGTAGCAGAAAGGTGCAATCGTACCTTAATAGATATGGTTAGGAGTATGATGAGTCATTGTTCTCTACCATCATCATTGTGGATGTATGCATTAAAAACTGCCAAGTATTTATTAAATAGGGTTCTTAGTAAAGCAGTTCCGAAGACACCTTTTAAACTATGGACAGAGAAAAACCTAGTTTAAGACATCTACATATTTGGGGTTGTCTGGCAGAAGTACGAATATACAATCCACATGAAAGAAAATTGGATTCAAGAACAACCAGTGGTTTTTTCATTGGTTATCCAGAAAATCGAGAAATTAGTGGGAATTCAGAGTCAAGGAAAGTGAATTTTCAAGAAGTTAAAGCGCAAGTTTTCTTGCCTATAACTTCTTCTCAAGTGTTTATTTCTAGAGTTGTTGAAAATTTTAACAATTTACAAGAACAACAAATGCATGATCAAGAACTGTAAATGCATGACCAAGCTCCAAAAATTGAAGTCACTGTTAATAAACCTGTTGTAAATGAGCCACATAAAGTTGCATTAAGAAGATCTCAAAGACAAAAGAGATCGGCAATTTTGGATGATTATGTGGTTTATTTACGAGAAGTAGAAGGTGATTTAGATATTGATAACGATCCAGTTTCGTTTTCACAAGCCATTGAAAATTCTAATAAATGGTTAGATGCCATGAAAGAAGAGTTAAAATCTATAAATGACAATCAAGTTTGGGATCTTGCTGAATTACCAGAAAGTTGTAAAAGAGTCAGACGTAAATGGGTCTTTAAGACCAAGCGTGACTCTAATGGTAATATTGAGAGATATAAAGCTAGACTTGTCGCCAAAGGTTATACTCAAAAGGATGGTGTTGATTATATTATTCTTATTAATTATTCTTATTAATATTTATTATTCTTATTAATTATATTTATTTTAAAATTAAATTCCTTAATTATATTTATTATTATTATTATTAAATTTCTTATTATTAATAATAATATTCTTAATATTATTAAACTTACTATTCTTATTAAATTTATTATTCTTATTATTATTTATTATTATTATTATAAATTTTCTAATAATAACTATTATTTCTTTTTTATTTTTTTATTTTTTTTATTAGTGTTATTATTATTATTATTATTATTATTATTATTATTATTCATAAATTCCTTATTATTATTAATTTTATTATTCTTATTATTATTAATTTTTGTATTATTATTATTGATTAAAATTATTTATATTATTATTATTTATTATTATTATTAATTTTCTACTAATTATTATTCTTATTATCCTTAATTATACTTATTAATATTATTAAGTTATTATTATTATTATTATTATTAAATTTATTATTCTTATTAATTTTATTATTCTTATTATTATTATTAATTTTCTACTAACAACTTTTTTTTATTTTTACTTTTTTATTTTTATTTTTATTTTTATTTTTATTATTGTCATTGTTGTTGTTGTTGTTATTAATTTTATTAATTATATTTGTTATCATTATTAAATTCCTTAATTATATTTATTCTTATTGTTATTAAATTCCTTATTATTATTAATTTTCTTCTTATTATTATTATATTTATTATTCCTATTAATATTAATTATTATTATTAATAATTTTCTACTTATTACTATTCTTATTATTATTAATTTTATTAATTATATTTAATATTATTATTAAATTCCTTAATTATATTTATCATTTTTATTAATATTAAACTCTTTAATTATTTTTAATTTTCTGTTTATGATTATTAAAATTATTATTATTATTATTATTATTATTATTATTATTATTATTATTATTATTATTATTATTATTATTATTATTATTATCATCATCGTCGTCATCATCATCATCATTAATCTTCTACTAACAACTATTATTATTATTATTTTTTATTTATTTATTGATTATATTTATTATTATTATTAAATTCCTTATTATTATTAATTTTCTTCTTATTATAATTAAATTTATTATTCTTATTAATATTAATTATTATAATTATTAATTTTCTACTTATTATTATTCTTATTAATTTATTATTATTATATTTAAATTTATTATTATTATTATTTATTATTATTATTATTATTAATTTTCTATTAACAACTATTATTATTATTATTATTTATTTATATTTAATTAACTTATATTATTATTATTATTGAGGGGTATAAGTTGTCCAAAAGAAAGATAATTGTGTTAGAGATATTCCCACTTGCATGGAATAGGTAAAAAGGAGGGGGGTTGTCTTTACCTATTCCTTAATGTAAGGAATAGCTAATCTTTAGGAATGTTATTCCTTGAGTCATAAAATAAACCAAACAAGGGAATAAGCAATAGGTGGGAATAGAAGGGTAATAGAATTTCTATTACCCTCAACCAAACACCCCATGATTAGAGTTTTCATATTGGTCATGCCTTCCTCGAGTTCAATTCCTTGCTATATTCCTAGAGTTTTGGTTTCCCGACACAATCTTTGCAGATTAAAATTTTCTAAAACATATTTTAAGATCAATTTAATTCCAAAATCCAGGTTGAATCTGAAAAATACATTAAAAACACTAAAAAATAATACAATTTAGTTTGATTTAAATCTCTAAGTTTATTTTAGTTTTTCCTCAAAATTTAGAAAACTTTTATCAATTGATTTAATTTAATATTATAAACCTGTAACTAATATTCAACCCGAAATAACTTTTAGAAGGCGCTGAAAAAGAGAAGTAACCATTAAAAAAATAAAACACGAGCGAATTTTTAATATTAAAAATACGAATAAATAGTTAAAAATAGACGGCGACTGTCGTTTAATTAATACCAGTGTTTTCTAAAGGGTGTATGAAGTTGGAATTTCAACTAATTCCCTGTTGGGAGTCGTCATTTTCTTAAGCTTAACACTGAAGGCTGAGTGGTAGTTGAGCTGGAGTCCAACTTCGTGTTTGATTTCACTTGTTTTTGCTCTCTTCAAAAGAAACGCAAGTCCACTAATTATTGAGATATAAAAACATAGCCTAATGACAAAGGTACGTGAAAACCAAGCAATTAGTGTATACGTATATATATAGAAATTCAAAGGACCGATTAAAATTACCTCTCTATCTATTAACTAGTTGGACGATTTTTTTTTTTAAAAAAAGATTCAAAATTATACAGTATATCAGAAAAGACAAGTTTTCGATAAATTCTCAAAAAAAATTGCGTGACATTCTATGAAAGATGTGGCAAATTAGTTGGACGATTTTTAGTACGTAATTGCAAAGTCAAGTTGGAGAGTTCGAGGTAAATTTGAAAAGCGTTAATTGGTAGAGGGGTAGATAATTTGATGTTGACTAGATAACTCGACAATCCAATTTGCATTTAGTGGAAGTCAAGCAGAACAATAGGTGAGCAGAATGTTAATTACATCCAACCCCAATTTTGAGGAGCATCGAGGAGCAGAATATTAAACTATTGAGGGAAAATGACTGTTTATTAATAATTCTACTTGAGGAGAAGACAGACAGAGGATAGTTTCCGTCGTTTTTGGATTCGCATTTTAATGTTAGGCACTGAATCCAACGTGGCGTGCGTAAGGTTTTTGGAATTTGACCACATGCAGACACGGGGCCGAGGATACTTACTGAAAAGTGCAACCTGGAGTACAGAGTCAGCTTAGTTAGCAAACTTATCTACCGGCACAACCACAACGCAACAACTCCTATGACTAATCAAATTAGTTAGATTCAGCTACTCGTCTTCCATATTCCTATTGCAATAATGTTAAGGTTTCGGGAACGGTAGGTAGCGAATAGTAAACCCTAGCATAATATCCAACAGACTGTGCAACATGTTATTTAACCTTGTATATCACGGACCTGTTGCTCAAGCTCAACTGACGTTTACGAACTGTAATTATTGTTTCGGGTGGGTCAGTTCAAACGAAGTGGAATGGGGCCGGACGACAACACAGCCTTGTTACTAGGAGTGAATGAGGACCACCAAGTCCGAATTCGGGATTTGTCCTCCGATGCCATTGAAGACTTCTTGGGACAGAGAAGAGTCGGAGCCCGACAATGGCCACGTCTTGTTGCTTGGGAGTCCAGGTTGCTTTGGCAGCTCTCTGGTGCGTCCATAACCGTGTCTGTTTTCAATTACATGCTTACCTTCGCCACTCTCTCCTTTTCCGGCCATTTGGGTGCTCTTGAGTTTGCCGGAGCTTCTGTTGCCGCCGCCGCCGTTCAGGGTCTTGCTTATGGGATTATGGTACGTAAGTTCACTTACTATAATTTATCATTTCATAAAACTGTTTGTGATGCAACTTAAACTAATTGACAAAACTAAAAGATTGGGATGGCAAGTGCTGTGCAAACTGTATGTGGTCAAGCTTATGGAGCGAAGAAGTATGCAGCAATGGGAATTATTTGCCAGAGGGCAATAGTACTGCAAGTGGCTGCAGCCATTCTTCTGACATTTCTCTTCTGGTTCTCTGGTCCAATACTTAAAGTTATGGGGTACTCCGAGAGCATAGCCGAGCAGGGTCAAATATTTGCTCGTGGTATGACACCGCAGGTATACGCCTTCGCAATATGCTGTCCGATGCAGAGGTTTCTTCAAGCTCAGAACATAGTTAACCCTCTCGCATACATGGCAGTTGGGGTGTTCTTATTTCACCTTCTCATCTCATGGATTGTTATATACGTTCTCGACTATGGTCTACTAGGAGCAGCTTTAACTCTGAGCTTCTCTTGGTGGCTCCTTGTGCTCTTGACTGTCCTTTACGTTGTTCTGAGCCCATCTTGCAAGGAGACCTGGACTGGCTTATCCATTAAAGCTTTCAAAGGAATTTGGCCTTACTTCAAGCTCACTGCTGCTTCTGCTGTCATGCTTTGGTACTGATAAATGAATGAATTAATTAATTAATTAATTATTCTTTTCTTTAACTCATTTATAATTTGTTTTGATTGATTTAGTCTGGAAATATGGTACGTCCAAGGACTCCTAATCATAGCCGGCCTTCTCCCTAATCCAACTCTCTCATTGGACGCCCTCTCCGTTATCCTCAACTACTGGAATTGGGACATTAACTTCATGTTGGGGTTTTGTGCAGCTGCCAGGTCAGTAGTTTTTCCTTTAGACTTGCATTTATTATTAGACATTGACCAGATTCAGGTGACAATATATATCATGGTCATGGGATCTTTTTTAAGAACAAGTTTGACTTAAATTGAGATAAGATATGATGCATTGCAGCGTTCGAGTAAGTAATGAGCTAGGAGCAGGGCATCCAAGACTAGCGAGATTCGCAGTGATAGTGGTGAACGGGACGAGCATGCTTATCAGTATTGTGTTCTGTGCGATAGTGCTGATATTCCGGGTTGGACTAAGCAAACTGTTCACAACTGATACTGAGATTATAAAAGCTGTCTCCAATTTGACTCCCCTACTTGCCTTCTCTGTTTTCCTTAATGGCATTCAACCTGTACTTTCAGGTACTAATCATCTCTTCTATTTTACTTGCACCAAATGCTATACTCACTCCATTTCCAAATTTAGGTGTTGCCATTGGGAGTGGATGGCAGGCTATAGTTGCTTATGTTAACCTCACCACATACTACATTATTGGTCTCCCCATTGGTTGTGTCCTTGGCTTCAAGACTAGTTTGGGTATCGCTGTAAGTCTCTGTCTGTCTTTTCCTCTTCACACATGTACTCATTTAGATGAATTTAACACTCTTTTCACTTTTAGGGGATTTGGTGGGGTATGGTCATTGGAGTGTTTCTACAGACATCAACCTTGATAATTCTTACTGTCAGAACAAATTGGGAACAAGAGGTAATACATCTGAAATAAAATACATACCCAGTTGCTTCTTTTTAGATTTTAATTGTCTTGTCATTGTTTTGTTATCAGGTGGAAAAAGCAGTAGATAGGCTAAAAAATTCTACAAATGTAGAAGCCTTGGACTTGGTGAACAGCGTTTAAGGATACTTATGAGGACCAGTTCTCAGTTCACATTGACATGCTACAGTTTTTCTTCTTCTGATTGTCTTCATGTCTGTCATATTCTTCCTTTTCTTTTCATGTTTTCTTCCTTCTACCTTAATTATCTTCCTAGAATGCCTCTTCTGGTGCTTAGAAAGGCACCACCGACTTATCATTTCCAATTACGAGTCGCATGGAAATATTGCTACAAAAATCTCAACACCAACACATTCAGAGGAGAGGATATCGTGTATTTATGTTTCTGTTATGAAGAAACAATAGAGATTTGACAGTGTAGTTATTATAACTTTAGGCATGTCCATTTGTCTGCCCTGTTTTTCTATCTTTGCTTTTAGCAATTGAGAATAGCAAAGTCCCTGTGGTCCAAATGACTCGTGCGGTCTTCTTTCAACCCAACCAAAAAAAAAAAAAAGAAGACATCCTAACATTTCAATCAAATTTTAAATTTGGCCTTTTAATATGTGAAGAGAAGACATTTAGAAAAATATTTAAAATAGACTATTATTTTTATTTTAATAAATTCACTTGAGTGACAACAACTTCCATAAAATATAAAAAAATTATCGTTTTGTTGTTACCCGTGAACCAAAAACTTCAGCTCGAGCCCGGATCCCCCCCAAACTTACAATTTTAGACGAACTGGTTGCCCCAATTCCAATTGCCTTGCTCGATTAAATTAGACAGACGTTTTAAATAGCCAACATAGACCGTACACAACTAATGACATCAGAAGCCAGGAACTGACTTCTTAACAGTACATGGACAGCGAACGAATATCCTGAGTACCTCCCTCAAATTCTCTGTCGCAATAGCTCTGACCCAATTCTATTTCAGTCCATCCTAATGGTGGGCCAGATTACTGGGACAGATGATCAAGTCCCTTACCCCTGAGTACCAGTAGCAGAACATTATTATCTTCCATACTAATAGAGTTAAATCAACGTAATCGAAACGGAGAATTTAACGTGACTCAGTACCACCGTCAAACTAAGAAGTAACCTCGGAATCAGAGTTTAGGTCCCACCAACACCAGTTATCTTCACTCCTCGTGCCAACATCAGCATCGTCTATGACACCCTCAACGCCCCAATCATGGCCATCGCTTTGATCGTCACTATCCTGACCATCAAATCCATTAACCTCACCACATATTTCTTTGTCCTCTACGGGATTGTACTTCCACTCCAATCTCTTGAGAATATCACGGTCTCGCCATTGTCCAACAACTACGGGAGCTTCTTTCTTGGCCTTCCCCATAAGAATTTCCTGCCAAGAAAATCTAGCATCAGCAATTCTCTTCAACGCCCCATCATTGGTGTCACCAACAGCAACTGTCTTTATACATCTTAGCTTTGCCTCCTCCAGAACATCAACAAAATCAGAGTCATCTGATACAAGCACCAGGCACTCGGCTTTCCTCTTATCCATCACATCCACCATATGTTCCCTCAATGCCACATCTGTTGCCTGTGGCTCATCTGACACAGTCCTAACCCAAACCCCTGCTCTTTTCAGTTCATCCACCAGACTGTACCTCACTTTTTGAGTTAGAAGAATATCTCTTGATGCATTCTTGTACTTCTCCATCTTCACCGCATACCTGCCAACTAGTTTTAGTCTCCGTTTCCCTCTGGCAGATTCCAACTGATTTAACCTTTTCTGATGTTCACGTTCGTGAATTTGCTTGAAATGATTGATCAATTTCTCATTGTTATAAAATTTTCTCCCACAAACCCTACAGAGATACGGTTCCACTGGTTTAATCATACCGCGGTTCTCTAACTGATTCAACAATTCCCTCTCTTTTCTTTGCTCTCTAACAGCTTTCGGCACATATCTAGAAGTGTGACGATTTGCGTAAGCCACCATGTACCTAACAGCCCCAAACGAGGATACTGAATTTTTTAGCCTAACTGCAGCCTCGTATGGAGGGAATGACTTTGGGAGCGAGTTGTCCAAATCCCAGAAAATTGCGACATCATTTTGTGGCATTTTAGGTGCTAAAGACAGTGCCTTGTTTGAACCCTTTTCTGGTTCAAAATGATAACACCTATGTAGCAGAAGATAGGGGTTCAACTTTTTAATTTGTTTGGTATTCACGGAAGAGAAGATGTTAAAAAGTTGCAGCAGCATAACTAAAGGAAAACGCATTAACCAAAAGCACAAAACGAGAAGAAGACAAAATCTGTCCTTTATATCCTCTCACCTTCAACTCAAAATGGAGACACCGATTTCAGCCACCTTCATAGAAATTTAAAACCTTGAACAGAACTCGTTGCAAAAGTGCCAGTGAACAGCATTTGGAGAACTATAATAAAGGCTCTGTCTTCCATCTGGCCTTGACCAAAGCTCATTCGAGTTGAGCTCTAAAATAAAGCTCATTAGTTCCACAAAAATGGACGGTGAAACAAACAGACGGGCTTATCTTGGAGATGGCAAAAAGGGTTTCAGGCGGCTGGGTGTTTCGTCAAGCAGCTGGTGGGCGCAGGGACGTAAATAACTGGGCTTCCTCTCGTGTTTATCGTCACATGTATGTTACTGTCACGTGTATGCACACGACGATATTCTAATCGATTAGAAATAAGTTAGGTGTGGTTGGTTAGTTGGTACAAGGAAAAACGATACTGATATAATTTGATTAGATGAAGTATTTTTATATTTTTATTTTGGGCAATACTTTATATCCTTAATATGGTAAAAAATGAAAGTTATATATATTTTTATTTCTCATTATATTTCTTATAATTTTTATTATCATTTTTTCAATTGAACCAAATACATCATAAGATTATCTCTTACAAGCAAATTGATGCATTCTGGTTGTAAAATTAGGAATCGTGTTCCGGCTCGAACTCCGTTAGAAACGTTAAGATTTATCTTATTATTGAATAAAACTATTTGGGGAATGTAAAATACACTTTTAATTATTAAGATGGCTATCACTATTCACTATCCCATAGAATTGAACCAATATTTCAGTCTCACGTAAATAACAGCAACCGAGGAAAAAGATGCAAGGCTATCAACCATAATATTGGCACATGCATGGGGAGCGCAAGGCAAGGGTTCGATTTATTAGATTGACCTATAATACACTTTCAAGTGTGTTGAGTTTCTTTCCTGGATAATCACTACCAATTACTATTTTACAGTCTTCTATGGCCGGCTTGAGAAAACCTTTCAGCTCTGTGCACCTCTTTAACGCCTCCCATCACTTCCAGCCACTGCAAATACTTCCATTATTCTCCATTTTCTTCCTGCAATTCTACGTTCATCGCTCATCTTGAACATGGTGACTCAATTCTTCTAAGACATCCTAGTCCTACTGTACTGAACCGTACCTACCTTCATGTGAGCACCTGCACTTGCTGCGGAAGCACCAATCCCACCATACTGAACCTTAGTCTGCAACAAGTTTGTGTCGATTGTAATGCACTCATTAGGATGTTCCACCTTATTCACTCCCACCCTAGTCATGAAAAATGGGTTGGAGTCGATGTTAATTGCGACGTCAGGAGAAAATTTGGTAACCACGCCCCATTGTTGCACTTGATTTTGTGAGGACAAGTTCCTCTCAGCTTCCATGGTAGATCTATCTTGGCTTCTTGTGCTAGATTTGTAGTAACAATATGCAGGAGGGGTAACCTGAGACGGAAGGACCGTGCTTCTGATGTATGTTCTTGGATCACAGGCATCATTAATCATACTTCCAGTCTCATATGGTCCAACAAGCTTTCCTGATTTAGCTGTGAAAACAACGATAAGAATTTATTACATGGATACTTAAAAAAATAACAATACCACTTATATGAACAGTACAAGTTGAGTCTTACTGTACCTAGTGGAATTCTTTGTGCTGACGGTATAGTTCTTGATATATTTACAGGAATTCCTTCACATTCTCCAGGACTTTTGCCGTATACCTTTTCTGCAGACTGCCGGTCTTTTAAGGAAGGAATGGTTTGTTGTTCCCGTGGAGGGACCGTATTTGAGTTTACAATTGTAGACCTGCAACAGGTAATTCCAGAAAAAAAAAACGTTTATAAAAGTTGCCTATTTAAACGTGTTATGATCAAAATTTCTGCAGCCAATAAGTGTAATTTATTTTTGATGCACAACAAAATATCATGATAATCGGCAAATATGCACTATGGAGTGTGCAAAAATAACAATATTAATGTTAACCGGATTATCTGCAGACAAAATCTACCACAGATATCATTTCAAGTTCAAGCACATCAAACATCACTGATGGAACAGTACCACACAAAACCGATCTAGGGTTGAGCAGTCAACAATAACAAGCAAATGCACTGCTTGTAGGTTCCCCTTCATCACTCATTTTCTTCCTAACTACTCGTTTATTTTATTAAACAAAGCACGCACGAACACCAATCGATTTGCAAAACATAATCAATAGGTCATTTGGATTGCATACAGGGTAGTAGATGGAAAGCAAAGGAATTTCATGGGGCCATTCTATTACACAATCACCCAGAAAGCACAAAACAATCAGTCCTTGTTCTGAGAGTTCCCAAAGAAAAAAAAAAGGTCAGAGGATATAAATTTGACATTGTTCGTTGCTCGACTGAATGGAACCTTGCCAAAAAGGGGAACAATTTCTCACTAATCTAGAAAATCTCCGTTTTTTTAAATATTTGGCTTGAAGGATGTGATACCAAAGCCCATCACAGCCCTGGAGCATGCACCTAGCCATCTTCTTTTTTACATCATGAAGTGAACGGACCTCAACTAATGGACAAATGAAAGAGTAAAGTAAATCAACACTTAAAACACTTGAATAAATATACCGAAGCTAAATTCTAAAGCCCATACACTAATAAAACACAACCAGAATTATTAAAATAATAACCAAGAGCCTGATCACCACCTCACAAATCATATATAACCCAAACACTAACAAACTACCAGAACTTGTACTTTGAACACACAAAAAAGATTTGAAAACATAATAATGAAAAAGAAATGATTGAAGAAAATTACCTAGGAAGAGATGCATGCTTTCTTTCAAGTGGAATTACTGGCCCACCTTTCCCGGCATTTTCCTCAAGATGTGCAAACTGTTTGCGGAATTGATCAACAGCACTGTCATACGATAGATCAGAATCAGAGGAAAGTGGCATTGTAAGCTGTCAGTAATAACTTGATCCATGAAATGAATCACAAAGAATTGAGAAAGTTAGAACCTAGGGTAAAGAAAATTGGTCCTCTCAGTTCCATTTATGTAGTCCTTGAGCAGTTGAGGATGGTACTCTAGTATCTCCCGAAAAATTAGCTCTCTTATGTCCTCCTTTGTAACTCTCCGTCTCTCAAACTCAAACTCCATCTTAGTTATTGGCTGACAAGAAGGCTCCCTCTCAATCTTTGCGAGCCCCTTGAAGTAAGGATCTGCCAGTGCCTGATAAATATCAAATAGATATTACAATGCATACCAAAGCAAGTAAAAACCTCACCACAAACTAATCACATTTAGTAATCTCAGGACAGCTAATAAAAGATGAGCAACATTAAAGTTCCCTTAGGAACAGGGTAAGAAAGTAAAAATAAATAAATAGACATATATCATTCAATTTGATATGATATGGCAAACCTCTTCAGCACTTGGGCGGTCTTTTGGATCAAATGCAAGCAGCCTTTCCAGCAAACGTAGAGCCAAAGGGTCTGCATTTGGAAATTTCTGAGCGAACGGAACAGGCATCTTTTTTCTCATGCTAGTTAAATACCTCCTTGCCTTGTCATTTCGAACCTATATCCACAAAGCATAGCCACAAAGTTGTAACTTTTTCTTTTTTGGGGTGATCTAAAACTGAGAGTATGGAAAATTGAACGGCCCTGAACACCCAGTAAAATGGGGATGGCTACAAGTGTGGTTGTGGTTTAGGCTTGCATGTTGGAAGAGACCATGACTGGGACAGACATCAAGTTAAAAGTACACTCCAATCAAAATTTGCCTACCCGAGAAATTGTATCTAATGATGGTGTGCCAAGCAGATCAGTGATCAAATCAAGTTGGTGGACAACATTTTTTCCAGGAAAGAGAGGTTTTCCAGTCAGTACTTCAGCAAATATGCAGCCTATACTCCATATATCAATTGCTGGTGTATACTGCACAGAAGATACATATGATGGTCAAAAAATTCCAGAGAACCATGCATGAACTTTTAAATTAATCAGAATACGCTGATATTTATATGATCTCAAAAGCACTATAGCATCAGATTAGTTAAGAGCAACATCAAAGCATTTCAACAACTTCCATAGCATTTGTCTGGAAGGAAATGAATATTTTGACTGATATTCCTAGGTCTAATATATACTCCTGAATCGGAGGCATCTTGTCATAATTTCATGAAAAGCAATACTTTAATTCCTTGAAATCCACACATATCAGATAGGGCTTGATAATGCTCACATGGATATGCATACTCAGCAAAAAATGGTCTGTACAGTGGCAATGACTATAAATGTTTAGTCTGCAGACACTTGAGAAGATTCTTTACCACACAAAAAATGAGAAGAAAAAAATCAACAATAATACTTAGCAAAATGTGTTTAAATCATCCTTTTCTCTTTCCCTTGATCGGACGAGAACTTAATGCAACTTTCATCTCAAACGGATGAGACATTCTATCTACCAAATAATCCAAAAACCTAATTATCTTCAATCAGAGAGCTTACATTGCAATAGATGTGTAATGTTTACATTCCTAACTCTATCTCACAAAACCCAATGAGAAGACGATAAAATGACCAGATGCAACCAAAAAACTAGGGATGGCAATGGGATGGCCCATGGGCCTAAATTCAGGTGTTTCAAATGGGTCGGCCCATGGGCCAAATTAGGCCCAAATCGGTCCGAGGCCCAATTTTTTCAAACAGAACGATATCGTTTTGCTTAGAAGAGTTAGGCCGCATATAGGCTCCAAGCCCGGACTCAATTAAAGAAAACGTTGTTTTACACTTTTAATTTTTAAAAAATTAGCAAGACCAGCCCATGGGCCGGCCCATTGCCATCCCTATAGAAAACCCATCATCTAGTTTAGTTCAAAGCCCATACATAAAGAATCAAGAATCAAAGATAAACAAACATTAAACAAAGCCAATGCATTACATAGTTCAAATCTACATGAAATAATGGAGTATATGAAATAAAATTCATACCCTAGAAAAAAATGATCCGCACAGTTCTGGAGCTCTATACCATCTTGTAGCAACATAGTCCTGGAAAGTTACAATGAAAACTTAAAAAGAAAAATCTTTATGCATAAAGAAAATGCAAGTTAAAACTAGAGAGTAACAGCCAACAGTAAATTAATCAGTGGGACTTACTGTCCAGAATACTGTTGTGGGTGTATCACTGAAGGCAACTCTGGCCAACCCAAAATCACAGATTTTAAGTTTACAGTTTGCATTTGCCAATATATTCTTCGGCTTTAGATCTCTATGGTATACATTAGCTGCAGCCATGAAAAGAAAGATTTAATGTAACAAAAATTAAGGAAAAAACCAGAGACAAGAAAATAGAAGAAAAGAATTGAAATGGCATACAATATCATGATTTCCAAGCTTCCAAGAGCAAGTAGATTACAAGCAGCACATAAAAAAATGGAAAGACATTGGCATTGACCAAAGGCAAGTCCTCATTCTTGGCAAATCTTAAAGATGCAAATTGCAAGTGACCACAAAATTATAGACAATAGCTTTTTTATCTATAATAGTACCTGTATGGATGTACTTTAAGGCACGAAGTAGCTGGTAAAGGAAAAACTGATAGTGTTCGCGTGTCAAGTCATCATTCGCTTTGATGACTTGATGAAGATCTGATTCCATGAGCTCAAAGACCACATAAATATCCTTAAAATCCCTTCTTGATGGTGGAAGCATAATATGTTTAATTTCCACGATATCGGGATGTCTTAAGAGTCTAAGTAGTTTTATCTCACGAAGGATACGAGCAGCATCTGAAATGTGTTCAAAAATATCATGAATCTTTTTTATTGCTACTTTTTCACCAGTGTGAGTGTCTATCGCTGAGCAAACAACACCATAGCTTCCTTTTCCAATGACTTCCTGAATTTTATACTTATTGGCATCACCATATTCAGAGAAGAAGTCCATTTCCGTTGAGTTCTGTAGCATGAGGAAATACTCAGATACCATTAAAGCAGAGAAGGATGAGACATTATATTAGAGAAGAAAACATTGTACATGATTCTAAAAACTGATACATGAATGCAATCCTATCTGCAGTTTATATTCAATCATGTGAAAATCCACAGCCATTTCTAGCCTTCCACCTAACCATTAGAAAAGAGATCGATATTGTATATACAATTGCATCATTACTTGCCATTCAGGAGAACAAAGAGGTAAACATGGAAATAATTAACAAAAGAGAAAGATCACAGACCAGAAGAAGATAAACAAGAAGAATTGGATGGCTGGAAGCGGCACAGGTTTCCCAGACTTTGTAACTCAAAGTCACAGTGAAACTTTAATTTACTTGGCAAGCAGGCAAACAATTAGCTTTCCAGCCGTTTAATAATTGAAGCAGCAAAATTTGAAATGGAGGTAATATTGATAATGATGCAAGGGCAAGATGGTTTGACAGGAAATTGTTAAAACATTGGAGGAAAATCACAAATCAAGTAAAAAATTGTTCAGCTTAAGACTGAAAAGGAAAAATAGGAATATTACTTACGGAAATCATCAAAGAATATGAAAAGAAAAATAAACGGAATAAGCTGGAAACCATATTAGCGGAAGATAATAACATTGAACGAGGCTGTTACTAGTAGGTAAAAACAGAAAATTTTCAAATATATAAGAAAAACTTGAAACAGTTTGCAGACGACGACGTGTCTGGGTATGGCGCCTGACTGTCCGTCCGTTATTGCAGTAAACATCAATCTCCCACATTACCAAATACCAAAAAGCATTATATTACATCGTGGGTATTCATCAGAGATGAAAGGCAAAACAGACCAACCCAACAACCCCTATTTTTTTTTCAATAACATTTCTAGAATCTCACCAGTCTGTCAAACAGAATTAGTTCTGAACTGCAAACTTACAAATCCAGAAAATAACGTAAAACCAAAATTTTCTCTCTGATTGCAATTCGTATAGTAAGCAAAAACCAAAATCTTCTCATCATATACAAATGTAGTAATGACAAATAATTGGAAATGGAAGAAAAAAGAACCAAAGAATCTACCTTTTTTCGTGGATCTTGGTGCTGCATAGCTTGAAGCCCTTGATCTTGGAACCAAAAACAAACAAGTAAAAGTAAAGACCAAGTAATGCGAGTAGAGGATGAAAAAGAAAGGAATGTAAATGGTGGTTAGGTGCGAAATCTCAACCACATTTGCCCCATCGACTCCGACTCCTTATCGACAACCCACAATCCCACCCTTTTACACTTGGTCTCGTTAATTCCTTCACCACCACCAATAATAATCCACTCATAAACTCTTCCTCCTCCCTCTTCCAATAACTCCCACTCAAACCTAGCAGCATAAAACACACAAATTCCTTGTTAATTCACTACCACCAAACCACACCGATCCCTCTCTCTCTCTCTATCCCTACTAAATACATATACAAATTCCGATAAGGTAAATGGAGGTTGAAGGAAAAAGGTTCCTCTTCTTCTTGTTGTTTATTTGGGGGCTTAGGGTATTATAGTGACAGAGAAAGGGAGAGTGAGTGGGTGCGGATTTATACAGCACACCGACACAAAAATAAAATTGGAAAAAGAAAAAGTTGAATAGGCAGGAATCTAGGGGGCTTCCGGGGTATTCTGGTAAAGCACGACTACAAATACAAGCAAGATAAAGAAAGGGTATTAATGTAATTGTGTGTTCAGAAGATGGAGTAAGAATTCAGAAACAAAAGCTGGCGGTGTGCTTCGCTGTCCCTGGCTTTACGTTACTTGGATCGGATTCGGATGGAGCTTTGCTTGGTTAACTTATATTTCTTTCTATTTAGTAGTACTGCCAATAGCTGCAGTTGGAGATGGAGACACGAGACTAGACAGAAACATAAATAAGACAGCGAATAGCAATAGCTATTACCATAAGCTGAGACACTCTTCTTGCCACGTGGAAGCTCCAAGGACGATGGATGTTCACTGGGGTGGGGACATTTCACTATTTCCCACGTGCACACGCTGCGCATTCATCTTCACAATAATTCCACTTGCAAGTTAAAGATAATCCTACCAATAATATTATCGAACGTCATCAATCATTGGCTTAATCATATATTGATGACGTGATTATCATTTCATTACAACCTCCCTCCCATCACCTTGGAAGTTTAAGGCAATTCAAAACAAAACAAACGTAGCATGTGAAAGTGAAAGGCCCTTCCAATTTGGGGATGGGACCGTAAAGTTGATAGGGTGAGTCATGTTTTTCACATTTTCTATTACCATCATCCCTAACATGTTAAGGGAGTCAACCTTGTGATGTCTCAATGGTTTTCTGTTGCCAACGCACATACAGCCCATGTGCTTCTTTGCTAGTCTTGATATGTGATTTCGGTTGCAGCTCCAATTCTTTAATCTACCTATTAAGAAGGGAAGATTACAAAAGATTTTGATGCTTCTTTTAGAGCTAGAGATCGAAATACAAGATTTTGATATACACTTTATATCTTTCATCTGCCATATTTGAAACGATGCTTGATGTCGTATTTGAGAAAAATGACCTTTGTCAATCAACCCAAAATCAACGAAGGCAATGAAAAAATTTACTGCTTTCTCTCTCTATTTTTAAATAAGCTCCTTAACATTTGAGTAAATGGCTGAAATTTTCGATAGTACTTAACGAAAGTGGTTTTAAACGATCCTAACATGGTCTTTTTTATGCTTTTCTTAAAGTACGAAACTTCTAACAGGTTAAAAGGTCATTTATTTATGCAGACTTACTTAAACAATCAATAAAAGACGGACCTAACACCTATTTATAATAACTTTATTAGATCCTATCATAAGCTCAATAAATACCCAACTCAAACTAATAAGGCATCTTTTCTCTCACTATACTTTGACCCATTTAACCAAACCCTTTATTAGGTCACTTTAGAGGGAAAAAAAGGTCAAATTAATACTAACATTTTCACCTGAATTTGATTTGAATTCAAACATTTAAAAATGTTTGAAAAGTATCTATAATGTTTTACAAACAATCAATTTAGATCCTAACTAAATATCTATGTCAGCTCTCTATTAAAAAAAATCTTACCTTATATTTTCTATCTTTCTATGAGCTCCTTTACTAGATTTAAAAAGTTTAAAAAATTGATTGACATATTCCTAGAACTAGATAACAACGTTTGGATACCATGCTTCAAGGAGACGAGAATCAAATCCAAAGAGATCCAAAATTTTGAAGGATTCCTCTCCATGAAGTAGGTTCCAATTCCAAGTTTAGTGTATTATGACGAGGAGAAGTAAGAGGACTCAAATAACAACTCTTATTATACAAGAAACTCCTTTAAGAAGTAGCATCCTAGAGATGGCCACTTACTCATTTATTGTTATTCCAATTGAGGTGAACTTAACATTATTTGAGCCATTTTCCTTGGTTCTAAAACCCTTAGTATGTGAGTCACTCACTTTGTGCCCTTGTTCATTCTTCTTAACAACACAACACGAAGCATAAGCTCCTTGGAGAGTATAATGGCAATGACATGACTTTGTTGAACTATCATAAACTTTGTAGTGAAGAAGAATGGCCTAATTATGGTGTCTTTAAATTAGATATAAAAGAAAATTTTAACTTAACTAAAATTTTGGTGATCTATAAGAAATATCATTTAAAAGGCAATATTCATACATTACCCGGTCTGTTTTATCCCATAGGAGCTCAGCTCATCCACGATAAAAATTTGATAAAAAGTTAAGAGCCTTTCTATACCCAATGACTGATGATTGGTACATAACTTCTTTGTTTTTACCAGTAGCCTTCTAATAGCTAATTTTAGTGGTTGTTTTGGCTCTTTAATCATTTGGATACTATTGGTCCCTTGGATAGGAGAAAAACTATTATGTCTATCTTTTAGGGAGAAATGACTTCTCTGTAAGTTCACAAATGAAATTGAGACTTAAATTCCCAATCAATAAGAGTGAAAGGAATATGGGACTAAACCAATAATAGAATTTGTACAAAAGATTAGATTTTTGGTTTGTTATGCTACAAAAAGGATTTATTAGAAGAGTGCCTAGAAGCTCACATGGATTAAATTTGTACAAATCAAACATTAGAATAATTTCAAGCTCGATCACAAGCCCCTAAACTTTTCTTTGAAGGTAATATCCAACCAATTCATCATTATTTGGATGAAAGCAAAACTTAGGTGGCAACAAAGCCCCTCACATTTTCATAAACATCTCGAATCCAAACAATAACCTATCAAGTTTTTTGAAACATTATCATCTAGATCTAGGAATATATTAATCAAAATTTTAATTTTTGGAACTCTAGTTGCCATGTAGGATGCAAATCTAGCAAAGGAATTTATAGAAAAAATAAAAAATACCAAATAAGATGTTTTAATGGAGAGTTGATGGACGTGTTAAGGAATAAATTGAACATTTGCAAAACATTGAGGTTCTTTTAACATGTTTTGAAACTTTTCGGTTCAAATTAAATTATAGTGAAAATGTTAAGGTCCAATTAAGCCATTTTATCAACTACTTTATTATCTCTATATTGGATCAAATATTAGTTCCTCTTAGTTGTCCATATAGGAACTAAATTTCATATTTTTTCCCCTTGGATAAACATTAGCCATTGTAATTACAATAAAGAAAAATAATAAAGGTTAAGATAGTAAAATGTGTATTGATCGACCATTAAAATCAATTTGGTCAAAAGATAATGAAAGTCCATCATTCATTCTTCGTAAAGCTTTCAATATCAAAAGGTATCAAAAAAACATGCATCATGTGTGATATAGATATAATAATCATGTATACTTAATAACGTTACTAATATGAATGACAAAATAAGGTGTGACAAACAACAATGGTACATGTATATGATCTATAATATACCATGTTTCATTTTTTGTCTCAATTTCTATGAATTTTATGAAAATTTTGTTTTCTTTTACTGAATGTTAAACTATATTAGAGAAAACATGTGTTTCCCTTACTAGATGTTAAATTGCAATAGAGACATTTTTATAAGATTAAATTTTTATATGTCACTATGTCTTATTTAACTTATAAATGAATATGTCCCAAGATATTTTTATATATCAATAGACATAATATCATAGTTAAACCCCAAATTGTATATATGCCTAATGATCAGTAATATGCTTAAGATTGACACAAATCTTAAGACTTTCACTTATCTTATGATCGTTAAAAAACCAATTTGTGTGTGTGTGTGTAGATAAATAGTCATAACACATGAAAGCATAATCGTATCAAGAGCAAAAGAATACTAATCCTTAACTAATAATGTCTCTAAAAAATGGCCGAATGAAATCCTTTAGTTAAAAGATCAACCAATATATGCTTAATCAAAATATGCTCCCTAATGAAATGACCATTATGTGCAAGTTCCTTAATGGTCAAATGCTTGACTTCCAAATATTTGGACCTTGTAATATTCTTATTATTATTATTGAACAACATAACAAAAAGGTTATCACAGTATAATTTTATAGTTCTAGTAATTGAATCAACGACAGACTGTTCAAAATTTAGGTTTCTTAACCAAACTACCTATGAAGCAACCTTATATGATGCAACGAACTCTGTTAGCATAAGAGTTCAAAAGTGTCTACGTCACATTTTTCTAAGAAATGGCACCATCTGCTAACGTAAAAATGTAACTTGATGTAGACTTCCTATAAATTGGATAAAAAGCAAATTTTGAATATGTGTCAACAATCAGGTCTAGTCCTCAATTTTTCTAAATGTCAACACATAATCCTTTATTCTTTGAAGATATCTCAAAACTCAGTTAACTATATTCTAGTGGTATATACAGGGTTAGGTCAATATCTACCCAATATTCCAAAAACAAATGCAATATTTAGCCTAGTACGCATTTGGACATACATTAGGTTACCCTTAACACTAAAACAAGGAACCTTCATCATGACCTCTCTTTTCACTTCATTCTTTGGACACTATGTCAAAGACAATCTATCTCTGTAAGAGATTGATATTATATAAGTTTCATAACTCTTCGTATTAAACTTTTGTAACACCTGCTCAATGTATGCTCTTTGTGAGAGATCTAATAAGTTTTAAGATTTGTTTCGATTAATCTAAATATTAAAGACAAAAGATGATTCACCAAGGTCTTTATCAAAATATTTAGGTAACAGTTGCTTAACCTCATGCAAAATGGTCAAGTGATTTGATACAAGTAAGGCATCATCTACATACACAAGTAGAAAAATACTCCTGCTTCTCCTTACCTTGTAGTATAAACACCTTTTAATTTTAGTCCTAAGAAGTCAAATGAGGAGATGAGCTCATCAAACTTCAAATACTATTGTTAAAAAGCTTGTTTCAATATGTATAAAGATTTCCTCAATTTACAAACCATATGACTTTTTCCATGATCCTAAAACTCCTCAAACTGCTTTATATATGTAGACCTCCTTATAAGGGTCTCTATTAAAGAAAGTTATTTTGACATCTATCTTATGTATCCTAATATTATAATAAGCTACTATTACCATAATCACTCTAAATGCATCCTTAAAGAATACATATGAGAAGGTGACATTAAATTATATCCCTTCCCTTTGAGTGAAACCTTTGGCAACCTATCTAGCTTACTACTTAACTTTATATTGGGAGTCTTTTTAGTCTTATAAACCTATTTGCAGCTAATAAGATTACAGTTATGAGGCAAATTCATAAGCTCAAATACTTTATTATGCCTTATTGACTTTATTTCCCACTGTAAATCTGCATGAGGACTACAAATAATATCTAAAAAAGTAACTGGATCAAATACATACCCTATGTCACAGTCACTCTCCCAGATAGATAACATAATTAGATGATATTGTATATCTCCTCACCTTACTGGATCTTCTCAACTGAATCAATTAATCTCGATCCTATGCCATAGGAACCTTATTTTGTACCTATATTTGTTCTTGTTTTTGTACTTGTCTTGGATAACATTAGGCTTAAGATCCATTATAACAATTGTATTAACTTTGTTATCTTCTAAAATATAAGAAGGACTAACTTCTTCACAAATATCATGTTTTAAAATTTTAGTTGCTTATGACTCCACAATTATAGATCCTCCCTCTTTACATTAAAATTTGAAGCCTTTATAAGGGTCAGAATAACCTATAAAATAGTAATTGAAGTCTTTATAAAGGTCAGGATAACCTATAAAATAGTAATAAGTGGAATAATAATGCAATTTATCTTTACTAGGATTACATAGATATACCTCAATAGGGCAACCCTTTATACAAAGATGAGTGAGGCTCAATTTTTGCCTTTTCCAAAGTTCAAAAGGTGTTTTTATTATTGATTTGATTGGGAGTCGGTTAAGAATATATAAAACTATCTTGAAGGTTTCACCCTAAAGTTAATCTTAAAGGTTAGTACTAATTTGTATGTTCCTCATCAAATCCTTTAGGGTGCAATTTTGCTATTAAAGACTACCTAATATAATGAACCGAGCTACCATTTCATATAATTCTAAATATCTGAAAACTAGACCTTTTTCTATCCCAAAACCTTAAGATTTCCATAATACTCACTTTCAAGATTAGATCTAACAATCTTGACCAAGTTTTTCAAATAGTTTGTAGCTTTATTTTTAAAAACTTGAAACTTTTCCTAAAGCTAAAAAAATCTAGAATTACAAATAGTAAATGAATAGGGGCCATAAATATCAATATAATAATTTCTAGTAAATCAAAATTATGAGTTGACCTCTTTTCCTTTATTTTAGTTAACTCACCCCCGCAACAATCTATACATGTATCTAGATCATTATAATCCGGAGTTGGAAGAATAGTATCCTTAATTAATATTTCAACTCTATCTCTAAAGACGTGACCTAACCTTTTATGTATAATATGTATGATTTATCCTTTGTCAAAGGTTATTTATAAGTAATTTGTTCAATAATATATGAAGAAGCATAAATTTCATTAGAAGTCAGTCACATTATATATAAACTATATGACAAGAATGTTATACCAATACATTTTGTATCAACAGATAATTGCACATTAAATTTTTTGTTACACATTCTATATAAAAACTATATGACAAGAAAGTTATACCAATACAGTTTTTATCAAAAGATAATTGTACATTAAAATTTTTGTTACAAAATTATAGTCTTCTTTGTCCAAAAAAGATACAAAGAGAAAGTTTCATATAAAATGTGGTATATAAAAAGTGTCATATAAAATAAATTTGAAACCATTGTTTATATTCAAACAAACAACTCTAACAGAGATATCATTAACTTTTTTATTGTTACTAACCATCATTTTAGGCTAATCTTTAGTTAGTTGTCTCCTTAATATGAATCTTTATATTGTTGAAGCAACACAATTAAAAGCTCTACTATCCATCGACTAAGAACTTGATATGGCTATAACAATATTGGATCCATGAATAACATAAGCTAATAGGTTGTATAATAGTTTTTATTTTTTCCCCAAGTTTTGTATTTAAGCATTATTTTTGTCTCTTTTTTTACATAGGAAAAAATAAATACACCTCATGACATCTGTAGGGCCCCTTATATTACTAGTTTGACCTTGTTCCATAGGTCGACAACCAAATACCATATCTTATTTAACTACTTCCAGGTTGTATAGGATACTTATCACATATGCGAGAATAAACGACTTATCCTTAATCATAGTTGTATTGATTCCTTAATCATGGTCGTATTAATTATAAAAGATGTCATGAAGCTATTGAAGTAAGATGGATCAATAAGGGATTATGTTAAGCATTTTAGTTCATTAATGTTGGATATTAAGAAGATGACAAATAAGGATAAGCTTTTCAAGTTCATGCCTAGATGAGAAATATGAACACAATTGGATTTATATCGACAAAGCATCAAAGATGTTATGGGTGTGATTATGGTTACAAATGATTTAATAAACAATTTTAGGGTACTAAAGGAAACCAAAGCCTCCGCCTCCTCCTCTTCTCAAAAGTTGAAAACTAACAATTTTCTATGAGAACTGTAATGGGAAAATAAAGAAAGACTATAATGATCAGAACGAGCATGATCACAAAGGAAATTCCATAAAATACAGATAACCCAAACAAAGGGAGAAGGCTTCAAAGAAAAAGTCAGGTTTATTTCTTATGCAATGGCCCTTATTTTGCTCCAGATTATACAAAGAAGGAAAAATGAATGCCTTGATAACAAAAGGAGAAGTTAAAAATGACCTATCGAAACTTGAATTTAATATGATTAACTTTTTTAATATGTTGAGTTATCAAATCTAGTTGGCTTGAATGGAGAGGTGCATCAAGAGTTCATATGAAGCTAAAAAATAAAATTTATCGTTTAGTAATTAGGTTGACCATTCTCTGTGAAGTAGGGTGTTGGCATATCAAACATGTGCATATTTATAAGTTAATGATGGTAGAGATTAGGATGATTAGTTAGATGTGCAACTTGACAATAAGAGATAAGGTAAAAAAAAATGTAGTAGTAAGGTACAAGTGGGGGTTGGCTAACATTAATGCTAAGTTAAGGGAAATAAGGGCAAAGGTAGTTTGGACATGTTAACAAAAGACCTCCTGACACCACAATTAGAATATGTGAGAAGATTGTACTTAGGGACTATAAGTGAAGGAAGACCTAAGAAGAATTAGGAGGAGGTAATTAGATATGATATGACATTATGAGAGCTTACCAAGGACTTGACAACATTCTAAAAAGGTCTCGTTTGGTAAACAGTAATGAAGAAATCAAAACTGGAATGGAAAGTAAGAATTGAAATATGAATGAAATTATTAATTATGCATGTTTGATATAGTATTAAACAAAATTAATAGTTATGTCAATATTTGGAATTAAATATTAAAATGATTATGAAATTTTCTTACTTATATTTAGTTATTCTATATTTTATTTTGTACATAATTAATTAAATATTTATTTTATAAATAATTAATCAAAAATTTCAAAATTTTATAAAATTATTAATTTTTAAATAATTATGAATTATTTTTATGATAAGAACAAAAGTATCAATGAAACAAAATAAAATAATTATTAAAGAAATTAATATAAAAGATAATTTTGATGATAATATTATGACAAGAATCAATATCTTGATAATGTCTTGATAATATTTTGATAATAACTTGATAATATTCTAATGATATTTATATCTCTTATTCCCAATTTTTTATTATAGCTTATACCCATACCCTCTTAGGAATATAAGTCCGCGATCTTTTAGGATTCATTCCAGTTTTATTATTCCCTAATTTAACTATTACCAATAACCAAATAACTAAAAATTAGGGAATAAAAGTTGCATTCACATTCCCACCTCTTTATTACTGGTCACCAAACATGACCTAAGTATTACAAGTTGGCTTTGGAAGTTCAATATGATGGTGATACCTCTTGACCTTTTTGATTTAAATTTAAGCATCAATTTTCTTAAGGCAATGTAAGTAGTGTTATATCCACATATCGAAGGTATAATGTTATGCATGAACAAAAATCTTGCTATATCAATTATTGTACATTCAAATGAGGAACAATAAAGAAAAAAATAAAGATGGCCCATGTTTCAACAAACATCAAGAAAGGGCTTTAGAAATGTATAAAAACTTCCCTTGCAACCATGTGGTAGATAACCTAAAAATTATATAGTGGAAGTTCTAAATGCAGTTACAAAAATATTGGGGGAGTTAAGTGATTCCTCTTGCTCGTGCCCCTTGCTCGTGCCCCTTATTGTATGTTCTTACTAAATTCGATGGAATTACAAAAGCATCTCAATAAGTTGAGGGAAATGGGATTTATCCAACCATTGAAAGTCTCTTCCAGTACTCTTTGTAACACCCCATACCTAACAATAGAATCGACATATCGAGTAGTACCATATTCTTAAATATCTAATACTTCAAACTACAATATTTTCTATTTAAAACTTCATTATTCTAGCAATTACTATTCACTTTATAAAAATTTAGACAGAGTTTCCTCTATATTTAGTTAAAACCTCCTGCAAGAAACTTCAATGTACTTCTCATACAAGCTACTCAACTCTCCATCTCTATGTCAAACTCCTTGACAAAATAATTTACACATCATCCAGTACATTTCAACACATCTAAACTAGATTTCATATATAACTTTCATGTATTCATATATAATTCACAATATAATCCGGTAAAATCCTCCACTTCTTTATATGCACGTCATAACCAAAAACAAAAGTAACATTTTGTAATACATTCACCTTCAAGTCTTCCGAGATCCTCTATGTGACTCCTGTCTTCTAGTAGATCCACCATAACTTTCTTTTAATTCTCTTTAAAACCTACACGCGGAAAGAAAATCTACACGCTAAGCTATAGACTTAGTGGTATTCAAACAATTCTATTTCTCATTCAATTTAATTCATTCCACCATAACATGCATAACATATAATATTTTTCAAATATAAATATCTTCCTTTATTTCAAAGCATAAATAGGCATTTAAAATCAATTTATGAAATAAAAGCATGTATCAATTATAATAATTCATATCTAATTATACAATGATCAATAAATTGTACATCCAATTACTACTTCCATTTGAAGTTTGTTAATCATTAACCATGCATTGATTTATTTTCTGTAATTGCCCCAAAATAAAATCCAACAGAATTGCATCATTGAGTTAGATAAACAGGATTTTAAGGTACCAAACTAGATTCTTGGAACCATATGGTCTATTTTTTATATACAATCATGTTGGAACTGAGCTCTCGGAGCCATGCAGTTCATAACACAAATCAAATGTCTTACGCTGGAACTGAGCTCTTGGAGCCATAGAGTCTGGTAACATATATTATGATGCAATAATGTTAACTCCCTAATTGGGATGTCAATCTTATCACATTCCTCCAATTCTTATCTATTTTACTAGGGGCAAATCTAATCAAATTCTATTGGAATTTCATAATAAAAGCTTATAATAACCGATTCAAGCTATTCCATATTTAGCCAAAGTAAATGTCATTTTTTTCTTTCGTTATTGGTTTTAACTTAGTTCATACAACATTCAAGACATATTATCTCACCAATTAGTCAAAAATAACATGTATATCAAGTTTCCCAATTTAAACATAATGTAGGTAAATAGGGGAAATACAAATTATAAGTCCAAAATCCAAATTAGTCACATATACTACTTTATTTATAATCCAATTAAATATTTTTAATAAACATTTCATAAACCCCCAAATTTATCTCAAGAATCCTAAATTACCTAATGCACAATTTTTAGGGAAAAAATAGAATTGCAAGAACACATACCAAATTGATGTCCAATTCTTCAAATCAAGCTTTCATCAACTTCAATTTCACCAATAATTCCTTATTCCTTCTCTTTATCTTTCTCTCTCCTTCAATTCCTCTTCTATATCTTCATAATATTGTATAAACTTCCAATTTCATGCATTTTATTCATCAATGCATGCAACTACACCAAAATCATGTACTAAAAATAATCAAAACTTTATTAACCTACCTTATAAATTTTCAGATACTATGTATCAAGAATACCCATATACCTTTTCTTCTTCTTTTCCCAAGTTTTTTTGTTGATATGGTGAGTTTAAGGACCTAGGTTGATGATTTAGAGTTTAATAGGTGATTTGAGGTTAAAAATAAAGAAAGTTGGCTTGAAAATGGAAGAAAATGAAAGAAAAATGGAGAAGAAAGAGGGAGGTGGTTCTTGGCAATATTTTGGAGAAGAAGAGAATGGGTAGTTGACAAAAATGTCATGTGATCCCTTAATAAAATTTTTCCATTTATTTTTTTTAGATCCAAAACTTTTCTTCTTCTCGATCAAAATATCCATAAGAAAAATATCAAGCTGACACAAAGACCTTAATTAATATCATTTATTTCCATTAATATTTTTGGATTTGACTTTTTCCTTTCTCTGGTGAAACTTTGACTACATGTCAACTTTTGTCCCTCAAAACGAAATCGTTTTAAGCTCTAATTTGATCCTCAGGCTATTGTTGAATAATATTATTTGATGCCAAATAAAATAAAGTGCAGTTTGGGTCCCAGGTGTCACTATTCACCTCAGGATATACTATTCATGACCCAAAAAGTACTATTCATAAAATCGAGATCTTTTTAGGGGTGTTACACTATTGAGCTTTTTCATACGAAGCAAGATGGAGTATTACAAACGTATGTAAACTATTAAGCATTGAACAAGGTAACAATCGAAATAAATATCATATTCCTTTAGTTTAAAAACTGATGGACATATTATTAAAGGTTAAAGTGTTTACAAAGCTATATTTGCAAACTGAGTATTCGAAAACTTTATGAATTTTGTTATTTATGACAATTTAGACAATTTCATTATGGCATATATAGATGATATTATGGTATATAAAACTAACATGGCAAATCATGTATAAGAACTGATGAAAGAGTTCAAAAGGTTAGGATAGCATAAACTCTTTATGAAGATAGAGAAACTTGAGTTTTCCTAGTTTAAGATCAAGTTTTTGAGACATGTAAGATGGTAATTGAGAATAAATTTGAAAAAGATAGAAAATATTATAGATTGGTAAATTTCTACAATAATGTGAGAACTTTAAATTTTTGTTGGCTTAGAGAACTACTATTATTGATTCATTGTTGGTTATTTTAAGAAAGCAACACCCTTTATTGATATATTAAAGAAGAAATAAAAGTAGTACTAGTTGGAACCACTATAAGAAATCAAGAAATTGAAGTTTGTCATATCAATAAATTTGCCATATTTTGATCTCCCTTTTGAGGTATTTAGGACAAAGACATTGTTGAAGTCTCAGTGTAAGAAGGTTATCCTATTGCTTTTGAAATAAAAGAAACTCAATAGTGTCAAACAATGATACTTGGCATATGAGAAAGAGATGTTGATAGTGGTGCATTGCCTCAGTGGGTGTACTTATTTGGAACCAAGTTTATTGTCTTTATGTATAATGTAGCTAATATTTTTTTCAAAATTAAAAAGAAGTTTGTAAGACAAGCTCAGTGGCAGGAGTTTCTTGTCAAATATAACTTTATTTTAGAGTATAAACTGAAGAGGCACAACAACGTGATTGATGCATTAAATAGGAAAGAAGTCTTTTTGATTTTGTTTGTCATCACTTAAGTTATGTTATATTTGTTGAAGCAAATCAAAGCAACCATGCCCCTTGACAACACTTATTATAGGATAGTTCAACAGCTGAAAAACTATGTTGTTTGAGGATTTTAGTCCAATATGATGGTATGTAATCCAAAGTTTTCTACTATGAATTGCCAAAAATGAACAACCAAACTAAGAGGATCAAAGACTTATTAGAGTAATACTTATGGCATTATGTAAGTGCAAGTTAATGAAATTGGCTTAATTTACTTGATAATCCATAATTTTGTTATGACTTCTTGTATATTCAACAATCAAGAAGAGTCCCTTTGAGCTTGTGTTAGAAAAATAACCTCCTACTCTTTTTAAAATCGCTCAACAAAAATTAAGCAAGAAATCTTGGTTGTTTATTATGTAACATCTCGTTTCCATAGAACGGGTCGGACCAGAGAAACGGGTCCAAGTGTGGTAAATCAGAGAAATTAGGAAAACACATCTCA
>JANZXP010000002.1:13010047-13030596 GCA_027576715.1 Erythroxylum flavicans
AAATGTTTTGAAAAAGAAAAAGTGGGCCCACATTTATGACCATTGATAAGAGTTTTAAATTCAAAAAAAAAAGTATAACGAGTTTTTAAATGGTAAGTGATGTGACACGCCATTCTCGCGGGGCACGGATTCGGGTATCACCATCGATATCGGGTTCGGATCCAGCGGGAGTGGGGTGTTACGTATTAGCTTATAGTAAAAAAATAGGAATTACTAGATGAAGCGAGAGATAGTCTTCAAAAGGCATTTAAGTGACTGACTAAATATGTAAATCAATTAAGGATGCTTCTCGAATTCGATATAGGGTATAAGGACCTATTAGAACTTACTCCTCATATATGGAAAAAGATCAATATCAAGTAAGTATGATGGACTATTTGAAGTACTAAATAAAGTAAAGAATATGGTTTACTGATTGGGATTGCTTGAACAATTAAAGGTACACCTAAAATTTCATGTTAATTTCCTTAAATTTTATCATAAGGATGCAGTAGATCCTAACATGAGCCAAATAAAGAGAGATCTATCAGTTGAAAGGAAACAATTCAATAAATAGATTGATAAGATTTTTAATCTTTGAATAATCGGCAACATAAAAAGAATTAAAGCATGGAATTCTTGATTTAATGAAAAAATAATTCTATTTTCACAAACTATTATAAAGAAAGACATAACCTTTTGGCAATTTGAAGATCAGGTAAATGACTGCCTTTAATTTGTTCCCTCGAGGGCAGCAGATTCATCTATTAGAAGTAGTTTATTAGCCCCTTAACACTTATAGGACTATTTTACTACCTATTAGTGAGTCTTGGCCAAATATTGATACAATTAGATATGAGAATGGTTTGCCAAATAAGTTAAGGTAACTTAACTAAATGGGATCAAAAATAGTTAAAGTTTCAGATGGATATGATAGATTATTGTTACATTGATTGACTTGGCTATAGTGATTCAGACTAATTATTGACATTCTTAAATAGACTAAATATCAAATTATGCTCAACTAACAGAACATAGATGAATGAACTAAACCATAGGCAGGTAGTTATTAGACCATATGATGATTAAATCGAAACTTGACTAAGTATCACCTTTAAATGCGACAAAATTAGTAAGTTGGAGTAAGAAAGAAGTGAGGGATATGGTTAAGATGGTAAAATAGGCCAATGTTTTAGCTTCAATTTTGTCTTGTTTATTTTACTTAAGTAGTAGTCTTAGTGGTTAATGTGTAAATCCCTCATCAAATTAGTGCCTAAGTGGTTGAGAATGTCATCCACAAACTAAGTTACTAGATTTAGTGTCATTATACCCACTTTCTGGCATTTTTTTTATCCATTAAGTCTCCAAATGTCTATAAATAACTCATCTAAGCAAAGACTTTTATCAAAAAGAGAGTTGGAGCTTTGTAGCCTTTGTAATTATCATGAGAGTTGATAAAGGTTAGCATTTTTATTGTAATCTTGATGCATTTTTTCAATCTTCTTAGTGTCTATTTATTTTGCTAAGTTAAAAACATTTGTTTCCTTACATGAAACACGTTAACCTTATGGGATTCATAAAGCGTGATTTAAGTTGTACAATTTCCATCATCATGAGAAGAGTTTTGTACATTTAGTGCAAACTCAAAATTCTTATTAAAGTTTTTGTAACACCTATTATGTTCTTTTAGTTATGTTTCTAAGATCTTTTAAGTAATTATTAAATGGAAATACTAAGTATGAATTATTGTGAAAATTCAAAGATTTTAGGCAATAAAGGTTGAATTTACGTTGCAAAAGAAATCTAATACATTATCAATTAATTAATTGAAATTTTAGCTTGTTAAATACTTTATTTAAAATACATGATTTACAATCAAAGTATGCATATTTAAAAGTTCAAGTAGCTTGTGAAAACTCTCCGAATGACTTCCAATTATTGGAGGTATTGAATTGAATTCTCATGAAATGGTTTTAAATATTATCCAAGTATTAAAAGTTGGATTTAAATTATGCAAGAGGCACTTAGTTGAATTGAATTTATTAGTTAGTTTTAAATTATTAATTCATTAATACGTTAGGTAAAATATATAATATGGAAACAACTATATACAACTAAAAAAATTTTAGCATATTTTTAAAATATAATAATCACAACTTTTTTATTATATAAAAAAATATCTTATCATCATAAAGTCTATGAAAAAAGACACTTCTATTATATACAAACTTTATAAAAAGAAATTTATTGTGCACGTATAATTTAAGAATATGATTATTTTATGATTATACCTTACATCAAATACCACATAAAATCTTACATTTTAGCTACGATGCTATAATTATTTATTATTTAATTTTATCTATATATTTATATAAACCTACATAAATATATATATATAAGATTTAATACAATCGAATAAATATATCATTACCGTATGTGTTGTCGCCAAATACTACATTCATCAGGTGCTTAAAATTTTCTCCACGGAGTGTTGACATGGCAATTATTATTGACGTGACATTCTTTGTGACATAACATTTTAACCGCTGATTTGATAAAACATGATTATTAATCAAGGTGGTTATTGTCTAATGAGTTGACCTCCAGAGAGATTGGTACGCAATCTTTTCAAATGATATGTGATTAAAGGCATCCACCTATGCTGCTATTTACCGGTAAACGTCACTCTTTAGAAAATTAGATTAAAAATTAAATTGATAAAATATAAATTTAAAATTTAAAAATTTAATTAATATTAAATTATCATAAAATTAGTTAAAAATTGAATAAAATTAAAAAATTTGAATAAAATTATCCTTATTTATAGAAAATTTTAAAGTTTAACTAAAACAGTTAAATAAAAATTAATTATTTTATTTTTATTTATAAAAATTGATTAGTTTATAAAAATTAATTGATCAATTGATAAATTGAAAAAATTAGCCGTTTAATTAATAAATTAATCAATTTTTAACAACAAAATTTAATACACTGTTACAGTTAAACCGATCTAACCCAATTCAATTTCTAAAGTATGGGTAAATTTTGAATATGGTATACTCGCAACGTTGGTCTTTTATACTCGCTTATGTTGACATCTCGCAAACTTTGTCATATTATATCATAATTTTTGTAGATATACCCGGGATGGATTAGATATTATACTGTCCCTGAGAGAATATTGTAAATGTAATATCCAAATAGGCAATGGAAGGAGTTGATGATTATCGTTGAAGGTTGAATTGAAGTAGATGTTTTAATTATGGTTAAAAGATGCTCTCAGATGATATTATTTATTTTTTAAAATTATTATTAAATTATTTAAATAATATATCAGTAATAATATAAACTCTAGGAATTTATTATTAAAGTTCTGATAAATTATGTTAATAGGTATTATTATGTAATTAATAATAAAAAAGAGTATGCCGTTTATTTATTTATTTCTATTTTTTGTTATTAATTTTATTTTTCTGTCAATTAAAAACAAAAATTTATTTGGTTGTTGATATCGACGTAATTATATTTTTATTATTGATGATAATTAAATCTTATTAATTGGATAAGACTTAAAGATAATATATTAAATTAATTAAATTTATTTTAATCTCTTATATAATATTTATTAATAAATTTTATTTTATTAAAATAATAATTTATAGATTAAATATTTATTTTAAATATATTTAATTATTAATTTGAAATATAAATATTTAAAATTTAATTATATTTTTAATAATTATTATATTAATTTTATTTATAATTAACTACAAAACTAAATATAACTAATTATTAACTTTATTCAATTTAATTATAAAATTAAATAAAATCATAACATAATTGAATTCATGATACTAAGTTGGAATTAAAATTGGCGACGGAGTTGTGGATCCGTCATTAGATAACATAAACAGTGAAGTTGGATTCCGATCGGACGGTGGATACCAGAAAAGCAAACTATCATTTATCAATTAAAAACTAACGATTAAAGACGTGCTGCTGGGAAGGATCCCAGAGGTATTCAATTCAACACGTGTCGGTTTACAATTGGGAGCGTTTTATTCCTGCGAGGTATCTCAGAAGTGACGCAGCCGACGCAACACCACGTCACCCACTCATCCACCGCGTTAAACAAAGAGACGGAATCAAGTGCACGCAACTTCGTCTAAGTTCGTAAAGCTTAGGCTTTTAGTTGGCAACCAACAACAAACAAAAGCTACACACATACACACGTACGATGACAATCAAGTAACTGACTAGATATGGCAGAACAAGTAAAATAGAGTAAGACTAAGGGCTTAAAATTATAAAGAGACGCTGCGAGTAAGGGGACGTCGTATCGAGTTCTGAGATATTTAATATAATAGATGAGAGTGCTCGTGTGTCAACGGACGCCAAACGGAAATCAAATACAGCCGAATCTGTCTTTTTTGTTTTTATTTTATAATTGATTATATCTTACATCCAAAATGGTGGAAACAGTGTTTGAAGTAAGTACTAATTAGTGATTGTTGTCTTTTTAGAGTCTCTTCTCTACTCATTCCTACATTGGGCCTCCTCCCATTTTCTCTTGAAATGGTCTCTTTGTTTTTTTATTTCTATAAAGATTAAATATGGCGTCTTATAATTAAATAATTGCAAGTACAAAAGACGGAAAAGAAGGGGGAAAGAGAGTAGTGTGTATGGTATGGTTTTCCGGCGGAAGAAGAAGAGGAGTAGAAGAAAGATACAAGTCTCCTTCTACGAAACTCCAACTCCAAACTCCCCAAAACTTGTCTTTCTTTTCACTGCCTCAAAAAGGAAAGGCCTTTTTGTTTGATCATCAAGAACGTAAATAGTAGAACCCCTTCTCTTTCTTTTTTTGCTTGTCTTTGTTATGTATGTTACTTCTTTCTTTTCCTCACCCATTCAATTCTCTCTATCTACTCAGGTAACTCCTCTCTCTCTCTCTCTCTCTCTATGTGTTTGTTTTTAATTGAATTACTTTACAACTTGATGATGACTCTCTTTCTGTTCCTGGGGGAGTTGCGAAAATGATCGCTTATTGTGTCTTTCGTTTTTCTGGCCGAAGCGGTTTACTTTTTCATGGAATTAAGAATCATACTCATTGGATTTTTATATTTCTTCTAAAAAAGATCGTCTTTTTCAGTTTGGTTATAAGTTTTGGGAGTGGGGTTGACTTCAAGTTGAGACTTGGGACTTAGAGAGGCCTTTATTAGCTGCTGCTCACCTACTTTATTTTCATTTTTCTGTTTGTTTTTTTTTCCTTTTGTCTAATTTCACTTACTTCTTCTTCCCATTTAACCCAACCCAATTTTGTTCAATTTCGGCGCTATTTCTTTTAATTTCTCACGAGGGTTGACTTGGGAGAATTGTTGTTTCTTTTGTGCTTAGCCTTATTATTACCTTGTTTAGCTTTTTTCTTTTCTTTTCTGAATGATGCTTCTCATGCAAACTTCTATTTAGACATTTTTCTAACATTTTCAAGCATTGGGGTTGGAAATGTGGTAACTTTGACTATAAACATATAATCCCATGTGAATGATTTTACTATATGAAAAAAAGACGATTAGATGTAATCTTCCCATTTGACGTTTTGGTTAATAATTATTTGATCATAGTTGCATAATGTGTATACTAAAATTGTTGCTTTAAGTTTACCATTTCCATGTCTTATTGGTTTTCCAAATTTCTTAGTCTGAGCAGGAGGTGATCAATGGAGGAAGGTTTAAACGATGTGGCGTCAGGTCATTCTGGAGATGCTCTTTTCCTTCATGTTCTTCGCTTGAAATTTGGGATATATTTCATATGCCAATTTGTTGTATCTTAATTAATCTTAGTACTTTTTCTATAGGTTCTGCAGGAACTCCTGCAGCCAATGTTTTTAAGAAAGTGGCTACGGGTGCGTGGGGCATCCCCCTTCGAAATGATTTATATCACACATCAAGTGATGCGAGCTTGTTTTCTACCTCATTGCCCGTACTTCCTCATGAAAAGGGTATGTATACAAGTTATTGTTACTACACATGATTTGAATTGGCAGGAACCATCTATAATTAAACACTCCTGTTTCTGGGCTTCCAGTAAACTTGAATGATTCAGAGTATCATGGCCAGTCTGTTGATGATGGTTCACCTGATCTAGACAAGTTTTGCCTAGAAGATGAAGCGAAGGATCCATTTGATGATATTGAAACAAATGCAATAGGGAACTTGCTTCCTAATGATGATGAGCTTCTGGCTGGAATAGTCGATGATTTTGACTTCAGTAGGCTGCCCAGTCAAGTGGAGGATTTGGAAGAGGATGACGTCTTTGGCAGTGGTGGGGGGATGGAGTTGGACTTGGACCCACAAGAGAGCCTTCGCATTGGAATTTCAAAACTAAGCTTCTCAGATGGGATGGCAACTAATGGGATTGGCCACTATGCTTTTCCAAATGGTGTGGGGACAGTGGCTGGAGAACACCCCTATGGGGAGCATCCTTCTAGAACATTATTTGTTCGAAACATCAATAGTAATGTGGAGGATTCTGAATTGAGATCTCTCTTTGAGGTAGAATTAGATTCAGATACATCTTAGCTTCAATTATTTAATCATCTCTGCAGAGTCATATAGCACTTGTTTGGTCATAATGATGGCTTATTTTAACTGCTTATTTATATTCAGATTAACATTCCTTCCGTATTCTGTAATAGGAATTCTCATTTCTTTAATAAACTCTGTTAAATGTTTCATCTGTACTGAAGAAGTTGTGTTTCTCCAGCGTTATTGACCTAGGAGTCACAAATTCTTTTACATCTTACCCCATAAGGGTATAAGCGCTGGTTGTTGTTTGCAAGATTGAGGCCTCACATGATTTGTTCCCGTTGTTATTGGCTTATTATAAATATTTATAACTTTTCAGAATCTTAATAAGAAACAGGTGTATTTTTTTTTCCAATGGTAAGTGCTCCACGAAGCTTCTCTATTTCTCCTTTTTCTCTATGGTACCCACTCCGTATTTTTATGTTCTGCTGCTCTCTTGTTACCTTCCCTTTCCATTTCATAATTTTGATTTATCTCTGTAGCTACTGTTCTGAAAAGCCGATGTCTAGATGCACTTCGACTTTCTAATTTTATATCCCATTCAAGGCTAACTTCTTCTCAACGCCCGCAAAAGCTAGGGTAAATTGCTAAATGTCTAAGGGCTGGGATTTGAACATGGTTCTGAGGGTATTAGCTCCTGAGAATTATTTGGTTTTGAAAAGTCAGCTCAACTTTCATATGTAGACACGTATGACTTTAATTACGTTTAAATATTGTGACGATGGTCCATTTATATGCCTGTACATTGAATAAATCAACAATTGTGTTTGACTTGATTGCTGATCAGCAAGGTGTAACAACCTTTTAATTTTTGCAGCAACATGGTGATATCAGAACACTGTATACTGCATGCAAACATCGTGGCTTTGTGATGATTTCATACTACGATATTCGAGATGCTCGAGCTGCAATGCGTGCATTACAAAATAAGCCATTAAGAAGAAGAAAGTTGGACATTCACTTTTCAATCCCCAAGGTTTAAATAAATAAACTAGTTATGCTTTCACTTACTTTTATTATTTGGTTATTTATCTGAAGTATACTTGTCATACTAAATGTCAGGATAACCCTTCGGAAAAAGATATAAATCAAGGAACACTTGTAGTTTTCAATTTGGATGCATCTGTGTCTAATGATGAACTTCGTCGAAAATTTGGGGCTTATGGAGAGATCAAAGAGGTGCCAATATTTGAAGAATTTGATTGTTGCTTGTGCTACTTTTACATGCCTACTTGTTTTGATAAGATGTGATCTGTCTGCATTCAAACTACAGATAAGAGAAACACCTCATAAACGGCATCACAAATTCATTGAATTCTATGATGTTAGAGCAGCAGAGGCAGCTCTTAAAGCACTAAATAGGAGTGATATAGCTGGGAAACGAATTAAGCTTGAACCGAGCCGCCCTGGTGGAGCTCGTAGAAAGTAAGCCTGTAAATTTCTAGATTTTGCAATCTATTGTGACTACGCATTCTTTGTCCTCAAACTATCCTTTGGTTAAACCTTTGTTATTACAACAACTATCTTTTGTTGTGAAAAGAGTATATAAATGACGACATTTTGAATTATTTTATATTTAGGCATTAATTAGCAAGAGTAATTGGAAACTTCAGCACTTCCTATCATCTTTGGGTATGAATCTTCAACCAGTGACTCGTAGAAATGGGAAAATGACATGGCTTAGTTCTTACTTGACATTTTAAAGGACAATATAAAACTTGACTATTGATTATTTTACAATTAAAAAGCTGATGCTAAATGAAAATTATTATAACTCCAATAACTAGAATTTTAAGATTTTACCTGATTATGGAAATGCCAAGTTCCAATTTAAGACTGCTTCTTTTCCAATTCTTCATTCGTTAGTGCAATTGTCCTACTTTGTTCATTATTTAGAGCATGAGGGTCTTATTGTTAAAAGAGTGAAACATCCAGGAGAATATAAATAACTTATAGTTGGAGCTTTTAAACTAATATATGTAGGACGGTGTTGGTTCTGGCAATTCTTAGTGAAGCTGCTTCTTTGAACATCCCCAGTTATGTCTTTTCGATATATCATTGATTTCAATACCAACTCACTATATATTTCTTTTCCTTTTCATTTTATAGAGTACTTATGCAAGAAACCTTTTCTTTGACTGTCCAAGTTTCTTCTATCCTCTAATTATGCAACTTCCCTAGTTACCTTCATTATTTTCTCAAACTTTTTTCTCATATTTGTTTTAATACAATGTTTCGTCTGTGATTTCAACAAATTACATATTTTATCCATGGAACTAATAAAAGAGCTTGAAGTTGAGGATCCTTTATCTTTAGCTTGATGCAGCAACTAAGTCAAGAGCTCGAACAAGATGAAGCTCGAAGTTTTAGACATCAAGTAGGTTCCCCAGCGGCTAACTCTCCTCCAGGTAAGAGAAATACTTGTTTCTTTTTGCCTGAAACTTAACACTTGTTTTTTTTGTGTCTAAATTCCTAGTTTGCTGTGTTGGAAAAAATACATGTCTTTCAGCTCATTGGACATTACTTCCATGGCAGGTAATTGGTCAAAATTTGGCAGCCCTGTTGAGCATAATCTGTTGCATGGTCTTAACAAATCTATGGCCGTTGGAACTTTAAATCCTGTAAATGGAAGTAATTTGCCTGGGTTGGCTTCTATTCTTCCTCATATTTCCAGCCCTGCAAAAATTGCTCCTATTGGTAAGGACCAAGGAAGGGCTAACCAGGTCAGTCAGTTGCTTACTAACACAAGTTCAATGCAAGGATCAACACATCAACACTCGTGTTCCTTTCCTGACCAAAAATTAAGCATAAGTCCTGGCCCTCTTTCTGCTTTTGGTGATTCAAACTCTAAGACATCTGGTATTGAAACATTATCGGGTCCTCAATTTCTTTGGGGAAGTCCGAATAAATACCCCGACCATGTTAGTACAGCTTGGCAGACTCCATTAGTTGGACGCACTTTTGGATCCAGTGGACCTGGACAAGCCTTTCCTCCTGCAAGTCGAAATGGTGCTTTCGCAAATGTTCACCATCACCATCATGTAGGTTCAGCTCCCTCTGGTGTTCCTCTTGAGAGGCATTTTGGCTTCTTGCCTGAGTCACCGGAAACATCCTATTTGAATCAAGTTGCTTATGGTGGAGTAGGTTTAAACCGCAACACCGGAAGTTATATGATGGGTATGTGTGCTCCTACAGCTTTGGGTGCAAGTTTTGGCCTTCAAGGCAGTATGTCTGAAGCTGGTTCACCTAGTTTTAGGATGATGTCATTCCCAAGGCATAATGCTATGTTCCTAGGTTCTTATTCAGGACCAGGAACAGTGAATGGTGATGGATTTGCGGAGCGTGGTCGAAGTCGGCGAGTTGAGAATAGTGGGAGCCAAATAGATAGCAAGAAGCAGTATCAGCTTGATTTGGAAAAAATTATTAGTGGAGAGGATACCAGGACTACTTTAATGATAAAAAATATCCCTAATAAGTAAGAATAATCAGCCAATGCCTTAAATTAGTTATCAAGTATAACCAAGGTAAGTGCTGAACATATCTATTACCTTTTGCCCGTTTAGATACACTTCAAAGATGTTGCTGGTTGCTATTGATGAAAATCATCGGGGCACGTACGATTTTCTCTATCTGCCAATTGATTTTAAGGTAATTGTGTGTTGAAGCACATTCTTATGATTGTTTAACTAGGCAATTAAGGTGTATTGACAGATGAAGGTATTTGGTTGCAGAACAAATGCAACGTGGGATATGCCTTCATCAATATGGTGTCTCCTTCACACATCATTGCTTTCTATGAGGTTCATTTTGGTCCTTTGAATATGGCATTAATGAATTTACTAGTGTTATGCATATATATATATATATCCTGTATGCTGCCTCCATTACACCATTAACATATTTGCAGGCCTTTAATGGGAAGAAGTGGGAGAAGTTTAATAGCGAAAAGGTTGCGTCACTGGCATATGCACGAATCCAGGGCAAGGCTGCCCTTGTGGCTCATTTTCAAAATTCAAGCTTAATGAATGAAGATAAACGATGCCGACCAATTCTATTCCATTCTGAGGGTGAAGAGTCTTCTGATCAGGTGATAATAGTGATCTTGGTTTTTGCTCCTGAAATTCTTGAAGTTTTTGCAGCTTAACTATGACAGTATTCTACTTTTAAATAGTCCTAGTGAACTGTATGACCGTTGAGTTCTTTTGAGAAAAACCACATGATTACTTTGATATAATGTCTAGCTAAGCCAGTTTGATATCACATCTCGAGTTATGTGGTCTGTTTGCCTATTTGAGCATTAAGTTGAACCTATTTAAGCAATTATATGATTGTATATCTACTTATGAATTATATATTCCGGTGAGGACTTTTAATCAACACAATAGTTGAATACTGCCATAAGAAAATATCTCCTGACTATGCCATCCCACACTGATTACAGCAAATGTGTGAATTTCAGAAAATAATTGAAATAATAGCTATTTAATATATTTTATAAGATGTTATCGAGTTCAATCTAATGATCTGGAATGTCATTGAGTCAATCACATTAGAGTGCGTTTGGATCAAGGCGAAGAGAATCTACAAGCGATTAAATGCAAAGTGTTGGCTTTAGAAAAATGGGCATGACTCAAAGCGGTGACCATGGTTCTGCCTTTTCATAGCCCTTGTGTCCTAACTAAAACCTGTACAAAATAATCTTATTCAGTTTAGAGTTTTTCTGTAAAGAGTAGATTGCGGTGTGCACATGATAATATAAATTTCAGGATTCAGGTCTGTAGTAAACTGCTAATTGCTTTCTTTGACTTTTGTGTATGTTATGGTTTCCAGGAACCTTTACTATCAGGCAATCTAAACATATGTATCCGTCAGCCAGATGGATCTTACTCCGGGGATTCATTGGAGAGCCCAAAGGGCAGTCTGGACGAGAAGAATTAACCGTGATCATTTTACTCTTAGCCTTTAAGTGGTGGCTAGGAGCGCTAACATTTGCGTAGGTATTTTCAAATGTACAAATTTGGAAGAGATTCGAAGGAACAAGCACATAATTCGTTGAATGATGAACAGTATCCACTTTTGGGCCATGGATACTGCTTAATATCATATCAGAAGAAGCAGAGAGCATTTTGTTCATATCTAGAGCAAGAAATTGTGATTAACGATGGAGAAGAATGAGGTGCAGCATTTTGTTGAGAACCGAAGTCCAAGTCACTCTGCAGCTGATGCTTACTCATCAATTTGTGCTGATAACCCTTCTTCGGAATTCTCTTTTAATCCTAGTTTCTATTCACCTCATTTTGTAAAGTGACTAGGTGTCCACTTGCATAAATTATTTATATATTCGTATGCACATATATATATATATATATATGTTTGATTATCTGGGATCAAGGGCTGTTTACCAAAATTGTATAGAAAGGCAGATGAACAGACCCTATTGTCCGGTGTAACCCTGTGATATTGGGTCACTTGAGCAGTCAATTTGTGAATGTCACCATGTATATTATTGTAAAGGTTTCTCTCTTTTCATCGTACTACCGTACCCGCATACATATACAAGTAAATAGAATTCGGCCCTACATACATTGACTGGCAGTGCCATTGGCACGAGTTGGTGGTCAGGATTCAAGTCCTTTGTTATGCTAACTATCAGTTGCTATGTTGTTATTGGTAGTAGAAAAAAATTTTGTACGAGATATTAACTTTCTTTGTTCCAATCCCATTAAGCTCATGAGATTGACGGGTAGTTGATGAAAAATGACCTTCAGTAAAACTTTGTTGATAAAAAATTAAACTTTAATTACAATTATAATTCACTATAGCAAGTTAACAATTAGGAACCGACTCCACCTTACCCTATTCCTATACGCTTCTTATGTTGCCTCTCTATCAAGATTATGAAAACAAGCCTTTTGGTATATTTCATGTGGCATGGTGTTAAGTATGATCTAAATTAAAATTTACAACGATTAATAGGCATTAAAAACATTTACTAATCACAAAGATGAAATGAAAAAGTTGCATGCGCAAGAAGGCAAGTTTCAATATTATTAGCAGTAGCAGATTTCAGAGTTTCTCCTTACCCAACATATTGGAAATGGATTCCTAGAGATCTCCTTCCTCTTGATCATAGAAATACATAGAACCCTTTCACTCATTCAAATTTGTAAAGCTTCCGCAATGGACCCTGCAAGACTTAATACCTCAAATGGGGGTTGATTTCCAATAGCTTTGACAGTCTGGGGGCATGAATCCGTGATCCAAAAGTGGGAAAATGCCTCAAAACCTACTAAAGGAAAGGATGGAATCTCATCATACAGCTATCTTTACAAGTTCAAATGGAAAAAACATATTGTTAGTATATAAAGAGTTGAAGCTTCTGACCATTATTCTTATGTATGAATCGCTCCCACGAGCGCTTAGGAAACACGCCATGGGTTACATATGCACTCACTTTTGCTGCACCATGGGCTGCCAAAACTTTCTGAAGAACAAAGAGCGGAAAACAAAAGCCTACCCTCAGATTTCATGTCTTAATTCAACATAATCAATGTTAAATATTCAGATCCCGATAAATTGTTTCAACATCGAAGTATATACCATGCATTACTGTTGCAGACATATGGCAAAGTCGCATAAACACATAATTCACTATAAGGGCAATTGTGTTTCCAGAAGAGAACTGTATCAAAAACTGATGTCAATTCTTTGCAAACAATTTCCCATGCCAAGATTATGTGATAAGGGCCTATAAATAGTATGATAGTTGACGCCTGGTTTCTTCCTCAAATTCCTGTCTTGAATCTTAGAGCCTTAAGAGTTTTGGTCCTTTTAACAGCTTCTTGGATTACAAGACAAATAGGGCAGTCGAAGTTGAGCTTTTGCTCTGAATCTTCTCATAAACTAGCAATCGCCACAGTGAGTATCTCTGTCTGGATTCTACTAGATAGCAGGAAGGCAAACATCTTTTAATGTAAAGAAGGTGAAAAAATATCAGTTTCCATGAAGAACTAGAAAAGGATGCCATAGCAGAAAGCTAAAGCAGCTGATATGTTCTTTAAATAAAGATCACTTTAACTAGAGCTCATTAGAGCTAAAGCAGCTGATATGTTCTTTAAATAAAGATCACTTTAGCTAGAGCTCATTAGCAAAGCTTTGAAATCCAATTGAGCATTCATTTAGTTAAAGTCACTTATTATCATGTCTTTCCGATCTCCTAAGTTTGACTGCAAACTCTCAAGCCTCCTTTTAATACTTCAAAAATGTTTCATTCAGTGTGGAAATTGTTGCTATATTCTACACAAAAAAAAGAACAGGAATGAAAAACAGAGTGAAAGCATCAATGATATGGCTAATTTGTACTAACGTGGGTAATTATAGTCTACATCATAGTAACTTTTCTCTTTGCTTTTTCCCTCCTATATACAGGAACATTTACAAATAAGTTTCAACAACAGATTTATAAAACAAGGGTTTGCAGGATAACTTCAAAATCTTACTTGGCATTCAATAAGCGTGCCTCCAGATTGCACCAAATCATCAACAATAACAACATGGTAACCAGCAGGATTTCCCTCCTTTAGACGAACTATCCTCTTATCCCCTTCACGAACCTTTGTGCAAACTACCTGAAAGTTGGAAACTTTAGTCATGCGATGAAATGATTGTAATATTAAATTCAGGAACCATAAAGTACAAACTAACCACAGGAAACTGATCTAACAGTTTGTGGAATCGTTTCCAAGCGCCATCATCTGGAAAAGCTACAACAATCTGCAAAAGTTCAGATTGCAAGCAATGAACTATCCTTAATTTCCAAAAGAACTATCCTTCTTGCATTCTCAGTGGACATGAAAAGGTTGATAGTAGGGGAGCAAGAGGAAGTAATTTCTAGAATCCCAAACAAGAACAATACATTTCAGGAAGACAAGCACCATCATGAATACCTTGTCAGCATCAGGAAGCTGATGAAGACGTTGCTTCAACAGAGGGATCCCGGTCTCAAACAAAGGCAAAACATGGTCTCCAAAATAAAATCGTTCCTGCAACAAAAGGGTCATTGAAACATAATTATTTAGCAACTCGATATCTGACAACAAGATTCAGAAAGTGGTCCAAAGCTATATGTACAAAAGTGAAAAGATGAGATATCTCAGTGCTTTTCAAGTCTTGCATAAGCTTATGTATTTAGAATTTAACATCTAATTTAACCCATGCATTTTAACTCAAATTCTAAACAAAGATTAGCAAGCCACCCAACGGTAGAATGAAGATTTCTAAATAGATGAACAAAGAGTTTAAATCTGAGATCTGCACCATTTTTGAAATTCTATATCAGGAGACGTATAGAGTTTCATGATTCCCGTAAAATTCATTTATTGTTCAATGATTTAGTCAAAATGTATAAACAGGAAGAGGAGAAACAAAATAATTGGAGAATAGCAAAGATCACCCAATAATAGGAGACGATTGCAAATGGTTGCATGCAAGCCCATGGGTGATCTAGCACAATGTGAACTTCTCCTTCCAATCTCTTAATCAGCCAAGTAATTTTCCAAATGATCTCACTTTCAATGTGAAAATTTTCAAATTGATAAAAGATAGTCTTTTGCTATCTTGCAAAATAAGTTAAAGTAAATGCATGAAGAAAGCCACTCTTCGACTATCCTTTTCCTTAAAACTAGCTCTTGACCAGTAAAACCTTAATAAAAAGTAAAATTTTAATAACATTGTTCAAGAAATTTTGCAGAGGTAACAGGCTACCACTATGTCGAAGGTAGATCTAGTGGAAAACCCAACACAATAATTCTGCAGTAAAATAGCTGTCAACAAATGTAAATGAACGTCCATACATACTCCACCAGTCCGGACGTATTGGAAAAGCCAAAACTAATTGAATAACCATGAGATCAGGAAAAATGAAAACACATATGGAACATTACTAGAAGTCTATTTAAGCAATGATTTTAGTTTAGGCAGCGACATGGGAAAAAGGAAAACCTGTAGGGCATGAATGTCATAGATGACAAGGCTAGTGGGGCCACCCCTTGATATTGGTATATTTGACAATATCCTTGCCATGGTAAATGCAGTTGCAACATCTCCTTCTTCTTCCATCCTCTCAAAGGAGCCAGTAGGAAAGAATGGTAGAACCAGTGTAAAAGAAGCAACAAAAAGGCGTGGAAGTGCATATATTACAGAAAGTTGTTCAAATATAACCGCCGGAGAACTAAACGATGCAAGAAATGCAACATGCTGACCGCGTATGTCATGCGCATTGTTTATATAAAGGTTTGGAAATCCGTCGTCAAAGTTCCTACCAAATTCAACAATGTTCCATCAATAACAGTTCTTATGTAATAGATAACTCTTATGTAATAGTGATGCTCTTCAAACACAAAACTATACTCAAACCTTTTTTGAGTATCTTTAGGTACAATCAACCTAACAGTTACAAAAAATTTATTCAATTTTCATATGAAAGCAGAGACCTGTTTTCCAAATCAGATATTCCGTTAGTACTGGTAAACAGTATCTCCAACAGAAGAACTATAAATCTGTTCTCACCTAAAGTTTAATATTTTTATCTAAACTAGCATGCTAAAATCTCCAGTCACATCTACTCAAGTGAAAATGCTGAAACCTTATATTTCAACTTTATAATGTTAAGACAAAATGACAAAAACATGAGTATATCAGAAATGTCCAAATCATAACAAGGCCATAATATCGATTGAAAAATAAGATACCATTCACATATGTATAGACTTGTGTGAGAGAGAGATAGATGCACCTCCAGTTAATTGACTGCAGCGTGATGAGGTCAGATTGAGCAGCAATCTTCAGTGCAATGTCTTCACATTCAATACAGTAGAAGAGAAGCACTTGTTTCTTCCTCTTTTGGTGCTGCTGCAGCTTGGTTTGTACTTGAGTCTCAGCGTTTTCCCCCATTTGAGCTTTTAACTCTTACCTACAACACGCAAGTACAGAAAGATTACAACTTTTAGTCTGAACTGGTTTGCTGTTATGAAAGAAGTAAAATTATTCGTCCTTGAGTGAACAGAGGAGAATTGAGAAACCAAAGGTTTTGATTAGAAACAGAGTAGTTAGTAAGAAAAGTCCAATACGGGTTACTGTTCTCAAAGAGGGAAAAAGTAAAGAATTTCAATAGTAGCACACCCCGTCCATCAAAACGCAGACAGAAGGAATAGATACAAATTACCATATACTGAAATCATAAAGTACAGTAAACAAGTTTCGTTCCAGGGATTTTCGGCCTTGTGCTTCTACAAAGAAGGACTTGAGCTCTTAAAGACAAGTATAGCTTATCCAGTGGTTTAATACTAAGAACTCATATCCTGCAGGCGGCTCTAACTCTAACGTGCAAAATTCTCCCAAAAAAAAAAAAAAACTCTAACGTGCAAGATTCTCTGTATCTTAACTGTTTCAGTGCAAGTAAACAATCAAATGAACAGTTATTTGATGGTTTCTTAAATATAGCCCCGACTCTTAAAAACAAGACACCAATTGTTATCACTGACAACAAGCATTTTGCAACAATGAAACACACAAGTCCCAAAGACTGACAAGTTGCAAAAACTCCGAAAACCAGAGAAAGAAGTAAAATTTGTTGCGTTCAGTTCATTAAAACAAAACGCTTGAGAGCCGTTAGTCAACCAAACACCAAACCGCAGATTAAGTAAACCCATAAGGCAAGAGAGGACAAAAAGAGAGGAAGTGGCGTACACACCGGATAGCAGAATTTCGAGGAGCGCTGTGAAAGGATAGGAGCAGACGCAGACAAAGCAGAGGTTGAATTAAATTGAAAAATGGTCTTCATTAATTGCTGATTTTCTGAGTCTTTATTCCTTTTTTTTCTCCTTTTGCCCTTTTTTTTTTTGGCGCATACATACATATCTATTATATATAAAGAGATAAGGCAGAGTTATGAATAAAAGTTCAGAAACAAAAAAAGAAGATGAAAAATAGGGGAAATTATTTATCAAAAGATGGTAATCTTAAGACCAATTATTAAGGAGGTTATTTGATAATTTATTTTCTAAAACAACTGATAGTTAAATAATATCTATGAATTGATATAAATATTTTGCATGTATTGTAAAATTTACTAATAATAAAATTTGTAAATTGTGAGCATCTCCTTACATACACAATAAATGTTATAACATTTTTATTTACAAGTTAAAATAAAATTTTTAATAATAGTTTCAAAATATATTCTTACGGTTGAATATAAATATTTTTATTTTTAAAATATAATTTAAAAGTTTAAAAATAACACTGACATCATGAAACTTAGAGCAGACGCATATATGTCTGAGCTTGATGGAAAAAGAATACGTTCTGACGCTTTAGTATTTTGATGTATTATAAGGATAAATAAATAAATTTAAAGATTATTAAAATGGTATTAGCTTTGAATGTACATCATTTTAATTTTATTTTTTACACCGACATTGTTTTTGATGATTCATTTGTTCTATATAGATTTCTTCTTCTAATTCTCCATTAAGAAAAGCAGTTTTTTCATCTATTTGATGTAATTCAAGATCTATATTGACTAATATAGTCAGAATAAGACGAATTGAAGCAAACTTCACAACAAGTGAAAAAGTTTCCTCATATTCAATTCCATCTTGTTGTGTATATCCTTTCGCTACAAAGCGTGCCTTGTATCTTTCGATACTGCCATCAATTTTTCGCTTTATTTTGAGAACTCACTTGTTCCCAATTGCTTTATACCCTTCAGGGAGGTCAACCAAGTCTCATACTTGATTGGAGCTTAAAGAAGTCATTTCTTCTTTCATTGCTTTCATCTATTCTTCTTTAGCAAGGCCAATAAGAGCCTCATTTACATTCCTTGGCTCTTCTTCCTCTTGCAGAACAATCATATTAATTTCTCCTTCAATCTCGAAAAGACGTCGGGGAACTATTCCTCGATTACTTCGTCTTAAATGAGGTTCATCATAAACAAATTCATGATGGATATGATTGCTCCTACTCGGATTAGTCATCATATAGAACCTTTCTGTGGAATTGCTCCCACTTAGTTGAAGTTCCTCATCTTGATTCTTCATAACAGAATTATTTTAATCAAGCTTCTCATATAACAATAGGTTTTTACCTATTTCGCCTTGCTTGGGAAAATCATTCTCCAAGAATGTTATATCTCGTGATTCAAATTCAGTTACACCTTCATTACCTTGTTCACTAATGAACATGTATCCTTTTGAGTGTTCTGAGTATCTAATAAAAATACTTTTTCTCTCTTTTGGGCCTAATTTCTCATGTTTGTAAGAGAGATCATGAACATAGGCTGCACACTTCCAAGGTCTGAGACTTGACATGTCAGGTCTCCTACCAGTCCACAACTCATATGGTGTGCTAATAACTGATTTCGTGGGCACAAAATTAAGTACATAGGTGGCTGTTAGCAACGCATCACCCCAAAAAGTGATTGGTAAATTTGCTTAGGCCATTATGGACGTAATCATTTCTAATAGCGTCCTATTTCATCTTTCAACAATGCCATTTTGTTGTGGGGTTCTAGGAATTGTTAACTGCCTTGCTATTCCTTTCTCATCACATAAAACCTTGAACTTGTCTGAAAAGTATTCTCATCACATAAAGCCTTGAACTTGTCTGACAAGTATTCTTGTCCACGATTAGTTCGTAATGCTTTTATTTTCTTATCTAATTGATTCTCAACCAAGTTCATATATTTTATGAAACAACTGAATGCTTTCGATTTATGAGAAATCAAATAGACATGACCATACTGAGTATAGTCATCTATGAAGGTGATGAAATAAACTGTCCTATGTCTAGCCCTTACATTCATTAGACCACAGATGTTAGAATGAATTAATTGCAATGAATATAAAGCTTTTGTTCCCTTTCCAAATGGCTTTCTCGCCATTTTACCAGCTAAATAATGCTCACATGTAGGTAGATCTACTTGACTTAGATTACCTAAAAGTCCTTCTTTAGCTAATCGACTGATTCAATTTTGACCAATATGACATAGTTCAGCATGCCTCAAAGTTGCATCATTGTTGGAATTACTAAATGTAAATAATGAATAACTACTATTATTATTTTCCTTAAACATATCCAATACTAAAAAACCATCATATAAAAAACCATGACCATAATAAATAGATCCAATATACAAATCCATTCCATCGTCGTGGAAATTTATATTGAAACCAAGTCTAACCAATATCAACACAAATAAAAGATTCCTACGAATCTGTGGAGCATATAATACTTTATGTAGGATAAGGGATCGCCCTCTACGCATATCTAATTTACATGTACCAACACAAATAAAAGATTCCTAGAATCTGTGGAGCATATAATACTTTATGTAGGATAAGGGATCGCCCTCTACGCATATCTAATTTACATGTACCAATTCCTTGTACAGCAACTCTGGAATTGTCACCTCATCAACTACCATGTGGGAGTTTACGAAACTCAACGAAGGCATTGCGATCCTTCGCTATATGGTTGGTTGCTCCTGAGTTTGCAATCCACAAAGGACGTGATTCAGTTAGAAAAATAGAATAAGAAACATTCACAGAACAAATGTTTATACTATAAAGCTATACCTTCTCGGGCTTGGTACAATCTCAAGCAAAGTGGCCTTTATTACCACAATTATAGCACTTCACATGTTTCATGTTCTTCTTCTTGAAGGGACGTTTTCCCTTTCCACATTGGTTCCATTTTTTCTTCTTAGATTCCTGAAGAGAGTGGTTGAATTTCTTATTCTTCTTCCATTTGTGTCCACCATGATGCTTGCGTTTCTTGTTCATAGCTCCATGTGAGCTAAAACTAACTACATATGCCTCAGAAGACATCTTCGAGGCTTCAAGACGCCCTTCCTCCAAGATGAGATGCCTCGTAGCATCTTCCATTATCTTGATGTTCTCATTATGAGTTAGGTGCATCTTCATA
>JANZXP010000002.1:13039969-13055562 GCA_027576715.1 Erythroxylum flavicans
GTTAGAAGCATGAAAAATATGATTTTGATATGTATGCATATGAAATTTGCTTATGTGGGTAAGAGAGATACCATTTCTTTCATCACATGCACATCGTCTTAAAGCCTTCTCCCGGTTGCCCGCTTGTGGTATATGAGCTCTAAAAAAATGGACTTATTTTGTTCATGGTGTAAACTTCAGTTTCGCCATTTCGTTCTATGGGATTCTCTCGAGCCATTATATATGTGCATTGCATATTGATTTGTTGAGTATAAAGTAAAATTGAGTGATATGATTTGATTATAAATTGAGTTTATGATCTGATTTGTGAGATGAAGTATTTATGTTTACGAGAAATTTTCACATTTGGAATATGTATACTGTGATCTATCAATATAAATAAATACCTATGTATGTATGAAATTGGTTTTGTGTGTGTGGTTCATTATCACTAGCTATAAACGTATTAGCCACTGCGCTTTCTAGCTCATCCCACTATTTTTCTACTCCTCAGGTGAAGAAAAAGCATAGCAGTAATAAACCTTGCAAAACTTCAGCAGACTCCAAGGATTTTTATCATTGTAACTTATCTAAGTAGTTTAGAAATTATTGGCACTTAGAATCATTTCAAGAATGGGTGTTCATGATTGTGTTTTACATTTTGCTAGTGATGTGGTTTTTGGGATTTGTAACATAGAGTGGTGCAAAAACTTTGTTAGTGAGAGTTGACAAAAAAGTTGCAGAGATTTTCATATACATAAGTGTAAAATGATATGTTCTGTCAAACGTTAGTGTGACTATGAAGTTTTGTTGCTTGATGACTTTTGGGATGGATCTTCTTTAAGTAAAATTGGTTTTATAGAAACTGTATGTATGAAATTTGAAAGTTGGATTTCAGATTGTGTGTTGAAGCTACTGGTTTTGTATGTATGTATATATATACATGTTGTTAACGTTAACAGTGATTATGAGTTAAAAAAATACAGTCTGAAATTTTGAGGAATAAACTGCACTGATATAGGCAAAATCAGACAAAATTGTCCATAAGAAAGTTGTAGATCTTTTTCTTAGCTTTCTAACGACATAAAGTTTGAAATTTTTAGATTTGTGGTTTGAAAGTTATAATAGTTTGAAGTGAGAGTGCGCGATTGTGGAGTTGTAGGAATGTCTGAGATATCTTGATTCTCACGGGCATGAGAATTTTCTCTCACGCTCGTGCTTTTTCTTAAGTCTCACACCCGTGAGTGTTTGTATTGAAGTCTCACGGGTGTGAGAGTTAAAACTCACACCCGTGAGTGTTGTGTTGTAGTCTCAGATGAGATTTCATAAATTTTTTTATAAATTCGTTTATTATTGTTATCATGGCCTTGTGTTATTTATTCTTATTATTATTTTGCTGCAAAAAAAAGGTCCCACGATGAATTTATCAATTTTATTTTGTTCTATAAGTTATTTATTAAAATATTATGTCCGAATCGAGACCCGAGGTCCAACATGCATAGTCTCAAAGCCTAACAAGTGAGGTTTTCATCGCCTCACTTCTTGATCATGTAGGTCTGAGTCTTAATATTCTTTCTCTTTTGAAATTCCTCATAGATTCTGAGCTTTCAATGTTAAGATCTTCGAAGACACCTCCACACTAGTAGAGCAGGAAAAGAGTCGGTGATTAAGCTCTCCATATTAGGCAAGGTTGTTCCTTAGGTAAGACACTTTCTTCACTCCCTTATCTATTTCTAGCATGTAAAGCCTTGCCTAGATGTTTAAGGATTTTAGTATACTAGTTCTACAATTTGATGCCATGTTCTTAAGAACAATGATTTCTTTAGTCCCATTGATTACTTCTGTGATAATTTCTATAGTTGATTTATACCTGGCATGAAATCTTCTAGGATTCTTCTATTTCCAAATTGTTTGCACACAATGACCCATTACTATTGAGTATATCTACTTCTCACTTTATTTTGTTTATAATGCTACTTTTGTTGTCTTACAATTGCTTGGTGGGACCAATCTAGAAGTAATGTTCCAAAATTGCAAGTGTTTGCAATTCGAATTCTAAGTCAATGTATGAGTGTAACAGGGTGTAAAAAGAATTGAAACACATTTGAAATCATCCATTCCAAAAAAAAGGAATAAATTGGAGCATAAAAGATTAAATGACTTGGTCTTTGTTTGATACACTTTAAAGTTTCAAAAAAGATATGTTATTTCATTATTAAGTTAGATATAATTTCCTATAATTTTTAATAATTTAATTTTATTGTTTACTAAGATTCTTAATAGAACAATTAGTTCGGTAAATCCAAATTGCCTTGATCATATCAATCTTTTAGCATATTGAGTTTCTAAGTAATCAAATTTGATAGATGAAAATGACTTGGAAGATAATCTTGGATGAGAAAGTATTGACATGTCATTTGGTGCTATGAATTTGAATAATGGTGATAATGAGGCTCTTCTCAACAATGAGGATTTTATATAAAATTATAATTGGGTCAATGTAATTTGAGCAGATATTCGAATGAATGGCGTTCCAGGTTTTTGTTTCTCTTCTTCTTTTAATTTCATTTATATTTGATGTATATGTTAAATTTTATATATGTAATATGATTGTAAATATTTTTGTTTCATATTTCATTTCTAGTTAGTTCTTCGATACAAACCCTTGTTGTAAACTGTAATTGTTATAGAGTAATTGATATTTATAATTCCTTTTATTTGATGTTTTGATGTAATTATTATTTAATATGATGAAATTGTAGTACTTTAAATATTTTGTATTGTTCTTAATTTTATATTTATATGTAAATGATCTTTTTTATATTAACTATAGTTATTGTTTATATGTAAAATATTAATAAAAATAAATAAATTGTTGTTATTTTAAATTTCTATTATTATGATTTTTGGAGACATAGTTGATGTAAAAATATAAATTATACATTACAATATATTGAAGAACTATTTTATAATTTAAAAAACAATGAGACTATTTTATAAATTTAAAAAATTACCCGAAATGGTATCCAGTATTGACCGGTACTAGTACAATACCGTACCAGAACCAAATCCAGTACCGGTACAGGTATGATATTCATAATATTATTCTTAGGCTGGATTTTGGTTTGAATACTATATTTATAACATTGTATTTAGGCTCGGTTTGGGTTTGAAGTTCAGTTAATTCAGTCTTAATATGTTGACTTAAAACTTAATCAAACTAAATTGGGTCATGTTGACTTTTTCAATTCTAAATGGTATGTTTACAGATCTAATGTTTCCAAATTAGAAAAAGGGAGGAGAATGTGAGAAGATAATTTTGATATATGATATAAATGTGCAAAAGATAATGAACAAATATTTTTCATTAGATTTTTATTTTTCAACTTAGACTTTTGTTTCGTTTTCATAAAAGTGAAACATATTACTGTTTATTGACTAAATTATTAAATATATATAATAGCTCAAATATTATATATTCCAAGATTGTCACTTCACAAGTCTTTGTTTCAAAGTCAAATGAAATAATTGAATGATCAACTAGTATTAACAAATTCCACATACCTTCACTTTCGATTAACCACACTTAAAAGTCTCTTAAATGAATCGTGAAGCAATAATTCTAATCTTTAACCAGTCATAAATAAAATCTGAACAAAAGTTAGATTAGTTTTATGAAGGAAGTTTAAGAATATGATAGTGTTTATGATTGTACATAGGTTAATCCATTTGAAAATTTTAAAGATTTCTTCAACCATTCTAAATGTTTGAGATTTTAAAAATTTAAGCTCCAAAAATATCTTGAAAATAGAAGTCTACATTTTGTATTATACTAAAAATATGATACAGTATAGTTTGGAGATTTGGTTATTTCAAAAGTATAACTAACATGTTTCAAATAATGATCACATAACCTACTTAAATAGAAATAATTAAAAATTTGCATTATCAATATAATCTTTTTGCACAATTAATTTATTTTATAAAAAAACAAAAATAGTAAACTACTAAGGATAATTAAAGAGTTAAATTATTGGTTATCATTAACTACAAATATGTAAATAAGAAGACATTTTATTAAAATTTAAAGTTGTCATTATGATGAAGGCCAAACATCATACTAAAAGGAAATCACACAATTGTTGCAAGATTTAACAACATAAATCTAGTACCACCATCAATATAACTAAATGCAATAAAAGATTGTAGGTTAGTATTGCAATTTTCTAATATAAACTCATTTATTACTTTCTAAAACTTGCAAATAATGCTGACTTAGACTAATTGCAACTACAGGCAAGGCTTAGCACAAATTTTCATAAAAAGAACTCGAACTCAGATTGGTATTTAATAAAACTCTTCATAAATAGTAATGATAAAGACAATATATAAAAATAAAGACACGTCGTAACTTGAAACTACAATATGAAATCAAAATCAAATATTTAACAGTTAATATAATGCATCAAATTGTAACTAAAGTTCATAACTAAAGTACTTTATAATTTGTAATTCTTTGATTAATACTCCAACATTATACTTCATGGATCTACACGAGATTAAAATTTGTAAAGTATATACACACATACAACGTTCAGGTAATATTTTAATTAATGTTTCGTGAAGATTCAAATGCCCCAAACATTTCAAGTTGCTAACTAACTCAGGCAACACAATTAAGTCATGGAATTAACATAAATTAAGTCATGGAATCAACATAAATCCTCCCTTTGATTATTTAGACGACCATTTCTCTCCTTCCAAATAATGTAAATGGTTGTGTTAAATGCCACTTTCATTAGAAAGCATTCTGTTTTCCAAGCTTCGAATAGTTTATGAACCACCTCAAGGTATGTTCCCATTCTTAAGTATGATTTACTGCATCTACCATGGAAAGAATTTTGCTCTATATAGCTTTACTATATTCGCAAGCAAAGAACAAGTGATTTCTATCTTCATCAACATTATGACATAGAACATAGGATGTTTACGTCAAGCTAAACGATCTGCATTTAGTCCTCAACCTATTTTTAACAGCTAACCAAGTAATGAAGGAAGATTTTGGATTTAAGTAGTTATGCAAGATTAAATTATACCAGGAAGCCTCCGCTGATGCATTGCAGAATAACCTGCGGCAGGATTCATTTGTGGGAGACCAATATACTACATCTTCTGCACCCATGTCCCCCAGCTGTGGAAGGTGCTCAACCATGGATTGGAAGCCCCTAAAGTTACCATGCCATTCCCTGATTTGATTTAAAGCCGTGGCTCTTAACGCCACTGTCAATCTTCTTTTCAGATGTGTAAACCTTAGGTTGTTTATCAGAGGACTAGCTGCAAGCCAATTATTAAATCATATCCATGTATTTTCACCATGTTAAATTATTAGGGCTTCTGGAATGTTCATTTCATGATCCAACGGTGGGGAAGATCAAAGTGAAGGGCTGAGATTGAAAGGGAAAAAGGATGGTGGAGATTAGGTTTGTTATGCATCAATGGTCAAGACTCAACATGCACAGCTGTATTCCTCAATTTGTTATAACTGTCTACTCTCTTCTTTTCGTGTATATAAAGACGTGTACCCTTTATTCAACGTGTAGAAAAATAAGCAATACATACATAATTTCTTTTACATTCTCTGTTTTATCACACCACCATTAATTCTATGTTTGATATAGGGGTAAACTAAGTGCCTAATAACAGTTGGCTGAAAGACCAGAAACAGTGCGTTGGCATGGTAAGCTGCCAGAAATTGCTATTTTGAAGATAAATTTCATGTACCCATTTAGTCCACAATGATTCCTTATTTGAAAATAGCCTCCATATTCTCTTACTAAGTAGCACCTTTTTCATTGTTGATGCAGAAATGATGCTCAGTCTGCTTTGTTTCTTAGGGGTAGTGATCTCATTCCAGTTAACTTTAGCCTTTTTCCTTATTTCACCATTAGCAGCCCATAGAAAGGCCTTCATCAATCCATCAATTTCCTTCATACTCTTTCTAGGTAGAACAATGTATGTTGTCCAGTGAATATGCAAGCTACTCAAGACTAGAATGATGGGTGTTACTTTTGCTGCATATGAAAGATGTTTGCTACGCCAAGAGTTCACTTTCCTTTTAATCTTCTCTAGCAGAGGAATACATCCAGAGAACTTCAACTTATAGGTAGTAAGAGGTGCACCAAGATAACTCAAATATGGAGGTTGGATGTCTATACCTGTTATTGCCCTCAGTTCAAGTTCATTGTTAACATCAGCTGAAAGATACATATTACTCTTCTCGATGTTTATGTCGAGACCCGACCATTTAGAGAACATCTACAAGACACTTTAATCTTAGAAATATATTAGTAATTACATTACTGTCAACGCAACCAAATAACAACATGATGGGGAGAAAAGTGTGCAAAATTTTTATTTGAGAGAATTTCAAACTTAAGAGGATTTATTATGTTTTGTTCTCATATTTGATAAATAATAATGGATAGTAACATAATTACTACATTTATTAAAAATACCAAATATAATGCAAATGACCATCATTTACATAATTTTAGAATGGATGGAGTTACCAGAGAACCCCCCTCCCTTCCCCCTTCCTTCTTTATGCCCAAACACACATATCATCGCCGTTTAAAAAATCAGATTGAAATTTAAATCAGTAAAATAAGAGATTTAAGGTTTAAAAAATTCAACTGGTATTAGATCATCATAAACCGAATAAAACTAAAGAATTTAAAATAAGATTGAAATAGATTGTTCTTATCTATAAAAAAATTTGAAGTTTAATTAAAAAAAGATTGTTAAATAAAAATTACTTGATTTTTTTAGTTTATAAAAACTTATTAATTTATGAGAATTAACCAATTGATTAATAAACTGATCAATTTTTAACAATAAAAATTTTAAAAGTAAATCGAACCTAAAAGTTAAAAACTAAGCCAAAATTTTAAAATTTTTTACAGTTAAACTGACCGAGCTAGTTTAGTTTTTAATCATTGCTTATAATATCTTGACAACAATATGCTTATAATATTCATAAAGTGTAAAAAAGTAATTCTACTTCTAACTCTTATTCCAAGATAAGGATTATTGATGATGATAATGATAATGATGATGATGATAATAATAACAATAATATTATTATTATTATTTACTTTTCCTTTTTAAAATTTAAGCTAATTTAAATTATTCATATCATTAATAAAATATAGAAATTAATAATCAAGTGAACAAATTTAGATTTTAAATACTTGAAATCAATAAGTTTAAATTTATAAAATATATAAATAAAATATATAATAATAGATAAATTTCAAGTCTAATTTAATTCATAATAATTTGATATTTTGTTTGAATATTATAAAATATTCATAATTGTACCAAACTAATGTCAATAATTTGTTTTAAATTTTTAATTATTTTACTTCAGTTTAGAATATATAGGATATGTAGTTTGAAATATGGTCTAGGTCATAATGTTTTTATATGAAAATAAATTAGTTAAAATCATAAAATAAAAATATCTTATTTGAAAAAGGGATAATATATTTTAAACTATTCAATTTTAAAAAAAAATTCAAACTTTTAAAGTTTTCAATTAAATGACTAAATTTTTATAACCTTAACACTTTTCAAACATTAGTTCTATCTTCACTAATAGAATCCTTCTCATTTATGACATATATGCGTTCACATAAGAAATTAATTATCAATTAATTATTTGTATAGGCTAAAATATTAAATTTATAACCTCTTTTATACATTAAGTTGGGTATTTTATTTTAGTTTATATGAATAATTAGCCGGTAATTAATTTTTTACGTAATTGTTTTATATTTTGTGGAAAAAAATTTTAGTCGAATTAATAAAATTAATATTTAAACTCATTTGTTATTATTATAAAAGAATGATTACGAAATCAAAATATTTAAAAATTAAATTTATATTTCAAGGGGTCCTCATCATTTACAAAACTCTGCAAAAGATTATGTCAGAGATACTATGTACGGGCTGCTCCTACGGTGTCCCGTTTTGGTGCTCCAACCCCTTCACCTTTTATCATTAAATATTAATTTATGAAAACCAAAATAAAAGCTGCCTTTGCCTTTGCCCGTGGTCCCGTAGACTATTGGTAGCTGAAAAGGCTTATCGTGGTCGAGTAAAAGAAAGGAAGTAGAGGGCTCTACAATTCCGATACCAAATCTTCCGTTACCACTAATTTGTACCACTTACGTTTAACGTAATTTTATCTATATATATTTTTTAAATCTTATATATTTATATGGGTAAGATCTCGTAAAATAGAATTAGTACAGATTAATAGGTGCAAAATATCTCGTTCCTACAAGTCCAAGTATATTAAGGTTTAGTTTGAGAGAGCGTTGATTGTTGACAATCTACTGAAATCAACCTGCTGAAATGCTTATGTATTTGAGATTGTTGTTTTGGTAACTGTTAAAACGTGAAAATAAGTATTTGACAAGTACGATTGTGGTTACTGAAAAGAGATAAAATAACTAAAAAGTCCATTGATTTAACAAATTATTAATTGTCGTATAAATAATTAAAAAATATATTATTAGTCGTATAAATTTAAAATTATAAACAATAAAATATTAAATTAAAATAAGAAAAAATAAATAAAATAAATTTAGTAAATAAAATATTTCATAAAAATATATTACTAGTCGTATTAATTAAGAGTATAATAGAACATAATACTTGTAGTGAAAGTTATTAATGGAAAGTAAAATTTCTACTGCAGAAGTAGTTTCTTTTCACAACCCTCTTTTTGCTTATGGATTTCAGTGGTGGCACTACACTTTTTTCCAACCTCTGGTTGTTTATCGCAGATCTAAACATGTAACTGCGTTTGAAAACTGCGGTGAATAAGTACTTATTCCCATCACACCGTATATCCAAACACAGCCTAAACAGGTATTCCATGCTCAAACGAGTGGTGTAAATGATGACATATAATGTTTGGAAAATAATTTATCAAAATTAAAGAGGCATCAACACCAATAAATATTGCAAATAATTTAATAAAATATATAATTTACAAATTTATATTTGATAATTTATTTAGTATATATTCAAAAAATAATAAATATTTTATTTATATAAAAAGAAATTAATATCACATTGATTAAGTAAACATATGATTGAAACTTACAAATATTATAATTAAAAACAAAATTTTATTTAGATACTTAGATTAGAAATTTGCATTTAATGCTTCGTACTATCGGACCACTTCATATCTTATATTCTAGCGAGATTTTAATTTAGTGTTTATGATAATGATATATAATAAAATTAATAAATTTAAAATATAAAATATATTAAATTCTTTTCTCCCGTTCTTCCAATGAAATATTCGTCAATAAAGTTAATTCAGGAAAAAGAATTGAGTTGTGTCCCGTTGAAATGTGTATGTACGTTAAGAACTACAATAATATATGTTTCAAAAGGCCGGTTTGCTAGCTCTATAGGCATCCCAATAACTAAGCAAATACTCGGTCAAGATTCACTAAATGCAAAGGCAATCCATGTAGATGGATTGTGTTTTCGAAACGCGGCCATTAATTAGCCATGTTATGCTCTGAGCACCCTACCAGCTGGAATGCTGTAATTGCCAAAACTTGACAATTTTTGCATGAAAAATTGTGAGCCATGCAATAAAACTCATCATTTACTCCTGAGAGCTGTCAATCCCACCCAACAATTTTCACTTAGCTTTGAATGTGTGCACAGGGGACTCTTGAGGTTCTTCTGTATCTGAATCCATTTTCAATTTCAAAAGGACCAATCCCATAGTTAGATAAACAATACCACCTGTCTGGTTGACTTGCCTCCGCTAATAAAAAAGCTTTCAATGGTCAAATTTTACAGTACTTTAATTCCATCCATCTCCTAACTTCTGATAATAGATTAAACTCAGTCAACTTGTGACCACCAGGCACAGTACGGGGAGGTTGGTCTAAAATCAGACTTTGTAAAAAACTCCATGGTAAAAGGTCTCTTCGACGGCTGCCGTTCACACAGAGGCAGAGCCGCCAGGGGATGCTTCAAAGAAAGTCTTGGGAACAATTGGTTGTTGCAAGCTCAACAGTATTTCACCAAGAAATATATATTACTTTTTTTTCCCCTAATTCTTGAGTTGCAACAATTTCCAAGGCACTGGTAGTATATTAGATTACCAAAATGTGAAATTGTCTTTCCTATCGACTTCCATGATTCATTTGATAAGTAATGTATAATACGACTAACTCATACAGAATTCTACATGATATAGTTAGTTGTTATGGTCATTTACTTCACGTTATAGTTTGGTGAACACTTAATCATTTGATTTGGATGTATAATTATCATACATGTCTTTTGCATTGAATTCCACATCATTCTGAACTTACTAGCCTCACATGTTCTAACAAGAAGAAAATAGACAAAAGAAATGAGAAGTTTGTGATCGATTCAAACCTTTTCTTATATATATATATATATGTATCTTGAAATAAAGTGTGTTTATTTAAATAGAATTGTCAAACATGAAATAGCATACACATGTTCGTCAGAGAGAAAAATTGTCAAAAAAGAAAAAGCGCAGAAGACATATGGGACGGTCACCAACAAGCTAACCTACCATTTACTGTGTGCAACGAAGATAGAATCCGTAGAATTGTGCAGAAGCATGCATGTTATGAAGCACATAGGACTCTGTTAACAAGTTGTATCCAGCAATTAATGCTAGCGGTGTGGCTAACAAATCCAAACGGATTAGTAGACCACTACCTATCTTTCCCATCTAATCACTCTATAAATATTCTCTGCTTCTCTGTGTGTCCCTCTCCAGTCTTTTGGTCTCAACTTTCTCTCTTTCTTTCTGCTCATAGTTACTGCTCATCTTTTACTTGATACAGTATTCGAATATATCAGAAGGTATAATCATGGTCTTGGCTATGGTTATTCTCAAGCTTGCAGACTGGATCTTGTACCAGCTGTTGGCCAACTCATGTTATAGGGCTGCAAGAAAGATGAGAAGTTATGGCTTCTTTTTAAAGAATCCATCTCCAAAATCATCTCAACAACAATCTGCTCTGTTCCCAAATGTTATCAAGTGTAGTCTGGAGAATAGAGGGTCTGATACTTTGGTTTGTGATATTCACGGGGGTTTGTTAAGAACCAAATCCTTCTTCCCTTACTTCATGCTTGTTGCTTTTGAAGGTGGTAGCATCTTCAGAGCATTCTTGTTATTACTATCATGTCCCATTCTATGGCTTCTGGACTATGAGCGCAAAATGAGGGTTATGATATTCATTACCTTTTGTGGGCTTAGATTGAAAGATATAGATACTGTTGGTAGAGCTGTTTTGCCCAAGTTTTACCTTGAGAATCTTCATCTTCAGGCGTACGAGGTACTATCAGCAACTGGGTCAAAGGTTGTTTTCACGAGTGTCCCTACAGTGATGGTACAAGTTTTTCTCAAAGAATACCTGGAGGTTGACAAGATTATAGGGACTGAGCTACACACAGCTGGCCGATATTTCACAGGCTTGGTGTCTGATTCTGGATTGATTGTCAAACAAAAAGCTCTGAACGATTATTTTGGAGACAAAAAGCCTGACCTAGGCCTTGGAAGTTCAAACATCCATGATCTTCTCTTCATCTCCCTCTGCAAGGTACGTCCAGCAATGAAAGCTACTTTTGTGTGATTTTGTTTATGTCTCAGTGTCCGTGGTCGAAGCAGTGCCATTTCACCGTCTTTTTTGGAGACAACAATGTATATATATATATATATATATTTGTTTTACGTGCTCTTATAGACATCAACTTGAGAAAGAGGAAATGAACATGGCCATGTCTTTTAATGGAGAATCTGTATTTGCATGAAAAAGGTTTCCACTTTTAAACTGCAAGATGGATAAGTTTCTTGCCAACTCCGTTATTATTTCTGTTCTTGAAACGTTTGAATGTTACAGGAAGCTTATGTGGTGAGCAATGAAGACATCAAGGGGTTTTCAAGTTCAGTGATGACAAGAGACAAATACCCAAAGCCTCTTGTATTTCATGATGGAAGGCTCGCTTTCTTGCCTACTCCGAAAGCAACTGCTGTGATGTTCATTTGGCTACCCATTGGACTTGGTATTTCCATTTTCAGGATATTTGTTGGTACAGTGCTTCCATACAAATTAGCAATACTGTTGGGCACATGGAGTGGGGTCGACATAAGGGTCAAAGGAGTAAGCCCTCCAAATTGTTCAGGTCCCAAAAAAGGAGTCCTTTATGTTTGCACCCACAGAACCCTCCTGGACCCTGTTTTCCTAAGCACGTCTCTAGCTAAGCCTTTAACTGCTGTCACCTACAGCCTGAGCAAAATGTCTGAATTAATTGCCCCCATTAAGACTGTAAGGTTGACGAGAGAGAGGAAACAAGACGGGGAAACAATGCAGAGGTTATTAAGCGAAGGCGACTTAGTGGTATGCCCTGAAGGGACCACTTGTAGGGAACCTTACTTGTTGAGGTTTAGTTCATTATTTGCTGAGTTAGCCGATGACATCGTTCCCGTTGCCATGAACACTCGAGTAAGCATGTTTTATGGGACAACTGCCAGCGGGCTCAAGTGTTTGGACCCTATTTTCTTCCTGATGAACCCTAAACCTGGCTATCACATAGAGATACTTGAGAAGTTGCCAAGGGAGTTCTCATGTGCAGGTGGCAAATCGAGCTTTGAAGTGGCAAACCATATCCAGAAGAAATTGGCTGAGGCTCTGGGATTTGAGTGTACAAATCTTACGAGGAAGGACAAGTACATGATTCTAGCAGGAAATGATGGGGTTGTAAATGATAAGAGGAAGAGACACCAGCATTAACGTTTAGCTTTAGCAAAACCTTTTAATTATTATGCATGTCTGGCCAAGACTTATCAGTATAGATTATCTTAACAGTAATTTTCTAATCTAGATACAATTTTCTTTGTTATATCAATGGGTATCGATCCCTTGAGTGGTCCTGATGTCGTGCATTGGTAACTGAGTTTTCTTTTTACAACAGTGATTTGTAGCTGTTGTAGCAGAAAAATGGCCAACTTCGAGCATCTGAACATCTCACAGAGTGTCATCTCAATTGCTGCAGCATTGCTACAGCCTTCAAGTTCTCGTCTCGTTTTGAACTGGCCAATAGTAAACAAAAGATCTTCAACAAGATCTAACCAAGACGTTATTCGACATAAAGACGTTTGGGAAGAACTATCAACTGCTGGACAAAATAAATTTTGGATTCTAAGATTAATATATCTAAAACATATCGGTGCCTTGCGTCGGTCGTTTGGAACATTAACAATATAAGATAACCTGGTTCACTGTCTACAATCATGTGCCGTATATTGGAGTGTAAGATAGGGCTAATGCTTCAACCGTGTCAATACCTTCCCTAATGTCAAGGACTCAGTTTCTCTCAAATGCTATTCTAGTGATCGTAACTCTTTATGGGCAAATTATATAATGCTTTGGATTGGTGTTGCTCCTCGATTTTATTATTCATTGAAGTCCCCTCTGAGGTAGGATTAAACAAGGAGATAAAGTTTGGTACATAGGATAGGATGGTCCCATATGGTCTCCCATTTCTGTTAAATGTGGTACTTTTACTGTGAAAAAAATTGATAGACAAATATCTTTCTTATACCAAATATAAAAAAACAAATAATCTTCAAAGAAGCAAGGTATGCGATGGAGGGTGTAATGGTAACTTTTCATTGCAAGCAATTCCAATTCAATGCATAGTGGTGAATTTATATGCATCTGCTCATATGAAGTATCCCAATGACGCACCATAATTAATTAAGAGCGATAACTTTGGACTTAGTATGTACTTGGTGGGTTGCTCTACTTCCTACTCCTAGTACTATGCACAAAAAGATGCACGTGACATTACCTTATTTGGAAATGTACTAGCGGTCGCAGGGGAGGCATGGAAGATTGGAATCCATGATACGCACTACATTGGGAAATGTGCTTCGGCGCATGTAACGGTAAATGCAAAGGCACGCAATCCGGCGCCAAATCTGCTGTTACGATGGATGAAATATTTTAGGATCAGGAGAACTGAGTTATTTGGAAACAGCAGATTTGTTCTCAATCTTAGAGCTATTTTGAAAGGTGAATCAGATCACCAGTTTCGTAAATGCTGTGCCTATTCTCTTCCGAGATTAAAACGTCGATGTCCTAGCTAAACAGTCAGCCTTTGATTGTTCGTTCTTCAAAGGACGCTAGTGAAGACAAATTCCTTCCGGCTAAAACAGAGACTACTCCAGTCTTTCCATTCATTCCCAATGAATCCTTCTTCTCCCTAAAAATTGAACGAAGCAAGTGAACCTATACGAGAGTGAGGAATAAAAACCAACAATCAACTTCCTACTTTAGATGTGTCCCACGATTCTGCTAATTTAGAAGGAATAAAACTAAACGTCTCGGCTTTACTCTCAGTTAGAACCTATTTGATTGCATGTTAATTAATAGAACGAAACGGAATAGAATAGAATGATTTATAATAGAATAGAATGTAATATAGTGAAAAGTTGTTTGGGAGTAATAGAAGAGTTCATAATATAATGCAGTGAAACATTGTTTGGAAGATGAATAAAGTGAAATGTAATGTCTAATAAATGACTATTATACCCCTGATATTAAAATGATTATTGCAAAAAATTTAACACTATGATTTTAAAATAGAAATCATGTCCAATTAAAGAGTCATGAACAACTGTGACAAATAATTTTTTAATATATTTTCTATTTTAAAATAATAAAAATTTTAATAAAAGTTTTATTATTTTATTATTAATTATAGACAATTTATTATTAATTATATAAAAATATTATTATTAATTATTTAATAAATTTTATCCTATTATATATGATTTATATTTAAAAATTATTTATTTATATTTTTATTTATATAGAAATATATACAAGCAATTAAAGAATAATTTTTATATATTTTCTATTTTCATTAATAAAAATTTTTAATTTTTAATTTTATTATTAATTATTTACAATTATTATTAATAATATAAAAATATTATTATTAGAGTAAGAAGAAATAGTATAAAATATTATTAATTATATACAAGAAGGTTAGAGTTAGAAGAAATAATTGATATTAAGAAAAATTATTGAGGGTATATTAGGTAGTGTGTATTTATTAGTTTATGTTTTATTTTAAACCCTCAAATCGGAAGTTTTTTATTTTCACTGTTTAGGATAGAATAGAACTTAACATGAAACTTTTCACTTTCATTTCATTCCGTTCTATTCTATTATGAAACCCTCAGCTAAATGATAAAAGTGTGTTACGTTCCATTCCATTCCATCACTAACCCTGCGTTTGGTTACTGTCTTTAAGTATGCAGAGACGGAACGAGACAAAATTTAGAGACGGAACAGAACAAAAATTGAAGACAATGAGGTGTTTGGTTGTGATGGACAAAATAGATAAAACTGTCTCCGTCTCAAGGACAGAAATGTGTTTGGTTACAGTTGACAGAACATAAAAATAGTGTCAATGACTAAAATACCCCTGCAGTATAATATGATTGGAAATATGTAATTCATTGA
>JANZXP010000002.1:13060510-13106448 GCA_027576715.1 Erythroxylum flavicans
GGTAATGTAGACAAACTTCGTAAATGTTAAGGATTCTTTATCCTTTTCGCCCTTGCCTGCTAGATTAGCTCCCATCCCTGAGCCCCTCGCCTCCTTTGAAAAGAAGTCGCCTATCCATCATCACTTCTCTCATCTGAAAGCAGGTGGTGGGAGAAGAAAAGTAATGAAGCTCTATTTTACACTCCTCCTGTCTTGGAAGAAGGAAGGAGCTTGGTGACACCTGGCATCCAAATTCTAAAGTATAGAATTCATCTCTAGTATACTTCTTCTATGAGAGGAGACTGGCATTTTTGCAGGTAAAAGATTGTGCTATGAAATATTAGAGGAATAAAGGCCTGTTTGAAGTCTTGCTTTTAGAGGATAACTTAATGCTATTGAGATGCTCCTGAATGGCGGGGTGGCTCCCTCTTTGCAGTGAGCTGCTCCACCCTGCCACTGTGAATGGCGAGGGGGCCCCATCCCGCCATTGTGGATGGCAGGATGGCCACGTGGTTTCCACGTGTTCCCATCCTGCCAACCACTATGGCAGGATGGCTACATGGCTTCCACGTGTTCCACCCCGCCAACCACTATAACGGAATATTTTCACCCCGCCAACACCTACGGCGAGGTGTCCTAGCCTCATCAACCCCTATTCATTTTCTCCCATATCACAGACGGAAAATTTATTTTATAACATATTGAGAATTTAGCCGAACTTTTATGATGATATCTCAAGTCCAAACCACACCACTCTTTATATTTTAGCAATTTAAACTTTCATATTCACCACAAGGTGTGATGGTGAAGTACTTGATCCACATTTGTATGCCAGCATGCTTCTCAATGAGTGTAGGAGTTTGTATATCATCCATTTTTGAGCTATACTCAATATAGCTTAAGTTTTTAAATTAAATGATCCTTTGACAATTTTATTGAAATTACGGACATGTTCCATATTCCTCTCAGTTGCTATCTATAATATGTTGATGCTGATTCCTTTAACAGCTATATCAAACGCTTGACTTTATTATTGACTTATGATGTAGCGTGGTGCCACCATGACTCTTGGTCACTCGCATCTGGAAGCGTGTGAAATCATGTTTAGCGAGCTTTCTTCTTATATGGATGAGGTTTCTCTTGAAACTGAGGTTAATCCCAAGTGGAAGGTGCGATGTATCTTAAATTATTGAAAATTTCCTTTTTGTTTCCAACAATGTGCTCATTGTTATATTAAGTTTGAGGCAGTGTACCTAATTGTGCTGACAAACTATAGAGAAATGTTTTGAGAGTAAGGTATCGGTCTCACTCTTTATAGACAAGTTAATACACCAAAAGGGATTTCATGTTCACATAATAAGACAGCAAATTCATATGCATGATGTCCATTTGACATCTTAAAAAAAATTGCATTTATAGAATAATAATATCATCAATCATTGATTGTCTGACGCAGATAATGTGGCCTTTTTTGTCAATGTTTGCACCTCAATTTGATGTTAACCAATACATTTCAGTGAAACACGAAAATGCAGAATGAAGAAGTATTATTATGCTTTTGTTCTCAAACTTCAATTCCTACAGGGTTAACTGTTATTTTCTTCCCATATGTAGAGTAAAAGAATCATGCTACGAAGAATTGCATATACACATTGCAAATATAGTGACTTTATGCAACCGAGAGGATGCTCTAAAAAAAATCTTATGCATCCATAGTGAGTCTATGCTCAGAACATTTTTCAATTAAATTGATTACTGTGAACAACATCTTTATGTGCATTGATTCTTATCTTAGGATAAAGTGGTCGAGGGGAGTTCAGCAACCACTAAGGTTTACGTATCTACTGGTACTACAAAACTGGCTCCAGATAAAACTAAGAATCAGGTTGCAGCTACAACAATACCTCTCATAGAGTTGGAAGCAACGGTGCTGAGTGGCAATGAGAGACCTGAAACTAGTAGCATTATTGAGGAAGGTATAATGTTTTATGTTTGTTTTACATTTATCAGTGTGTGGCTTTTTGGTAATTATGATGTTTTTGATTTAAAACTTATTTTAAAAGATGGTTTGTCTCTCTAATTGCATGTCTAATAATCTGTAGCAATCAATTGCACATGTTATACCAAAGAATATTTTCTATGCTGTTTCTCTTATCCATTAATTGGAAAATTAAATCTATAGAAGGTGGAAAATTTTCAGCAATCATGCAGAGTTGCATTAAATATTCAGGAGATGTCATTTTTTATGTTTTCCATGATGAAAGTTCTGAGGCTAGAATTTTTGCATTAAAAATCCGTATGGTTTTGTGGGTGTAATTGTTAATCTCTTATGCAAAGCCACTGAAGGAATTACATTCCAGAATGCCATGGCTTGCATTAGATTGGTATAATAACAATAAATGTTTTAGGCTTGATCTGGGCATTAACTAATATTTGCATGACCTCTATCATTACCCAAACCAATATTTTCATTATTCCTAAAAGTTATTTCAGAAAGTTAAGCAAGCTATGTGAAAATTATGACTTATCATGGATAGCACTTTGGTGAGTAGTTTTGAAAAGTTTTTATTTACAGCCATGAGCATTTAATCTGAGCTAAATCACCTTTTTTACTTTGACTTATAGATGACTTCCAAGTTGATAAATTTCACTTTAGATAGTCAATTAAGACCCATCTGTATTCATGTTGTTTTTTTTTCTTCTTGATGAAGGTGGTTGTTTTTTCAGATGCAGTTGGTTCAACTTCTTGCTTCTCTTTGCTCTCTTTGGCGCATATTGAAGGAAAGTTGGAGTTAAAGCCAATACTTGTATTAGAATTGTTTAGCTCATGAATCCAAAGATCCTTTATGGAAATTATACTTGTATATTGTGATTTATTCTCAAAATTGACTAGTGTTGATTTGTTTTCAAGAATGCTACTTTCAAGATTATAACCCATAAATACACATTTATATATAATATGGTTTCTTTTTTTCCATTCCGCTATGAGTTTCTCACAGCTTCATTTACATTACAACTTGTTTACATTACAACTTTTGCTAATATTTTTCTCCACAATGTCATCCTCGAAAAAAAAAAATAGAAGTTCGATGTTTGTTTTTTTTGGTCCATACCATTATAAGAAGTTTCATGACAATATCAAGAATTAAACATTTCGCATTTTGGCACAAAAATATTTTTTAACATAAGGATTCGTCATTTATAGACAATACATAATCAACAAAATATATAAAAATTACATAATAATGAGAGTATAAGAAAGAAATTGCCAATTCTTAGTAGAAAACAAAATATGCATCTTGTCGATAAAGATGCACAAATTAACTTAAACACTCTACTTTCTTTTCACATTGTATTTACAAAATATGCTCCTATATATGGAGCTAGACAATCACATGTCTCAACGAAACCACCTATATTTGCACTATCATAGTTAACATTACTATTTTGTTGTGAGTTATTTATCATTACATCGCTTACATTATGTGGTTGTTGTGCCTATAAGAATCATAAAAAATAGTATCATTAGTGAATTGTGAATAAGTTATTAAACATAATGTCGTTAGTAATATTATTCTGGCAAAAGATAAATACCAATTGGGAGTAGGTCATGTCCATAGAAAATGGAACACCTTCAATAGAATTTGTTTGACTTGAATTGACAGAGACAACCTATCATCAAAAGTTAAAGAGTATATAATCAAAATATTAGACTAATTGTTAAAACATTGAATCTTTTTTTATTAAAAACTACACATGTAAGGGACATGGAATTCAAGAAAAAAATTTACAAATAGAAACGCAAGATTAAATGGTAATGTTGGTGCTTCAATTGTAAGATTTGCCTGAGTTTGAACTTTTTTCCTTTAATTCCAATACTGTTCTTTTCACAAATTTCAATCCCATTTTGGTTTAAGTGATATGTTATAACACTCGAATATTAAACCATCTCTTCACCTTGTAATCTAATATTGGAGCTCACAATTGACTATCAAACAGTTCATCCAGTACCTTGTAGTTTAGCATCGACGATTTCCAACATCGTCAAAATATAAGCTTTAACAATTTTGTAAGTCTCTTCACTCTCATATGCTTTCGTAACCAATTGAACAATAGCCCACATAATTCTTTATACCGCATACTTTGACATATCTTGGGATCCAAATTGCTTATGTTGATTCCAGAATTCAACTCCTACAAATCCAAGTTTTGCTTTACATGTCCACCTTTTCAATATGTAATGACTTGGGATCTCCATAATATTTTTCTCAGTAAAAACTTTCAAAACATGAGAACATAAAATTCCAACAAACTCGAATTTTTTACGGTTACAATTAACTTTTCCATTTGATGAATCATAAGTAACTGTATGGTAATAGCTCTTCTTATGAGGGGTAATTTGATATTTTATAATTGATCCATCCTCCCCAAAACTTTCAATACAATAATTATGAGACTTACACCACTCATTTTGAAAGCACTTCAGCGCCTCAAGAGTATAAACACTTGCTGCATGTCTCAAAGTTTCAATTGGATATAATAATGAGGGAATACTTGTATTTGATTTAAAATCGTTCTTTAACTCTTCATAACTACAATCTTCTAAGGAGTCTTTCAAAGTGATGAAAAAACTCCAAGAATTTATGATAATTATTGGCATACCTTTTTACAACATTATTCATGCTCTCACTTCTTTGTGTTGTCGTCATGTCTACACAAAACATTTGTTTTCCATACACTAAAGACCAATTTTCTTTTATCCCAAACATGTGCCTCAATCAATCATTGTCTTCAAGTTCGTCTTTGCATAACATCTCATTCCATGCATTTACAAACTCTTCCTCTTCTTCAAAATCTCTAGAAAAATCTTTAAATTGAGAGAAAACACCACTCAAGTGGGTGGCCACATTTTTATAAATGTGCCAAATACATAAGTGATGATGAGTTTCTGGCCATCTTAGTACTAGAGCCTTTGCCATTGTTGCATCTTGATCTGTAAGAATAGTTTTAGGTCTTTTATCACACATAGCTTTCACAAAAGTATCAAATAATCATTCAAATGTAAGTGATGTCTCATCATATAACAATGCAACACCAAAGATTATAATCTGCTTGTGATGATTTATAACTACAAGTAATGTAATAGAACGACCTTCATTGCTCTTCCTATAAGTTGTGTCAAAGCAAACCACATCACTAAATTTGAGTAATCTGCTATGATCTTTACATCTGACCAGAAAATGTTAGTTATTAAATCATCTTCATCAACTTGGATAGCATAAAAAAAAATCGGATCATCAAATTGCATTTTATGCAAATATTTCAGAACACCTCCTATATCCCCTCTTTTCACATCTCTCATTCTTTTAGATCGTAAGTAATTTCTGTAGTCATCTGGTATGAAACATAAATTCTCTCGCCCACCTACTTGCCTAACTATGACATCATAAGATGCCTTTGGTGGGATTCCTATGTCATTTGCCATTTCAATTTGCATTGCTGCAGATAAACTTATCTTTCTGTGAGATCTGTGTAAGTGTGTCTTGTTTGGACTCGAGAGGTAGTGATTATGCTCCTCAATAAACTGAACCACACAAAGTTTTCGGTTCTTTGACAGTTGACTCTCATTTTAGCTTCACAACTAAACCTTGTTTCAAGGCATGCTGCTCTCACATGCATATCTCGTTTGTCTTTTCCTCATTTACTTTCAACACTACAACAAAACATTCTGTCAATGAAGTTTTTAGATTTATCTTTGTGGTTTCTGCTTCTCCTTATCCCAAACTCGACTTCTTTAGCATATGCCAAATAGAATTGGTAAGCATCTTCTTCTGTTTCAAACTTCATTCCAATTTTTGGTATTAATTCTTTGGATACTTCATTTGAGCTGGTAGCTTGTAAATCCTTATTACTGTTTAAACTCATGACAACTAGAAGCTCGTCATCACCTTCACTCCTGCCAACTTCATTACCATCTTCAAAATTTAACTGACGACAAGATGAAGATACATCTGCCATTGAATTATTAGCTTTGATCTTGAAGTAAAAACCTAAAAAACAAATGAAAAATTGAAAATGGATACTTCACTTTTATGATATAGAAAAACACTAAGTGTAGAATTCACAATTTAATTAAGAAGCAAAAAATAATCCTTTAACATTAAACTTAAATAAACATCTAATAACTAGTGCTAAACAAAATGTTTAAAAAAATGTTTGGTTTCTCTGTTTGGCATTCCCGCGTATTGGTAAACTAGAAACAAGAAGAAAGGAAAAGGAAAAGTCACCGACCTCACTAAAGCTAGAATATAGTCGATTCATCATACATAACAAAATTGGATTTTATTAAAACGACGTCATATTGTGGTGGAACAAGGTTGGAACAGATTTATTGAAACAGAGGATTTGAATTGTCATTCACAAGCACTGAAACAATCTATTTCTTTTAAAGAATTAAAATAAAAGTTACTTCCTTTTTTCATTACAATCAATTAAGTGTTATTGTATGAAAATCAAGTTTGAATGTGATATGGAAGAGATGTCACTTAACACGTAAGAATTTACATGAAAAACTTAACGCATCTCATTAAAGTATTAGACTATACAACATAAGGTCTATTTGTTATAGAAAAACATGTACTTTGGTTTGATAGTTGAACTAAAATTAGGTTAAAATATATGGAATATAACTACGTTCATGAGCAATGGACAATGACAGCAGTGTAGGCTTGGCTTGCAGCATCAATGTCTGTGCTCATAAGACAACATCTTATTCCTACCAAGCTCCACAGAGTTGGAACAGATTAATTGATACAGAATATCTGAACCCGTCGCAAAAACCTCAAGCATATTAATAAAAGAACACTTGTCCCACTCTACCAAGAAAATCCATTATGTAGACGCAAATCGTACCTTGAAGACAATCTAATACCACCAAATGTCAAAGGTTTGATTCCTTTTGACAACTAAAACATACCAAAGATCGAACCAACAACCGAAAAAATGCCAACGAACACCGCAATAATGAGTAATCTTCACAGTTCTTTATCCTACAAGATGGAGATTGAAAACTGAATTGGGTGCTCAAACCTATCAACCATTAAAAAACAAATCGAAATAGAATTAGAAGAAGCTCTCAAGTGACCAGATTAATGAAGTAGCTTATGTCATGAAAATGAAAAATGAATCAAACTAGCATGAAAGTAATTACCGATTGAGAAGCATTAAAGTTATGCAACTATAATGTCAAATTTACTTTCCCTCAAAAGCTATTGAGCAAGAGCATAGACTTTAAGTTCAAACACAACCTGCAAAAAGGACCACATGTAGCTTTTTCACATTTGATACCATTTTTTAAAGGGTATTTATCATTCATAAACCATGCAGTCTAAAATGTAGGCATGTTTGAAACAATTTAATTAATTGATATGCTAAATTAAGAAAACTGGCTCTTTTCAAACAAAACCAAAATTTGGGCTAAGAATATGATCTGGTTCTTAAGGAAACAAAATTTAAGAAGTGGGTTTGTCTAAATGTTGAGAAGTCAAGCTGATTCTTCTTTACTCTTACAGTTGCGTGAATAATGCTGCTCTCATTGTCAAGTGCCTGTGGAAGTTAAGCTGATATTTTCTTTAGTCATACAATTCGTGAATAATGCTGCCCTCATTGTCAGTCTTTCAAGGAAAACCTTTTTCGGTCACAAAGATCAATGTCTTCAAATCCAAGGTAAACATAATTATAACAGTAATATAATTACCAATAATTATGTAGTTTCATACAGAAGATCATTCATAAACCATGCAGTCTAAAATGTAGAAATATTTGAAACAATTTAATGTTAACAGGAAGTCATTAACGAGTCCATAATCCTCGTACATGCGATTTTCTTTAAATTATTCTTTTACTTTGTCTTTAAGTGAGACAGGACCTTATAACATAGTACCAACAATTGGATTTTGTTTGTTCACAGTTTAATAATGCATGTGTCAAGACTCCTGGAGTTTTTAGATATTGCTTAGAACATTTCAAACTTACCTATAAAAAAATCACAACCCAAAGTAAAAATCAGTTTAACTGGCAAAGTTTATTGAAATTGAAAACCTTTCTCACAATATATATAAAGTGGAGCCGTTCCCAATCTTATGGCCCAGCCAATTGACCTCAAATGTAACGATATGGATTAATGTTATAAATAGTTTTACTATTGTTAATAAATTTCCTTTAATTTTCAAAAAAATCACAACCCATCACAATATGTCCACGCTAAGATTATCCATAATTCAAAAGCAAGATGTCCAATAGGAGAAAAAGTAGATAGTATATCATGGTTTCAAATTTCCTACGATTATGCTACAACAATGATTAAAACACTTCTACAAGTTACGATTTCAATCTAACTTATCAGTTACATTTTTACACAAACTGACTTGGTTATGTCATAAACCAGAAGTGCTCTGGCTGCTCCTCTGTAGTAAGACCTGGTGATAAATCTAAATGATTCTTGCCCAGCCTGAAATCAAAACGCAACCCTCCATCAGGAAACATATCTGGCGTGTATAACTTAACAAAAACTAGGATATAGAGATTTCCTAATATAAACAAATACATGGACATCTGGAAAATAATGTAAGTTAAAGTTTTTCTGCATATGTGTTCTATAAAAACAGTCAGACAAATAACATCAATCTATAAATTACAGAACCTCTTGTATTTAAATGCGTTTCTAGACCATGCCACAGCTTCATCCACTCATCCTCACTTCAGAGCGAAGGTGATTGCCATATTACAATCAAACTCAAATGATTTTATAATTGTTTCTAAATTGCGAAGACTATGTTAACTGAAGTATATAGAAAGTAGAAGCAATTATAGCTTTACGGACAGTCAGATCTATCACAACTCGTAAACGTTCTACCCATTTTCATTAACATAGAAACTTCCAACTAAATAATGATTAATTAAACTAGTTCGAACCAATAGGAGGGAAAAACAAGAGACTAAGCAGCTCTTGATAAATTGCATAACAACATAAGAAATGGCTAATGGAGATGTAAAAGAAAGTAATGAAATGAACGAAGTCATCGTTGAAGTACTTGTCTTCATCCAATAGGGAAACTACAAGTACATCATACAAATCATTAACCCTGAAACTAAATTCCTCGCTCCAACTTGGATTCAAGCATTTCTTCATTACTTTGGTCTTGAACTTCTGCTTTCCTAACTTCAATTTTACGTACGGATCGCTCAGCTCGTTAGTGTTCATTGGTGGCAAATTCCTTGCCTCTATCACATGAACTACAAGATTCATTTCGCATACCCCTGACTAAACACCAAAAAGAAAATTGAAAGCCTAAATTCCCTCCAAAATCAAATCAAACCCAGAAGAGTTTTCCATTAAAGAAACAAAATTTGACATTTTAAAAAACGTCTTTTTTTATTCTAAAAAATTCCCATCAATGAAAAACACATGCGAGGCTTTAACAAAATTGGAGAAGCATATCATCCGATAGCTAAAGAAATGAAAAACAGAAGATACCCCTATGTATCAATCATGACAGAATCAGCCACACATAATCTGAAATTTTGTAGATCCCATCTAACACAGAAAATGCAACACCACATCCATGGAAAATTACTCATTAACATAGAAACTTCCCACGAAATACTGATTAATTAAACTAGTTCTAACCAACAAGAGGGAAAAAGAAGAGACTAAAGTAGCTCTTGATAAATTCGAGAATAACACAAGAAATGACTAATGGAGATGTTGAAAAGAACAATTCCTTGTAAGAAAGGTGTAAAGAAGATTTGGGAACACGATAAAATATAGAGACACAACTAAAAGTTGGCTATTACATCATACAATTAGGCTACGAATCTACAAAAAAATAGCCTAAACTTTAGGGGCACTACACCAGTAGTTTCAGCATCCACTGGACAAGAAATGATGCATTGTCATTTTATAAATCCAAAACCCAGAAGAGTCGCACACCTTCATAAAACTACACCTACATAAGAGACGTGCAAAAGGTAACACCACAACAGGAGTATAAGGCTATGAGTTCGAAAAATTAGTAAAGAGGAAATTTATAACAATATATAGCTCGGGCAAGCATGAGAGAAAGAAGCAATATGATTTGAAAACCAATTCAAATTTGTTAAATTTTCCCATGGTTAAACAAATGAAGGAAGTGAAATTTGCCCATGATTTGAACACCAATTCATTTGTTTAACCACGGGCAAATTGAAAAAATTTGAGAAGCATATCATTCGATCGCTAAAGAAATGAAAAATAGAAGATAACCAGATGTAGTTGATAGAGAAAAAAATTAAGAAGCTTTGTTGGTAAAGAGCGTACCTCAGCCTAGGAAGGAGACGTTCCATGAATTAACGCAAAAGGAGATGGAAATAGTTGAGAAGAATAGGCACAAGATCGAAGAAGTAAAGCAGGAAGGAAAATCAAAAGAATGAGGGAGCATCGGCTTGGCTTAGGCGAGAGTAAAGCCGAGACGTTTGGCTTTATTAAATTGTTGACGTTTTAATCTCGAAACAGAATAGGCACAGTGTTTGCAGAACAGGTGATCTAATGCCTTTGAAAGGGTAGTTAAGACTTGATCTCGTGAAAGATAATTGATATGATGGGATTTCAGGGGATCTTTCAATACAAGTTTGATGTGATGAATTGTGACTGTGAATTTTTTTTAATAGGCTTAGATGATTAAATGTTAGAATATTTTCTTACTTTTGATCTTTAGTAGGATAAATGAAATTCGATGTTACTAATTAACATATTATGCAGTCACTAATCAATATTTTATAATTTTGTCCCTTTTTTTGTCATCAAAATTTTAAGAAATATCTTTTTTAAATAACCAAGAAATCATTATTTTATTAGCAGTCAAATTAATATTTAGGATTTTTCTTTAAGATTAATACCGTAGAAGATAGTGTTTTTTGGATTTGAATCCTATTTTTTAGTAATATCGTATTAAATGCACTATTAAAAAAGGAGTAAATAAAATACCCATAAGATTATTAATTGAAAATGAAGGATTTGATTTAGAGATAATGACGAGAACTAGTTTTCTTGAATAAGTTCAACCTTACAAAATAACTCAATATAGAATGCAACCATCCTATGACAACAATGTAATATATATTTCAAGATAATGACTAGTCTTATTAATATTTATTATAATCCAATTAGAATAACTTATAAAGATTTTAGAGACAAATACTTTACTGCCTATATAAATAGTGGAGCAAATTCTTGTTTATGTAAAACAAGTTGTTTTCCTTTAGAATATCATGAAACCTTAAAAAACATAATAGGATTAAATATTTTTAACAATAAGATGCATTTATCTAAAGATATTCATCAACCCCAAATACTATTAGGATCATTTTTAATAAAATGTATACCATTTTACGACTGATATTTTTTACGAAATAATTTTCACTAATTATTTCATAAAATATTATTTGATACTATTAAACAACAAGTATATTTCAAAACTCCTCGTGGTCATTGGATCATAGTTAATAAGATTAAAAATGCCTATGCTCGATCTACCCCTATCACATTGAAACCTTGCATACTCCAAGTGGTGTAGGATATAAAGAAAAATCGATCTTTCTAGAAGGAAAATATTTATTAACAATAGAAAATATTCTAGAAAATAAGTATCAACAAATAAAAACCATCAAAGATGGATTATAATTAATAAAATAGAAGATAAAGAAAAATTACTCTAATAACCTATTACAATTTTGGGATAAAAACTCAGGAAATAGTCTTTGTATCTCCATCGAAAATGCGGGCATGACTGCGTACATCTTACCCTCCCTATACCCTGCTTAGGCGATAATTTGGGTATGTTTGGTTTGGTTTGGTAATTTTTGGATAAAAACAGGAAAGAAGCAAACTTAGAAATGAAAGATAAACAAAAGATTATTAGAGTTACTACATTGAGATATACTTTAGAAGATTAAGAAGAATTTAAAAAACAACTTCTTGAATTAGAAAATCTAAAGATAATTATGCCTAGTAAATCCCTTCATTCTTCCACAGTTCTTTATGGTTAGAAACTATCAAAACTAATTAGAAAGAAAGTTAGAATAGTAGTAAATTATGAAAAATTAAATGATAACCTAATTTTTGATGGATACTTCTTAACCTATAAAGAAACATTAATAAACTTGACAAGAGGAAAACAAATTTTCTCTAAATTTGATTATAAGAGTGAATTTTGGTAGATAAAAATAAATAAAGATAGTATTCTATATACTGCTTTCATTACTCCACGTAGTCATTACGAATGGCTAGTTATGCCTTTTGGTTTAAAAAAATGCCTCAAATATTTTAAAGAAAAATGGATAGCATCTTCAAATATCATAATTTCATACATTGTTATGTGGATGATATTTTAATAACTAGTGATAATATTGCTTAATATATTATAATTCTCAATAAATTTGCAGATTTATGTGAACAACATGGTTTAGCTCTTTCTGAAAAAAACTAAGATATCTCAGAATGAAATATAATTTCTTAGCATGGAAATAGATATAACTGGAGTTAAATTTTAATCTTATCTCCCAAAAAAATATCACAATTTCCTGATAAGTTATTAGATAAAAAACAATTTTTTTATGAGCATTATACTATGAGCCAGATGTTATTCAAAACCTAGTTGAAATAAGAAAATATTTTCAAATGCTTTTAAAGAAAAATCAAAGATTGGAAAATTCACCCTATTTTGATTGAGTTGGTAAAAAAAATTAAGATTTTGTGCATTACATTACCAAAAATTTCGTTACCAACAGATGAGGATGATTTAATTTTTGAAACTAATGCTTCTGATCATATATATAGTAGAATACTGAAAAAGATAGATTATAATGAATGGGTCTCTTTGCAGGTATACTTTGTGAATCTTTACAGATACTTAACAATATCATATAAATGAAAAAGAATTATTGAAGGTAGTAAAAAGCTGTAAAAAAATTATTATTCTTTATTACCTAACAGATTTTTATTAAGAACTAATAATACTCAAGTCAAGGCTTATATTCAAAATAATTTACCTTCTAAACCTGAATATAAAAGGTATATAAAGTGGTAGACTTTATTAGTAGAATATACCTTTGATCTTGGGATGATCAAATCTAACAATAATATTATTATTGCAAATTTTTTAACTAGAGATGGTTAATCTCAAAGAAGAATTTGATATTATTATTATCAAATATAATAATACTATTCTTACAAATGTCTAACGAGTTCAATATTTTCCAGACACAAATAAAAGATTTATTATATATTGCAAACTTCAACTCAATACCAAAAGAAGTTGCGAAGCTATTTATTTCATTTTTCCTTATTTAACAAACCAAGATAAACATTACAATTATTCAAAATAAAAACTTTATAGCCTAGATAATAAAGGTAAGATAGTTGAAGATACATTTTCCACAGTTTCTCTTTTCCCAATAAAGGAATCTATTAGTCAACAGATTAAGCCAAAAGTGGTTACTCTTGATAATATCTCTCTAAGACCTGATACTACACAAAAATTGAGGATACATAGAAATATCATGATTGATAGCCTTTGAAAAGGTCATCATATTGTTCAAACGCATTATGAGGTACTGAGAGATTTATACTCTCTACAAAATAGTGATTCCTGCACTATTGATTTTTTTAGGATATATCTTATATTAAACTTTTTACAAGGCACTCATCCTCAAATTATTTGAGATTGGTATGATTTTGTAATGATAAATGTTATATACTTGACTAACCTAGAGTTTCCTAAGATATCATTACTATCTACATGGATTTAAGAACAGGTTAAGGATTGTTATCTAAGTAATCCTCCAAATACTCCAAAAGATACTTTGGTATTAAAGATATTATCCGTTGAACCAAATTTTTATGAAGATGAATGATATGATGCTTATCATTTTATTACTTTAAGAAAGGCAAAACATTTTCCCATTATAGTGGATACTAAGTTAAGAAAAGAAATTTGTAAATACACTAAAATTGATGTCCATTTCAGAAGAATTAGGATGGGAACCTTTATTTGTGGCATGGAGGTGGCATTTAAAAAGGGATTTCAAACCAATGCCAGAAAAGCAATTTTTCTTCTTTAATGATAGCCCCAACCAAAAAGACACCATTAGTTGTTGAAAATTTTGTAAAAATGAAGATATGATTAAAAGAGGTAAGACAAGATCTAGTCTTGAAGCACAAAAAAGGTTTTGTCATCTCCATAAACATACAGAAAATATCTATCCTTCTTGCACACTTGGTTGGAAGACATTTAAATAAAAAGAAAAAGTTGAAGCATCTAACATTTGTACATCTAAGTGACAACTCTGAATCAAAAAGATAAGAAGATAACATGGAAATCTCTTAAACCACTTAGAAAAATTCAAAGAAAACCCCATAAAGCTATAGTCAAAACACTAAAGATACATGAATGGAAGGGTAATCCTTTAATTTGGAAATTGGAAACTGTTTTGCATATAATTATATCACAACTTCTTATTTTTTGGAAAATTTTTATTTAAATTATCTAGAATATATTTAGATTATGTAGAATCTGTAAATGAGATAATTATATATCTTTTTGAAGAAATTAATATTAAAACAAACTCATCATACATAAAACTTAATAACTTTAACCTATATTGGTCAACTACTAACCCATATAGGTTGACCAATTATCCAAAAAACATGATTTAAAACTTAAAATACTCAAACTCAATTTGTTTAATGCAATTATGATTTAAAAACTTTCCAAAATATTCTTTAAAGTTTGTTTGAAAGATCAAGAGACTTTTATATTAAAACTAAAAGCTTTAAAGCCTCTTGATGAATGCAAACGCCTTTGCAATAAAGTGAAATGAAATATTTAAGCATAGTGAGCTTTTTAGAACATCAAAATTATTAAATGAGATTATAATGAACATTTCAAACTAGAAACAAACTTGATATGTGTTAATCTTCTTTTTCTTGATTTGATCATCATTTTGGCTACTGTAAACTTTAACTTCATAAGCTATCTTCCCGAGTTTATGACTTTATTTGTTCTTATATTACTTTTCATCAAAATAACAAACTCATTAGTAGTAATTATGTTTTGTTATCATTAAAACATCGATTAGAACCTTCATTGGTTCAATGATCTCCACTTTTTTATGGACGATAAAACACTTGTGATATTAGAGAATAATAATAAAATTAAGTACATAAAAAACTATCAAGAATGTGATTAGCTCCCCCTTGATTCATGTATAAAACATAATAAAATATTAAAAACATAAATCAATATCATGAATACAATAGATATTTATTATCAAAGAAATATCCATACATGTAGATAACGTAAATTTGCTCAAGCATATCACATAAAGTGCAAGAAATACAAAAATAACAAAATGATTCTCCTCGTGGATTTCATCACTCCCCTAAATCTAATATTACTACTCTTTTTACCCCTTTTTGAAATCATCAAAAATAAATCATTTATCCATAAACGCATAATATAAAGTGTCATACATCTACCTAACTTGATTAAAATATCAAAACAAATTGGATTGAGCTTGGGAAATTTTATTCAAGAAAGAAGGCTATTAAATATTTAAAGAGTCAAAGTAATTGCTCAAATTTGAAATAGTCGTGTCTAATTTTAAAAAAATTCCTAATTTTGTTGTTGTTTTAAAAATTTAATTAAAGCAACAAGCGCAAATTTTTACAAAATTTGGGATTGGAGTTGTAATAATATAAGTATAATTCCAACATCCAATAATCAATTAAAAATGTATGATTTTAAAAGCTTCAAATTTAAAAAATAAAAATATGAAAAAGTTTCCAAGATACTAAAATTGAGCAAAATTAAAAATCTATAAATATAATTGAAAAGGAAACAACCTTGACTCATCTTACAATTTTACTATGAAAGCATCAATTTGAAGAATATCTCTTAATAAAGAGAATTTTGAAAATCCCTAAAATTTGAAACCTAAGAATGACAAAATTTTAATGTACTACAATCTAACAAGATTTTTATGAAATAGGGGATGCAGGTTTTTCAAAGAATAGGGTGAATTGTTTGGGGTTTTGGAAGATATAAACATAAAATATAAACAGAGAAGCAAAAAGAAGGAGAAAGCTCTTAGATCAAAAAGATTGGTCAACTACAAAGTTTATATTGATCGATGATAGTTTCTTGAAGTAGTTTTAAACATATGAGAAAGTGGCCGAAATCTTATTTTGAACTTGCTACATTGGTCGACTATAGAGCTATATTGGTATGATTGGTGTGTTTGATTAGTATATGCAGCAATTTTATTTACAATATCATTAGAAAGAAAAGTTGCTTAGACAAGGGGATATTAGTTGACCACTAAAAGATATTGGTCAACCAATGTGCATAGGTTATTGACTAAAGTAGCGACCAAACTCCTTACAAACTCACTAGAAAAAAGGGAATATCAAATATCGGGACATTGATTGACCATAGAAGGGCATTGGTTGACTAATTTGTTTATATTGGTGGTGAAAAAAATGACCAAATTGTTAATAAACTCACTAGAAAGACAAAAAACATGGTTTTTGGGTACACTGGTTGACCATGTTAGGATATTGGTTAACTATTATGTTTTAAAAAGCCAAAAAATATCCTTAAAACTCAGATAAAAAGGTTTAAAACATATAATCGATAAGATAAATATTAAGAATGAATTAAAACATATAAAGGGGTCCTTTTTATATAGAATTCATTCAAACATAACTAATTGTCTTCTAATTGTGCAAAATCTGTCCTTATTTAATGGTTTACATAAATTCTTATCCAATTGGTATAAATTCTAACTTAATAACCTCATTTTGTATATAGTCTCTAAGTTTAGGTACTAAAATTCACACTACAAAAAGAATTATTTAAAAAATCTTACTCATAATTCAAACCCAAATAATTAACGCTACAGATTTATAATCAAATTGATAAATAAAAGCAATATGTGACAAATTTCTAAAGTATGAACTAATAGATACTTCTTGTTGAACATCACTTATAAATTATTTAAATAAAGATTCTTATTGAGTTACATCTATCATAGGCATCTCGTGCTTCTTAATTCTTGTTGAACATCACTTATAAATGATTAAAATAAAGATTTTTCTTATGTTAACAATTTATTAGAAGCATCTCATCCTTTTTATCACCCTCACTTAGTTCAATGATTGTTTCTTTTGAAGAGTCTTTGATCATTCTTACTCTCTTTAAAACAAACTTATCCAAATTCTACATAAACTTATCCAAATTCTTCATAAACATTTTCAAGAATTTCTTGTACACAAGAAGGTTAGGTTCATCAACATAAAAGATATAGACTTGCCAAAACTAATACTCAATTCAATGATTACTATATCTATTACATACTATTCCTTTTTATAATACCTACATAACAAGCTAATCAATGTATTTTAGGTATTCAAATAAGTTTGGGTCCTTAATTGTTAAGCTCCTTTTTCTTTTCAACCTACCCTTTTAAGGATTTTCTTACCACTCTTTGTTTGAGAAAACAACATCTATCAATATGTTTAAACTTACCATAAAAATGACATACCGTGTTATATGGGTCATAATGATGCATAAATATATCGCTTAGTCTTTTATGCATGTATGCATAATGAGGAAACTTCCTTTGGCCATTAAAGATGTTAGATGGTTTCCTAAGGTAATAAAATGAGCTACCATAATAATATGTATGATGTCTACTATGAATGAAAGATTAATATATGATTTTTTGAGGGCTAAAAGGATGTTAGTTGGTTTGCATGTTATTATAGAAGTTATGCTTATTCTTCCCTTGATAGTATTGAACTCTATGCCTAGGTTGTGATCCATAAGAGAAAGCATGATGCTTGATTTAAGAATTAGTCCATATTGTTGTGGCATATGCCAGCATATGCTTAGATGTGAATACTCCATACTCATTTGTCATATTAGGCAATGTTTCTTCATTATACAAATATTTTGCCTTTAAAAACTTGGTTTTATAATTATCTTCACTTCCTTGGTTGTATCATATTCCATATCCATTTTGAGCTGCTAGTATGTTTTCTAATTTTTCACTCTCTTTAATAAACTTGGACAATGAGTCCTTAAGGGAGTCAACCTAATTTTTCAAAATTTTATTCTTATGCTTTAACACATCTAAGTTATGATTGACAATAATCACATTTTTATATGCTTTAATGCTATGCAATTCATTTTTTTATCTTTTCATTCTCTTTCATGTATGCATATAAATATCTTTGAATTTCCTTAAGTTTGGAAGATAATTTATTCCTTTTCTTACTTATAATTTCTAAACTTTCAACTAATTCATCACATATTAAATCAATATCATTATCATATAAGTTAGGGTTAGATGTTAATCATCCATAGCAGTAAAGAACAAATGAGTTATCTCTTCTTTTGAATGCTCATTTTTGGATTCATTTGTGTCATCCAAATTGATGCTTTAAGTGTTTTCTTCTTGTCCTTCTATTAATTATACTTTCTTTCATACTTCTCATTATCTTTGAGCGGAGAACATTATGATTTATATGACCAATTTCCTTACATTTAAAGTATATAATGTTAAAGGATTATGTTTTAAATAAAATTTTGCTTTTTTAAAGTCCTTTACCTTAGAGAATTTCTTCTTCAATAATTTCTTGAATTTTCTAGTGATTAAGGCAATGTCTTCTTCACTGCTTTCACTAGTTGATGTCTCTTCCTTTTCAATTGATTCTTCTTTTGGTGTCTTCAATGCTAAATTCCTTTTGTTTAGGAGTTTCATTTCTTTTTGTGTCTTTTATAACCTCATTTCATATGAGAGGAGAGATTAATAAGTTCCTTGAACAGTAATGTTATTAGATCCTTGATGTATAACAATCACTTTAGCTTCCCATATCTTCAAAAGTGATCTAGGTGACTTTCTTACCGTTTTAACATAGTATAGGTCCTTTTCTTAAAAAAAACATAATATAGGTCCTTCCAAGACCTTTGAGAGTATTAAGAATATCAATAAATCTAGTATACATGCTAGATATGCTTTCATCATACCTTATTTGAAACAATTTATATCGATGTGTTAACACCCTTACTTTGCTCTCCTTAACTTGATTTGTGCCCTCATGTGTAATTCCTAATGTATGCCAAATTTCAAAAGCTGTTTCATAAATAGAAACCTTATAAAATTCATTTCTTCCTAATGCATAAAATAAGATGTGTATAACCTTACTATTTAAGGAAATTAATATATTATCTTGGTGTTCCCATTCTTTCTTTAGTTTGAGAGATCTTTTGTTATCTTCAATTTTTATACGTAAAAAGGGGTCATTTGAATCTATTTCCCATAAGTCAACACTTTTGGAGAAATATTTTATCCTTATCTTCCATTAAAGATAGTCATTTTTATTAAAAAAGGGGCTCTACTAATGCTCTATCCCTCTTAGTTGAATGATAATGATGATGTTTCTAAATATGCCATTAAGATATTTTCTATATGATTTCGTTAGAAATGTTAGCCTAATGGACATACTTTAATACCACTTGTTAATCCCTAATGTAACTTAAAATGGGTGAATTGATTATTCACAAAATTTACAAAATTTTCTAACCAATAAAATTAATTTAATAATAATCAATATGTGTGTGTGTGTGTGTGTGTGTGAGAGAGAGAGAGAGAGAGAGAGAGAGAGAGAATAAATAGATTGCTTAACATAAATTAATCAAACAATTTAATAATAATTTAAAGAGTATAAGGAAGAGAAAATGCAAACTACTTTATATTGGTTCGACAAGTAACCCTTGCCTATATTTACTCCTAAGATTATTTTTAGAATTACACTATAATTCTTCTTTCAAGGAGAAGATTAATCTTTATACAATCTTTCTTGGTGAAGAAGAACTTTTTTACAATCTTCTTCTAAGGTGAGGAGAAACCTTAATCTCACTTAGATCACCCCAAGTACAATAATATAATGCCCCAATTAAATTTTACAATTCAAAGTACCTTATTTTATCACTTGATAATTCTAAGGGAGCTCATTCATATGAATATGAAATAATGTTTTTTTTTCCGAAAAGTAAAGGTTATCATTAATAAGATATTATATACAAACTATAGCACCCCAAAAGTACTAGTATAATACAAAAGATTAGTTACAAAAGAAACATTCTTGATTTCCAATCTCATTTTATGAGATCTAGTATAGTGCTCATCTCCGCTTCATAATTTTTGTAAACTTATCAGCTATAACTCTAGCTAAAAAGATTAAACGAATTTGTAGGGTAATCTCCTAAAATAACAGCTCTTCACTTTTTCTTTGTTTTCTAAAAACTCTGCAATTATGTTTCGTCCATATATGGTAAGTCATAGAGGCCCAACTAACCTTGAGTACTTTGTAATCCGCATGACTTTCCATCTTAATTTTCACCAACAAGTTAATCATTTCCTCCAATGTCTCTGTTAGTTGATTAATATTCAGCAATGCTTGTAACCAACTCTATATCTTTTTTATATACCTGCAATTAATCAAAATATGTTCCAAATTTTCTAGCTTTACATTACAAAACTCATATAACAATGAGTTAATAAGAAACTTGATTTTATCCTTCGTAAGTAATCCATCATTTATTCCCATTCATAGTATAAAGGAGTATGCTGGTCTTATGTCCATATCCTATACTAATTTCTCCACTGTACTCTTGGTTGTATTTCTTTCCATAAAAGGAGTTTACAAACTTTGGTATTGAACTTTTAGGATTTGGTAGCCATCCACAATACTTCATCTTATTCCGTCTGATTACATCTTGGTGCCTGAGTCAATATAATCCCTATTCCCCTACAGTTGTGACGTGGCCAATTCCACTGATTGTTGTTAATCAACCTGCTTACTAGGTACTTGAGGGGACCACAAGTTTTAGGTGTTGGATTTCCACCACTTTGTATAAAGGTCCCTTATAGTGCCAGTTGTCAAATCAAAAGTTGGTACTCTGACCATCTCCAATTTTATGGAACACAAAGCTCTCCATCCACTCTCTTGTTCCCAAAACATCCCTTAGAGTCTCGAACATGCCCTATTTATGGTTCAAAGTCCATAAGCTGTCATTTTTAATGAATACGTTATGTATCCATTTCACCCAAAGGTCCTCCTTTTTGCTCTATAACCACCATAGGTTCTTTGCTAGGCAAGCTCTATTAATCACCCTTGCAGAATATAATCCTAGGCCCCCTGCTCTTTTGGTCTGCATATTTTACTCCAACTTATTTTAGCTTTGCTTTTGCCTTGATCCGATCCATTCTAAAGGAACTCCCAAAGTTTTCTATCTATCTCCTTGAGTATGCTCTTATGTATTGAAATATGACTTAGCCAGTAGTTGGTAATATTACAGAGGATTGACTGTATGAGTTGGAGCCTACCTCCATAATTGAGGAACCTGATGCTCCATTGGTTGATTTTCCCATGTATGGACTCCACCAATGGTTTGCAATTAGCTACATTTAATCTTCTTTGTGATATTAGGACCCCTAGATACTTGAAAGGTAATGTTCGTTGTCTCAACCCCATTTCTTTTGCTCTGTGCATTTCCATCGTGCTGGAGTTACAAGAAAGATAGTAGTTGCTCTTCTTTGGGTTACTTTGCGGCTCTGACATGTCTTGAAACTCCTCCGTAGATCTCAATAATAAATTGGAGTTTCCCTTAGCCCTGCTAAATAGCAACAGATCGTCTGCAAAAGCGAGGTGGATTAGTATCATGCCTTTGCATTTATAGTGGAATTGGAATTCTATATATGTTAAGATCATGCTTGCAAGATGAGTGGTAAAGGCCTCCATATAGATGAAAAACAGGTAAGGGGGATAGAGGATCCCCTTGCCTGAGTCCTCTCCTAACTTTTATCAATTCGGTGGGTTCCCCATTCACCAAAATGGACATAATGGCAGTAGTGATACATATCTCCACCCACTATATAAACAATTCAGGGGAAGTCTGTAGCTTTTATGATATTTAACAAAAACTCCTAGTTAACTGAATCATAATCCTTAGCTATATCCATCTTGATAGTACAATTTCTCATCTTCCTCTTGGAATGATAACCCTCAATCAATTCTTGGTATAAGAGTATATTAGTAATCACTGATCTCCCCTTCAGAAAGGCATTCAGCTCAGGGCTAATCATTTTCTACAAGCAGGTTCTTAATTTGTTTGCTATAATTTTGTACTGAAAATTACAGCAGGCAATGGGTTTATAAAGATCTAGCTTTGTTGCATTGATTTATTTAGGGATGAGACACATATCTGTCATGTTCCACTCTTTTAAGAAGGTTTTTTTTATAGAAAAACTCTAACACTGCTCTAACAATTTCTTCCCCACTATGCCCCAATTTTTTGGAAAAAATCTACCATTGTACCCATCTGTTCCTGGTCATTTATTAGGGTTTTCATTGTAAAAACTACCTTATGAATTTCATGCCTTGTGACTTCCCTAACAAGTAGCCTCTTGCTCTCTTCATTCACCTTTTTCAGGTTCATAACTAACTCTCCTGGTATCTCCTTTACTTGTGTATCAGCTCCATATTGTTTACTTAAGTAGTCAAAGACAAAATGTTTTTTACTCTTTTGATCATCATACTTCCTACCAGCATTGGCCACCATCTCCTTGATGGTGTTCTTGTTTCGTTGTGTTAAAATGGTACTCATATAGTACTTCGTATAATGTTCCCCCTCCTTTAACCATAACAGTCTTGACTTTTGTCTTTGCAGCATATTAATATTGATCAGGAATTGATTATCACTGGACAATAGGTCAGATTCCTCCTTCCTAAGCTGTGAATCCTTTGGATTTTCTAGAATTCTTTTCTGGGTCTCTTTTAGCTTATCTATCACTTTTGTCTTTCTCTATCTGTTCTAGTTTTAAAGAGTCCCTGCTTAGTTGTTTCAGTCACCTTCAACACTTTCAACATGCTGCTAAGAATGTAACCCTTCGATCCATTAGCCTCCACTTCATCCCCTTGCTTAGAATTCCCCTAAATTTTATGTGTTCCATCACATGATTGAATATTCTGAATTGAGCATTTGGCCTCTATCCGTTTATAGCTAACTACATAATTATTGGACTATAGTTTGAAACATTCGGTTCTTCAAAAGTGGCATTACTCAAGGGGAATTGCTCTATCCACTTCCCAATCACCATACACCTATATCTAACTTCCACATTGAAGACCATTCTCCCACTTGCTTGTTGTTCCAAGCAAAGACATTCCCATATCATTTCAAATTTGTTAGCCCTAAGCTTTCGACCAACTCCTATAGCTCCCTGTAGTTTAGCTTATTCCATTTTCTTCTGCCTCTTGTTTCATTTATTTTGAGAGTGTAGTTGAAGTCCCTTACCACCATCCAAGGGATGCTATTGTTATGGCTGACACATATAATCTCACGCCAAGCACACTGCCTTTAAAACTTGTAATTTGCTGCATAAACTATGATGACAACAATCCCTTTACCTGTTCTTTGTTCAATACCTCAGAGTGTAACAATTGATCATTCCTAAACAGTTGTACCACTTCCAACTTCTGAGCATTGTAACCTATTATCACTCGACCATTCATATACTGATCATGATTGGAGATCACCCTTTAGTGTTTATCCAGGGACCATAACTCCTTCTCCAGGTGTTCCCTATTTATATTGGTTTCCAATAAACCAACAAAAACTACTTTGCTATTCCTAATCGATTCCCTGACTGCAAGCTGCTTATTTAGGCTATTAAGCCCTTAACATTCCAAGCTACTAGTTTCATAAGTTCTTCTTTTTGCTAGACCGTTTCCTCCTATCCTTACTACTCATTCATAGGGAGATTGATACAGTGCCAGGCTAAGAACCTGATGCTTCCTCACTTTCTTGGACAAAAGTCCCATTAAGTTCTTCTTCAGACTGGAATCTCTCTTATTCATTGCTTAGTTAATTCCCTAACTCGGTTATGTTCACCTCCCCCTTATCTGTATCCAAAGTAATCTTAGCCTCAACCTCCTTAGCCGTGACTTCTTTCTCGTTGGTCCCCCAGAGAGATGTTTCACATTGATTCTTTATCGTATCTCTATGTATCTCTGGTGCTACTTAGCTATTTCCCACCAGTTTCGTGTCCTCACTGACCTAATTCACTGATTCTTGAGAACCCGTTTTTGCCTTGTCATTATCACCCTTATATATGCCCTTCTTAGTATATGTCACTTTTTTTATTTCCCTCATGCTAGTAGGTTCCAAGTCTCCTTTTTCATGTGAACGTTGGGAGTTATTTCTCTGACTATATTTGACTGCGAATCATCTGGACCATTCTTCAACTCCTGCTGTCCCTCTTGACCATCCTTTCTTTTCCAAACTTGTTGCACCTCTTGTGTTTTTGATCTCCACATATAAAAAATCCCTATGGTATCTTCTACCAAGTCACTATTCTCAGAAAGTCTCATAATTCTCAAGTTTTTAGGGAGTTCCTTGGAAATGTCAACATTTACACACTTGTGTAAACCTAATTCTCCTCATTAATGCGGTGTTTTCATCAAGTCCCAACGACTTATCTATTTTACTTGCTATGTAACTCATACCTTCAGCTGACCAATAGTCCAGAGGAACCTTATATATGTTGATCCATAAAGGTATAAAGTTAAGCTTGCTTCTGTCCAACTTCACTCCTGGTTACCATTTTTTGATAAGTATTGGATGCCCCATCACGTGCTATGAACTAGCTTCCAACACTATTTGCGCATTCTCCTCGAAATTAAACTTGAAGACAAAGAGTTCATCCTCATTCACAATGACGTGCTATAATCCCTTAATCCTCCATGTGTTATTTGCCCATCGATTGACTATGGGGAATGCCAGGAAGAAACCCACAAGGAAGGTTCTCCATTTCTGAGCTCCTTGGTGTAGCACCTTCAGAGATGCCTAAATTGACTAGTCAAATTCAGATTCCATAAACCTAAGTTTACCCAAACTCTTAGAGTCTTCCACTATGAAGCTTCAAGTGGTCTTCCTGTTATTAGCCCTAGGTGATTTTTCCTAAGCACCTCTGATTGGGGGGAATTTTGAGTCAGGTACTGGTTGGGTATGTTAGGTTTTGTTGTGCTATGGTTTCTTGAAGATAGATGTGGGTTGGGCTTTTTGGAATTTATTGGTTTCTAGTTTCTCCACTGTGGACAGAAGGAGGGGACGATGGAGGGCTATTGTTGGTTGGTGGATCAGAAAGCTGTTGGTGTGGATGTGTGGGACAGAAAGTTATGTAAGGATGAGTGGGGAAAAGAGGTGGGAGACATGTCGGGAGAGCAATATGAAACAATGTTGCTTAAATGATTGAAAAAAAACTTAGAACATGTGTAAAATATACCTAAATGCTTCTTGATCATAAAAGCAATAAGAAAACACCTATTTGTAGTATTTTAAGACCTTTTATAGCCGTTAGAACCAAGAACTAGTCGTGTACTGGTGAACAAGTATGGCATGTGATCAACTAATAAATATTAAAAGCACTTAATTTACAAGTTGTGGAGATATTTTTGGACTAATATGGTACATTGACCAATACATCAATCAATATTATAACAAACTCATGATATATCAAATTTAACAACTTTAACTTATATTGGTCGATCTTTAACCTATATAGGTCAACCAATCACGTCAAAAATATGATTTTTAATAACTTCAAATGCTCAAACTTATTTTTTTAATGCAATTATGATTTAAACACTTCCTAAAATGTTCCTTAAAGTTTGTTTGAAAGATTAAGAGATTTTTATATTAAAACCAAAAGCATTAATGCCTCTTGATGAATGGAAAGACTCATACAATGAAGTGAAATGAAAATTTATATATAGTGAGCTTTTTAGAACTTCAAAAATATTAAATCTAGAGAATGATTTTGATAAACCTTGATCCACTACAAGAAAAATGGGGTTTAGCAAAGAAAATTACTAATGAAATGTGAAGGTTTTTTATCGACAAGCTAAGTTAGTTATGAAATTTACCAATGGAATGAGTCGTCGGAGAAACAGCCATAAGTAATATTGGCAACAGAGTACAAATTTTCCGTCGCTAAGTTACCGATGAATATTTTGTTTTTTGTCGCTATATTTAAAGACGGTAATTTTTGTGTTGTCAGTAAATTTAGAGATGGAAGGTTTGTTTTGGACGGGTGTAGCGATGGACAAGGCTCCTCTGTCAGTAGCCTTACCGATGGATTTCCCAAATCTGCCAGTGAATTGACGACTAATGTTACCATTAATCTTAGTTGTCCGTCGATAAATTCACTGTGTTTTACCGATAGATTTTGGTGGTCCGTCGGTAAATTCAATGCATTTTTTATCGACAGATTTTGTTTTTCCATCAGTAAATTTACTGATATTATTTTTCAATATTTTTGCTGCATTTAATTTTATTTGATAGTCTTATGATTGATGTATAATTTATACAGTTATCAGTTATTTATTGATAATATTTTGATTTGTTTCTACATTTAATTTGTTAAAACAGAAAGTTGATTGATAATATAAAATAAAAATTATCTAATTGATAATAAAAAATTCTAAAACAGTAAGTATTTAATTCATATAAAATGACTACAACTACCCTATTCATTTGGTGAATGCGAATGCTCTTAATGTTGCGATGAGATGCTGCCTTTCTCCTTCAACTCATCCATCTCATTACGGAGCTAAGCTATGTCTCGATGCATACAAAAACACCTTATTATGCTGCATTGGATTATAGCCTAATCTTTGGTGTCAAATAGCATTATATACTACAAAATCTCCAAATCTAGATGGAATAACTAATATCGATGTTGTAATCAGTCGGTGTTTTAATTCCTCAAAATTCTTCTTACATTCACTAGTCAATCTAAATGACACATTTTTCTTCAGAAGTTTCTCACTTCTTCATTACCTCTATTATCTTTAGGTCTACCAATACGTCTACCAAGGCGTTAAAATTGGGGGACTTTGTTTTAAAATTAAAAAATTATAAAACTAACATCAAGATAAAAAAATTAAATTCTTGGTGGTAGTAAAAACAAATAAATAAACAAACAAATAAAAATAAATTCAAAAAATGCAAGATTTGGCCTAAAAATGCACAGGCGTGCGTTAGAAAATTCACGACTAAAGAAAAGAAGAGTTGTGATCGTGCATGTGCACAATCGCGACTTTTGATGAACAGTAGTGGTTCGTCACGACATTCATGAAAAATTGGGGTTGTCGCGATTATGCATGTGCACGATCGTGCAACCCCGACTGCACACTCCTACTTCAATTTATTATAACTTTCAATCCCGAAGTCCAAAAATTATAAAATTTATGTCGTTAGAAAGCTAAGAGAAAGAGCTACAACTTTCATGAAGACAATTTATCTAATTCTGCTTAGTTTAATATAGTTTATTCATTAAAGGTTCAGAACACATTTTTTATCCCCTATTTCTCTCATTTGTCAATATACATTTTACAAAAACAAAAGACCCGAATCCAACAAACACAATTCATACATATAAGACTCCCACTAAAAATAATTGCTTCAGAAAAATCTATTCAAAATTCCTCAACAACTATCAATTTTATTTCCAACCTCTGTTGACACTTAACAGAGAAGAAATTTCTACACATATACAAAGAGAAGTTCTTCAACCCTTCTTTTATTCGTTTCTCCACAAGACAAAAATTTCATCTCTCAGATATTGCAAAGTTTATACAACTTCAATTACAAATCAGAAGTTACATCAGTAGCATAATACAAAAATACAATCATGAATGCTTATGTTTAATATGCTTCTAAAATACCAAAAGTTTCTGAACTAACTTTGTTACAAAAGAAATAGAAATTCTTGGAGTTAGCCAAAGTTTGCAAGGTTCAATGATCTGCTTTGTCTGTACCTGAAGAGTGGAAAATGATGGGGTGAGCTGCTAAGCTCAGTGGCTAATACGTTTATAGCCAGCGATAACGAGCCATACACACACTCAATCATATATATATACATATATATATTGATTGCATTTTAGTCTAAGCAGATTATATTATCCACAATTTCTTAATTATGAGAATTCACATAGTCAAAAATATAGTATCACATAAATAAGATTATATGTTCACTTAATAATTAAACCATAACACTCAACAATTTAAGATGCAATGCACAAATATAATGGCTCGAGAGAATCCCATAAAATAGAATGGAGAAATCGAAGTTTACACTATGAATATAATGAGTCCATTTTTTGGAGCTCATATGCCATAAGCAGGCAATCGGGAGAAGGCTTTAGGTCAACGTGCACGTGACGAACAGAATGGTACCTCTCTTACCCACACAAGCAAATTTCCAATGCTTACATATTTCATATCATATTCATATTTTCATGCTTCTTGAAGGTTTTCTGTGTTTTTCATCAATACAAAATGCAGTATCTTTCAAAGTAAACATAATATCAAATTCATAAAATATTTTTCCCACATTCACAATAATTCAAGACAAACAATTTAGCATACGTACAAGCAAATATTTTAGCTCATCATCAAAATAACTATAAACATACTACCCACATATTTACTTGTAACTCTAAGATCAAGTATGTCTTTCCTTTTGTTCTTGCCTTCAACTTTCTTGGTTCCCTTCAAATAAACATATTTTCATTCAAACATCATATACGAATAGAACTTCCATAAAGCTCTATTATCCAAAAATGATCTTAGACTTAATCTACTCTTAGTTTATCTAAGCTAGAAGAACTAAGATATAGTTAGAAATCCATAAAGATCTAACAAAACGAATTTCTTAGTTTTCTTCTTTCTCTTTTCATTTTCAACATAAAACCTACTTTCACTAGTTTCTTCTTTTACTAAAGGAAGAAGAAAAGATAGGGAATACCTAAAAATTTTCAGTTGATCCCTTTTTCTTTCTTCTTCATCCTCCTTTTTCTTTCTTTCCTTCTTCTTCTTTCTATGCTTCGGTTTCTCCTTCTCTTCTTCTTTTACAACTTTCTCTATTTTTCTTTCTCACTATGCAAGACTCTTTTCTCTTCTTTTCTTATTTCTTTAAGACAAACTTTTAATTTTCCAAACTTACCCTTCCACATTTAATCTAATTCCTACTAACTCCTTACTTTATTTTAGCATTTCCATGTAATACATGTAAACATATATACTAACTCCAAAAAAATTTCTAATCCAAGAATTCAAATTTTCGGTTCATGCTTGCTAATTTATTAAAATAAATTCTAAGAAAAATTTGGGGACCATCATTTTCCCCCTTAAAGAATTTCGTCCTTGAAATTCTTACCTGAAGCTACAATTAGGTGTGGATACTTCTCCTTTATGGCTTCCAAGGGTTCCCATGTTGCCTCTTCTCTTGAATGGTTCCTCCATGAAACTTTAACCAATTTCACAGTCTTGTTTCTCAAGACCTTTTTCTTTGAATCTAGAATCACCACTGGTTGTTCTTCATAAGTCAAATCCTACCTTAATTGAACCTCTAAAGGTTGGACTATGTGTGAAGGATCTGATTTATATCTCTTTAACATTGATGCATGGAAGACATTGTAAATCTTGGATAACTTTGATGGTAAGGCTAACTTGTAGGTGAGAGGCCCAATCTTCTCAATAATCTCATAAGGGCCTATGTATCTTAGATTGAGTTTACCCTTTTTACTAAATCTTAAGACTCCTTTCCATGATGAGGCTCTAAGAATTACTTTGTCTCCAACTTCATATTCTATCTCCTTCCTATGTGCGTCTGTATAGCTCCTCATCTTATTTTGAGTTGCCTTAAGTCTCCGTTTCACCAATTTAATCTTGTCGACTATAGCTTGTACCAACTTAAGTCCTAAAAGTTTTCTTTCACCTTCCTATTCCCAACAAATAGATGTTTTGCACCTTCTACAGTACAAAGCTTCATAAGGTTCCATTTGAATTCCTGAGTGGTAAGAATTGTTGTAAGCAAACTCGATTAAAGGCAAATCATCATCCCATGAACCCTTGAAATCCATTACGCATGCTTTTAACATTGCTTCCAATGTCTTTATTGTCCTCTCTGATTGACCGTCAATCTACAGATAGAAAGCTGTGCTAAAATACAACTTAGTTCCTAAAGCCTCTTGTAAACTTTCCCATAATCTAGATGTGAATCTGGGATCTCTATCTGAGACTATAGAACTTAGAATCCCATGAAGTCTGATTATTTCATCTATGTATTTCTTGGCTAAGGCATTCAAAGAATCTGTCTGTCTAATTGGCAAGAAATGTGCTGACTTGGTTAGCCTATCAACAATCACCCATATTGCATCATGCTTTTTATTGGTTCTTAGTAATCCCATCAAGAAATCCATTGTAACTTCTCCCACTTCCATTTTGAAATAGACAAGGGCTTAAGCTTACTAACGGGTGCTTGATGTTCTGCTTTAACCTGTTGACACAACAAACATTTTCTAACATACTTTGCAACATATTTCTTCATTCCTCTCCACCAGAAGTGTTCTTTCAAATCTTTATACATTCTGGTACTCCTCGGATGCATTGCATATGGAGCATTGTGTGTCTCATCAAGAATTTTATCCTTCAACTCTTGCATATTCTGAATACATAACCTGTTTCCTACCACCATCAATCTATCTTCTCTTACTTCTATTTCCGAAGGCTTACCATTTTTTATTTCTTCTCTGAGCTTGCCCAAGTATTCATCTTGCTCTTGTAATTCCTTAATCTTCTCATTTAACACTGGCCTTATTTTAAAATTAGACAATACACTACTGGGTTCGGACTATCTCAATGTCACCTTAAGTTTAGCTAATTCCTTCAACAAAGGAAGATATATCGTCTTCACATGTGCTATAGTGGATTTCCTACTTAGTGAATCTACTACTACATTAGCTTTCTCCAGGTGGTAGTCTATCATCAAGTCATAGTCCTTCAATAACTCTAACCACCTTCTTTGCCTCAAATTTAACTCTTTTTGGCTTATCAAATATTTAAGACTCTTGTGGTCTGTAAATACCCTGGTGGTGACTCCATATAAGTAATATCTCCATATTTTCAATGTAAAGACTATAGTAGCTAATTCCAAGTTATACGTAGGATAATTCATCTCATAGGGTTTTAATTGCCTGGAAGCATAAGTAATCACTTTATCCTCTTGCATCAACACGCACCCTAATCCTTTCCTCGATGCATCACTATATACTGTATATCCATCACTACCAGAAGGAAAAGTCAAAATTGGTGCAGTTGTAAGCTTCTTCTTTAATTCCTCGAAGCTCCTATGACATTCTTCTATCTATATAAATTTCTAACTCTTCCTTGTCAATTTGGTGAGTGGAGCTACTATAATGGAAAAGCCTTCTACAAATCTTCTGTAGTAACTAGCTAATCCCAAGAATCTCCTCACTTTTGCCACATTCTTGGGTGCTTCCCATTTAACCACAACTTCTACTTTTCTTGGATCCATATGTACTCCTTCTTCCGAAATTACATGTGGAAGAAACGTCACTTCCCTAAGCTAAAATTCACATTTATCAAATTTGGCATACAACTCTTTTTCCCTCAATTTATCCAAAACAATCTTTAAATGTTCTTCATGCCCCTTGTCACTCTTGGAATAAACCAGTATATCATCAATAAAGAGTATAATAAATTGGTCTAGAAAAGGCATAAGGACTCTATTTATTAGGCCCATGAAGGCTACAGGGGCATTAGTTAATCCAAAAGGCATAATTAAGAACTCAAAATGCCTATATCATGTTCTGAAAGTAGTCTTTGACACATCAGACTCCTTTATTCTCAATTGATGATAACCCAATCTCAAGTCTATCTTGGAAAAAACTTTTGCTCCTTGTAGTTGATCAAACAAATCATCTATGCATGGGAAAGGATATCTATTTTTGATGGTGACATGATTGAGCTTCCTATAGTCCACACATATCCTCAAGGATCCATATTTCTTTTTCATAAAAAGAACTGGAGCTCTCCAATGCGAAGAGCTAGGCCTAACAAAACCTTTCTCCAACAGCTCTTTTAACTGCTATTTAAGCTCCTTCAATTCTACCAGAGCCATTCTATAGGGTGGAATTGATATTGGTGCCATGCCTGGAAGAATCTTTATGGTCAACTCAATCTCTCTAGGTGGCGGTAGTCCTGGTAGTTCCTATGGAAAGACATATGGAAATTCCCTGACTATAGGAATATCTTCTAATTTTCCTTCATCTACCTTCATATCTACCAAATATGCCAAGAATGCTTCACATTCTTTCCTCATCATCTTCTTTGCTATTAGAGCTGAAATAATTCTAGACGGGCTTGCTTTCTTGATTCCCACAAACACCACCTTTTCACCTTTATCCAACACAAACTCCACCGTTTTCTGTTTGCAATTCAAATTGGCATTATATTTATCTAAGGTGTCCATATCCAAAATCACATCCAATCCCTTCATCTCCAATGACATTAAATCCACCACTAATTTTACCTCACCAATACATATTTCACACTCTCGATAAACATGACTAATAATGACATCTGACCAATCGGGGTACAATCCATCAAAGGACTATCTAATAAACTCAAAATTTTATTATGCAAAATCATACTTGACGAAATAAATGAGTGGGTAGACTTCAAATTAATTAAAACAATAATGTCACCATGAAACAATTTAACCATACTAGTAATAACCTCTGGAGCTGCTTCTGCTTCCTCCTTGGTCATTGCGAATACTCTATCTGGTGCTTGTCCCCTTGGTCTTCCTGGAGGATTTACTTTCTGGGCTGTACTAGAATTGTCCACTTCAGTTGCAGACTCAACTCCCATAATCTCAATCCTTCTTGAAGCTTGCGTCTGAGTTCCCTCTCGTCTTATATACTGTGGACACTCTCTAGCCATACGTCCTTTTTCTCCACACTTAAAACAAGTGCCAGTCAGTTTGTAGCACTCCCCTTTATGGAATTTGCTACAATGATCGCATTTGGGAAAAGATGGCTTTTCCCCTTCTCCTCTTCCCTTGCCTCCGATAGTCAAGACTTGAAGAGAAGTAGTTCTTGTTGGTTTGGGCCTGCTTGCACCACTACTCTTAACATTAGATTGTGTGGGGAAGGTCATGGTACTCCTTTCTGGCATAGAAGCACTGCTACTACCCCCTCTTCTGAACTGTTCTCTTCCTTTCCTTTTTTTGTTCATTGTGCTCTTTATGTTCTCTACATTTTCAACCGTCAAAGTAGCCTCTACCAGCTGTTGAAAGTTACAAAAATTTTGCACCACCACTTTTTCTCTTATGTCCAAATGTAATCCCGCTTCAAATCTTCGGCACTTAGCTGCTTCGCTCATTATCAGCTCAGCTGCATATCTGGATAATTGTGTAAATTTGTGCTCATACTCACTCACCGTCATCTCCTTCTGGGTGAGACTTAAAAACTCCCTCTGCTTCTGCTGGATATACACCTTAGACAGATATTTCTTCTTATAGCCAGTTTGAAAATCGTTACATGTTAACACTAAGGTTTTAACTGGCTCCCTGGTGCGCTTGCCCACTAATGCAGGGCATCTCCCTGAGGCAAGCTTGTAGCATACACAATCTTTTCCTCATCCTCACAATCCATCTGTTCCAATATTCTTTCCGTCTTCCTCAACCATGTTTCAGCTTCCTCTGGATCGATTGTTCCATAGAATCCACTGCGCCATACTTCCTTAGCTTATCAAATTGTCTCCCTTTCTTAGCTTGTGCTGGGGTAGAAGTTGATGGCATCTGACCCATGGCCTGAGTAAAAGCCTGAGCAAAGGCTTGGAATATTCTGGGATCAAAAGGATTAGGCACTTACTCTGGAGGAAGAGGAGACTCCTGTATTTGTGGTTGAAAGGGCTCGCTTTCCTGCCCTATGGTCGCCTCAGCAATCGCTGGGGCTCTAGACTCATCAGTACTCTCCTCTCTTGGTGGAGAGTCAAGTGCAGCAGATCCTTGCATAACTCCTCGTGTTCTTCGACGACGTGGCATTTTACTCCTTCAATAAAATATTATCATTTAGTTTAGTTTTCATTTTAATCTTATTTCATACATGTGTGTATGATATGTATGTCACTTAATGTAATTAATAAACTCAACAATGCAAACAAATAATTTAACAATACAAACACTTTATCACACATCATATATTTTTTAGTATAACATATTCTAAGCTTAGGAATCCTTAGAAACCTTGGACTTTGATACCAAAGATGTTGGCCCCAGGTCTCGGTTCTTATTTCGCAGCCACAAGGTGTCAAAATTAGGGGACTTTTTTTAAAATAAAAAAATATAACTAACATCAAGATAAAAAGAATTAAATTCTTGGTGGGATTAAAAAAAATAAATAAACAAACAAATAAAAATAAAATAAAAAAAAATAAACATGGATTTGCCCAAAAAATGCACGGGTGTGCATTTCTCATGATCGTGCATTAAACAATGCATGAACATATATTAGAAAATACATGACTAAAGAAAAGAAGAGTTTGATGAACAGTAGCAGTTCGTCATGACATTGATGAAAAATTGGGGTTGTCACGATTTTATCTCTTCTCTTCTCTTCTTTTTTTATTTCTTTAAGACAAACTTTTAATCTTCCAAACTTACCCTTCCACATTTAATCTAATTCCTACTAACTCCTTACTTTATTTTAACATTTCCATTTAATACATGCAAACACATATACTAACTCCAAAAAAATTTCTAATCCAAGAATTCAAAATTTCGATTCATGTTTGATAATTTATTAAAATAAATTCTAAGAAAAATTTAAGGTCCAACACTAAGCTTGGGCTCTAATACCAAATTCTAGCACCCCACTTCTACCGAACACGTATCCGTACATCTCGAGGACATTCAGACACACCCTGTGAGACCAGTATGCTAGAGCAGTCAAACAGAACTCATTGCAAATTTTTCTCAACCATCACGCGCATTTTTCAGAAAACCAATAATCATTAATGGCCTATTTTATTTATAACACTTTCAATCACAATTGTTACAAACAATATACACATTGTAAAATTTCAATAATCATTTGGGTCCTTTTCAAATTTGAAACATTTTTAGTCATAAAGTCATCACTCATCAAAATTATTCACATACAATGGTACAATATTTGCAAAATACATTCTTTAAGATAAAAATAACAGAAAAACTTAAGTAGACGCCAACTGATCCCGATCTCTATCTCTTACTAAAAAGCTACGATTAGACTCCAATTAATTTAACTGGGTATCTCTTTTGAACTTGAAAAATATGTTACAAATTAGGGTAAATTTTGCGAACTCAGTTGAGTAACCATCCTCGATGGTTCACTCTTGTCATGCAACACAATAATTGATGTTATCAAATAATTCATGTCATCTCGATTATCATGTGATATCAAGAAACACTTTGTTCACTGTCACATGTCAAAAATCATATAATTCATCATTTCATCACGATCATGCCAAACATGTTCATCGATAAGTATTCACACATTTCAGATAATAAAAATCCTCAAAACATTGCAATCATTCAATTTATTCATATCACATGTGTATGCAATGTTTATGAGACTCAAATTCATTTATTATGTTGTTATGACTGAGTACTTTTTTTACTGTCCCATATTTGTTTGTGGATACCGGACTCTATCATACTGTCCCTTATCCATTTAGGGATACATGGCTCTTTCTATATTGAGCCTTAGGCTCTTACCACAAATGTTTGAGCCTTAAGCTCTTTTTCACTGGCGACATTGGTCACAATTGCCTTTATATTTCATGGATTCATGGAATAAATGCATTTCACATATTCAATCACCATGTTCAGTCCAATACATTCGCATTCACTTTCTCATTCACATTAATCGTCAGACTTGGTCCGATATTCAACGTATAAGTTGAGATCACATTTATTCAATCACATTCACAATCAAAGAGCACTTCCAATGTATTATTTATGCATCAAACGCCTCGGACATTTTATGTCTGGAAATCAGTACATATACATCATATGTCAATTCAATTTAGAATTAAACAAACAATCAAGGTGAGACCATTTTAGGTTACTCACAGTACGCTCCAGATTAGCATTAGCTTCCATGATCCGAAAACGACTGGATGCTGTCGCTCTATCCTGTATAACAACATTATGTAATGCATATATTGCACATACATTATTAATTACATAATCACATAAACATTCAATTATGCACATATGTATATGTGTAATGTATAATGTATAATGCATGCTCATATTGACAATCCCGGGTATATTTTCTTTATTCACATCTCATAATCAATTAACATATTTCAATCATTCTTTAATATCTAATGCACTTTACTTGCTTTACTAATCTCATTCATCATTCGCTAGCATTGATTAAGATCTCATTTAAGTCTAATTACCTCATATGGAAGCGCCCTAGCATTGATTGGTTCAATCGTCACTTAAAAGACCACTCTTTTTCCTCTTTAGGTCTAGCCACGATCTTGGTGTCCCTACTACGATCGTGACAGAAACATTTTTCTAGCTAGGCCACGATCCTGGTGTCCCTGCCACGATCATGACAGATCCTTATTTTATCAGGCCATGATTGTTCTGTAAGGGCCACTATCATACCCTACATTTTTCTTCCTTCATTCGCACGAATTTAACATTTATCCAAACATCAATTCTACTCCAAATTTTCCTGGATTCATACACATTAATGCAATTTCATTCCATGCTAATTGCACTACCCATTTATTGCATTAAACTCTATAATCCTCTACTCATTTGATTCAACATTTCAAACTTAATCTCATCATTCATGAAATCTAATCTCCTTCTATACTATTCCTTATTCATAATGCATCAAACAATTCATTCATTATGTTATGTCCTCATTTAACACTATAATCATTTCACATTTAGATGCATTACCTTCAAAGGTATGACATCAAGATCAATCAAAACTTATCACACATTTAACCACCTTTTCCAACATCAAAATTATGCTCCTTTTAAGCCCCAATTAAGTCCAAAAATATCATAATTATATATATCATCCTTAAGTGGTTCAACCATTGCCTAATCAAAACATTACCATGAAAAATCACTACCCACGATTGTGGCATCCCCTGGCACGATCATGACAGAAACTAATCTCCCTTTTTTTTTGCAGTTTTTTAGTTTTTCTTAGGATAGATTTTTAGTTCAATTTTGTATGACCATTATGACCTAAAAAACGAGGTATTTAGACAACATCTTCTTCTAAACAATTGTTCCTCTATGTCTTAAGTTTCTAATAACATTAAATTCATGTTTTTTGGTTTAGTATTATGCACGTTATAATCAAAATACTATAGACTATTCTTATACCACGTAAGCACAAAGTTCTCAATTTCAAGACAAATATTGAGACCCTTAAAGATAGAATTCTAATTCAATTCCTTCATGACAATTGTAGCCATATGTCTCTAGTTTAATCTAAATCAAAACATATCCCATTTAGATTTCTAAAAATCAAGATATGGCTTAAATACATATGTATGTTCATTAAAACACTCCATCTAACGTATTATAACACACTTCTTTCAAATTTTCCAGGTCTTCAACTCCTACAAGTTACATCTAACATATCTTATGCTTATTTTATCAATTCTATGTCATTTCTTCATCAAGATCACCTCTATTTCCAATTCAAAACAGCCATATAATAATTTACAAATCATTGTTCATTTTATGAATAAAAACAAAACATAAAGGTATCCATAAATTCATCAACATTTTTGATCATTTTTAAACATCATTTATACCCTTAATTCATCTCAAAATGATCCCTATATCAACTTATGAAGTATTCTCATCATATGAACAAGAATATATCATAACCTAGTTAATTCCTCATCAACGTATCATCATATTTCAACACCTTTATCATGTTCATCTCATCCCAAACTATCATCAAATATGCTTATATTTAAACAACCCATAAAGGTTTAGGTGCTACTTACTTAATTAAGCTTCAAGATCTTGAAAAATCACCTAACCCTAGCTTCTCTCATGCATCATAGGACCATCAACTCTTATGGAGGAATGGGTTGTGTCTTTTGTAGTGTGAAGAAGACAAAAAAAGGAGTAAATGATGGATGAAAGCAAGGTGCAACATTAATGAAGGTGGGTGAGTGTCGTAGATGGTGGAGAAGAAGAATGAAGAAAATGAAGAACAAATATAGAGAGAAGTAGAAGAAAACATATTTTAACCAAATGAAAGACAACTAAAGGTGTCTTGCAATTGTAAATATCGTGGATGGGTGTGTGACATGGCAAGTGACACTTGTCACTTGCCACATGTCACCACCCTATGGTTCCTAATGGGTCCTCTTTATTAACTAGTCCATTTGTCTCCAATTTCTAGTCCAATTGACTCCCAAATTTCAATAACATGTGTCATTAAATCCCAATGTCATTTATAAAAATTTCTACTACCATCTGACACTTATTTCTGCCACTATTCATCAATTATCTCGCCACTTGGCATTTTTGCTAATCCAAAAATACCTTTAATTTCCAGAAATTCTCAAAATTTTCCAAAAATTCTAAATCACTAATTAAACACACCAACTCAATTTTCAAGACACATAATCCATAATTCACATTATAATCACATTAAAATAATCATTTATACCTGGAAATGTCAAATGAGTGCATGAACAGATTATTGTAATGTGTGCAATGATCAAATTCACGTGTGTGCATACTAATATTATGCATGAGTATGAAATGTATTTTTCTAATCTCTCAATAATATTTCTCACATACGATATTCTCGGGCTCTAACTCTTAGTATAAGAGCAGGATGTTACAATGAATTTCATATACATTTAGTTATCTACATTGGGTGACGAAGGTCACACCGTCATTCTTCTTAGTGTGAGTGTGCAAAAGAAGCTGATGGGGTGTAGCTTCCTGCACATAGACTTTCCTGTATCAGAATAAAATGTTATAAGTGAACTACAATTTGTAAAATTTTCTCTATTTTTATGATAATTACCTCCTGTTGAACAAAGAAAATAACTCAACCTATAGCTACATATGGCACCAGACATTTATAACGTTATCATTCTCTATATACGCATATTTTCATTTCAAAATTCACACATCAAATTAAATTGAAATATTCAAAGTAAAAAAATCATAACATAAGTGTAAAGTGTAGATACTTACAAGTCTCTCTGCGTGCTCATGGTGGGTAATAGATCCTCCAGTGTGTACGAAAAGACTCTCTCCTCCCGGTCCTCCACGTCTGTTGGTAGAATTACACTCTGAAATAGACATTGCCTCAGGTGATGTCCAATAATGCTACCAACGACTCTATATTTCTTCAGAAATATAAGAAGGTCGTACATCAGTCATATTTATCACACCAACAACAGCTCTATAATGTGTACGATCTTATCTCTCTCATACTTTATAAATAACCATGTCAAAATCAGAATCTCAGAGAAGTTCTTTCTGAAAAAAAGAAAAAATATACGATAAGTACTTATAACCTACAATATTTATCTAATTAATGTATAAAAATTAATTAAAAATATAAAAAATATATTTTTTGTACCTCAAACTCTTAATAATAAAAATCTTTTGTTGCCTAAGAGATATTTTTCATATATAACCCTCAAGATCAATCTTCTCCTTGAACTTGAATGTCATGTTTCTTAAGTATGGTCTAGACGGAATCAACTTAATATAAAAAAAAATTTATATCATTTTTAAATTTAAACCTATAACTTAATTATAAACATACGGTGTTTCATTTATTTTCACTTACAGACTTTTTGACAATTGTGATGTAAGTTCTTCCATCAACTCCCTCAGCTCCAGGCTGGAAATCGCCTCCTTCATCTGCAACGTTTACCCCTAATATCTCTGTCGGTAAAGGGGTGGTGGATGGTGTAAAGCTGTTGGATGGTGTAGCAGTAGGTATGGAAGGTGATGCCTCATCTGCATGTATAGTAGCTGGAGGTGCAACATCTAATTCTATTGCAGTTGTAAAACGTGATGCTTCACTTAGAAAGTAACAGGCTCCAAATCGTGGTCTGAACCTTAGTCGCATCATATTATGTTTTCTCTTTGGTGACATATTTTAACCTAAAATTCATATTTTATTGAATATTCCAGAAATATAACAATTTCAATTCAATATATAACAATATATTATTGATTCAATAATTGATTTATAATATTCTATTACAATCACAAATTAATCGCTATCAGCACTTAATTGTAAATTAAAATCATCATCATCGTCATTTTCTGAAGAATTAGAGTCAAACTCAAGCTCCTCTTCAGATCTCTCGCCTTCCTCATCCTCTCCAGATGAAATTTCAACATATTCATTATTTGGGTTATTCAAAGATTCAATCTCGCCATATGTAACAGATGCATTTATTTCATAAACATCTTCCTGAAATGCTTCACTTTCAATTCGTTATTCTCCTTTTCCATATGATTCAAAAACACATCTAGGTTTAACTTTGCAAATGACCAACCAATCTGACTTATCTCATCGTAAGCTGGGAAAAGGGATATAATACACCTAATCACTTGCATCGCTAACACAAAAGGTTCAAATTGTCTAAATTTTCTTCGCTTGTCAATTTCAACTATATTATATCGGTTATGTACTTTTTTACTAACATTAGGAGTTGGATCAAACTAGTCACACTTAAATATCACACTCCACTTTATTGGCAATATAGGGTACTCAATTTCAACTATCTCAATAATTTTACCATAGGAATCCATCAATTCTCCCTGTATGCAAACCTCACTATTTACTGTTGTCATGTTATGACCATGATATTCTATATGATATTTGTATCTATTAACGAAACACACTGGATACATTTTAACAGTTTGTAAAGGGCCTTTTGTAATATCACATTTGAATCTATTCTCTACCCACACAAAAGAAATTATCATATTAAATAGTATAATGTCATTTGAACACTTTAATCTTATAATTTAATCGTTTCAATAATTGTAAGTGAAAACTTACATGTTTCTCGAACCATCGAGGAAAGTGTCTTCCAACTTCTTTATTGATATCATCCTATGTTTTCTCAAGCAATACCTCGTGTAACCATTCCTTATCTAATCTAAAAACATTATTATGTATTTCAATTATGAATAACACTAAATTTCAAAACATAAATAATCAATTTAAAAATCAACTTCAACTTACTACACGAAAGGTTGAACCTCTTGACACTTCAATAAAATGTAACCATGGGTAGCCTCTATTTCTTCCTCTATTAACATTCTTCTTGTTGAACATCCATTTGTTCATTCAGGATATGTGAAAATGGATAAGTTACCATCAACATCACATGTTCCTTCCTTATCATCATTACGAGGAATTTTTCTTTCTCTTGTGTGCATATACAACTTAAACTAATGTGAAAAAAATGTACTTGCTTCCTCCACTAAATAAGCATTGCATATCGAACCTTCAACTCTAGCCTTATTTTTGATATTTTTTTCAACTGATGCAAATACCTAAATTAGCGAATAGGGTTATTATGATTCTATTATTAAAATATGTTATTACTTCAATTTAAATATTTACTATAATTACCTCTCAAATAGATATATCCATCAATATTGAACTGGACCAGCAAGTTTAGCCTCGTGTTCTTAATGAATAGATAGATGCTCCATATAGTCAAAGAAGCTTGGAGGGAAAATCCCTTCTAATTTGCACAAAATTACTGGAATTTCCTTTTCTAGTTTTTACATTTTAGTCAACTTATGTTAAGCTTTTGAAAAACAAACTTAATTATATTATAACTTCTCAAACCTTATCGGGTCGTAACTCTTAAAATGCAATTGGAATTAGCCTTTGCATAAATACATAACAATATCATGACTTTTCATCTAAATAACTTGTACTTACTCATGTCCACACAACTTGCCAAGTTTGAAACATAGCTATTGGGAAACTTTAGACTTTTCAACCATTCACAAAATATTTCCTTTTGTTTTTTATCCAAAGTGTAACATGCTTTTGTATATTTGATGGTATAAAGATCTTTATTTAACTCATTCCTTTTATAAAAAAAGTTTCAAATCAGCTCATGATTTTGCATTGTCTTTTATCCTCCCTTCAATGTTCATTATAATATTGAAAAAATTGTCAAAAATATCTTTTTTCAATATGCATCACATCTAAATTATGACGTATCAAATTAGTTTTCCAATATGGAAAATCCCAAAAGATGCTTCTTTTTCTCTAACCAAAGTTTTTACTAATACTTGTATTAACTTCATCAATTTCAAGTTTTGTAACTTTCAGTAACGTTAATTCATCAATCTCTTGCAATATCTCTTCGCTAGCTTTGTGAGGGGGAGGAGGTGTTTGTACCTTCATATTCTAATGAATTTTTGTTTATTACATTTAAATGGATGATCTGGAGGAATAAATTTCCTGTGGTTGCTAAACCAAGATGTTTTGGCCTCGTTTGGAAGATTAAACTTATCAGAATCATTGCTACAATAAGGATAAACCAATTTTCCTGCTGTGCTCCATGTAGACAACATAGCATACACCAAAAAGTTATTAATAGTCCACATCAAAGTTGCTCTTAACACAAAATTTTATTTAAGAGACATATCATATGTCTCCACACCATATTCCTAAAGATGATACAATTCAGATACCAATGGTTGTAACAATACAACAATTTTATGCTTTAGATTTCTAGGCCCTGGCACAATCATTGTCAAGAACACATATGCCTCATTCATACACATCCATGAAGGTAAATTATAAGGAGTAATTATGATTAGCTATGATGAATATTGTTGTCTGGATTAACCAAAAGGATGAAATCCATCCGTCGACAATCCTAACCTAACATTTCGACTTTTAGTTATAAACTCATAATGGGTGTTGAAATGTTTCCATACTAGTGCATCCAATGGATGGCTCATTATTCGATCTTCCTGTTCACGTCCATTATGCCATCTTATGTGAGGTGTAGTAACATCAAAGGCATATAGTCTTTGAAGCCTCGAAGTTAGCGAGAAATAACAAATTCGCTTCCAAGGTACTAATTTCTGTTTCATAGTATGCTTTCTAGGTTTGAACCTAGATTGACCACAAAATTTGCATTCTTGTAATTCCACATCATCTCCCCAAAACAACATATATCTCAATTTGAAACAATCAATTTTTTCAACTGGCAAACCAAGACCCGTAATAAGTTTCTTTGTATTGTAAAAATTATCAACCATTGTATGATCAGGAGGAAATGATTCATTATACCAACCAAGAATTTTATCAAAAGTTTGATCAGAGATATGCCTTTCAGACTTTATGTTCAACATTCAAGCAATTGAAGACAATTGAGTTATCGTCTCACAATTTGGCCATAATTCTTAGTCAGTTGATTGTAGTAAGTCAAAAAAATATTTTGCATGTGTGTTTGGATCTTTTTAAAGATTTTCTATATTTTCTTGAAAGGTATAACCGGCTACATCATAAACTGTTACGATGTAAGAATTTTTAGTTGCGCCTATATTATTTGCTCTAAATCTAGTCCCCCTTTAAACTCATCCACATTTATTAACAATTTTACTTCAGTACCTCTTGAAGTGCTACAAATCAATGACTCCTTATGTCGTGTGAACTCAAAATAATTTGGAGCAAACCATTTTCTTATAACAAATGGAGATTCACTTCATCAATAGGAGAAACAAATATGTTTGCACTCTTTACATGGACATCCGATCTTTAGGCCATCCATATTTGTAGGTTGAGAACATGCATAGTGAATAAAAGCTTTAACTCTCTCAACAAACTCAAGATTAATGAAACCATCATGTGTTAATCGTCTATACATCTAAGATTTATCAACATTACTCTTTTTTACAAAACTGTTATTTAAAAAAGTGATAATTAATCACATTGAAGTTCAAGTAATCATGTTTGAATTAATCACCTACAAGTTGATATACTAAGTTCTAATTGAAAGAAACACTATGGTATGTGGCATTGTTACACCATTTGAATCGAGAAAGCAAGTTCTCGCTATGACTCCTAAGCACGAGGAATGTTTTAGTGATAAACCTCATGGGAGTTGCATTATGGGTTTTCAGCCTATATACTATCCTAGAGGTTTATTATCCCTCAAATCATTATGAATTTTCCATAACTATACAACTTACTACTTCTTTAATTTTTTTATTCAAGTTCATGCACTAAGTTTGAATTAAAAGAAACACTAAGGAACATGGCATTGTTACATTATATGAATTGAGAAAGCAAGTTCTCACTGCAACTCTAAGGCTCGTGGAATTTTTCACCGATAAGTCTTATGAGAGCTGCATCATGAGTTTCTAGCCTATATACCATCTTAAGGGTTTATTATGCCTCAAATCATTTTAAATTTTTGGTAACTATACAAATTAATACTTCTTTAATTTTTTGATTCAAGTTCACACACTAAGTTCAAGTTAAAAGAAACACTAAGGTATGTGGCATTGTTACACCATATGAATTGAGAAAGCAAGTTCTCGATGCGACTCCTAGGGGTTTATTATACATTGGATCATCATTTTCATCTCAAAATCATTCCAAATATAGTAAATACTTATGTAATTCATACATCTACTCATCAAAGATTCAAACAAAACCCAAACATAAATGCTTGGACTATTAAAGAAGAACATAAAAACTCATCAATAATTGTAAGAATATTCTAAACAACAACACAAAATCAAGACCTCCTTTGCATTCACACAAAACCTAAACACAAATACTCTACTATTAAAGCAACACATATAGTAGACATTAGTTGGACGACTTATTTGGATGGATGGACAACCACAGAGTACAAAGAAGAAGGATGAGCGACGCTCTTCAACACAAAATAGGGCCTGGAAAAAAGAATATTTCGTATTTGATATAATACACTTATTCAATAGTTTTGTATTTATATTTGTTACATACAACGCCAAATTTCACTATAAGCATTAACACTAGAAACTCTTACAATCAATTATCGAATAAAAGCATGTGATATATACCAACACAAGCAAAACACTTCCAACATGTGATATAAACTTCAAGAAGAGATAAACATAATGATTTTGTTACTTGTTTTGTTGCCTTGGGAATTCTCTTACATAAGTGATAGAATAAATGAATCACAAAACTTTATCATTGTATTCCATACTAAAGGATAAGTCTTGTTAAAAACAATTTTAAAATAGAAGAATCGTGTTGAAATGAAAGGAACCTTTAGTAAGTTAAAAACAGAAGGAGCCTATTATAGAAATGAAGGAGCCTTTTGCTGAAATGAACACACACATAATATAATGTAGAAATATAAAAGTTAAGAGAAGAGAGAGAAGGAAGCAGTCGATTTATACCTGTTTGACTTACAACCCAAGCTTACGTCCAGTCCTTAAGTATCCAACTTGAGTATTTCACTATAAAATCAAGTAGTAATTTGACGAGTCTCTCCAAGCTCACAAGTACATATTTTTCAAGGTTCTCCAACCTTCCAAACTAGTAGTATTTAGTTAGTCTCTATATGCTATCAATAAATGAAAATGTAATTTGCTCAATATGAGATTCAGTGATCTCTCTCAAAATGAATTTTCACTTTCTAAAGTATAAGAGATTTGACAATGACAACACTTTCAAGAGAATTGATGGTATAGATGTATTTCAAGAGTCTGATATATGTTCACAAAAGTAGTTACTCTTCCTTAAGTAAACATTTCCTTCAACTAGTCATTACTTCATTTTCGTTCAAAGTTGACTTTGCATCTTCGATATCATCTTTACTGGAATCTTCAATATTCAACTGTTAAGAGATGAAAATGGC